>JAWWLV010000100.1:11919350-11950241 GCA_035041135.1 Platyrinchus mystaceus | reverse complement strand
TTCACATTGAAATATTATTTGTTTTTGTTGATTACAATTGTTCTTCATTTTAAATATTGCATTCTTTTTCCTGTTTTAGTGCACTACTACAAATAAAATATGTGCAGTTTGCATAGGAATTCATTCATTTTTTTCCAAACTGTAGGCCGGCCCCTGACAGTGTCTGAGGACAGGGAACCGGCTCCCTGTTTGAAAAGTTTGGGGACCCCTGCCATAGACCATCAGGGCAGGGCTGTGGGGAGCTGGAGAAAGTCCCTGCTGTGGCATTGCTGGGGCAGAGGCTGACAGTCCCAGGGGGCTGAGGTGCAGTCCTGGCCCAAGGAGAGGTGGAGGAAGCCCCAGCAGAGAGACAGTCAGGGCTGTCAGTGCCCATGACATTAGTGACTCACACTGCCTGACATTCCCCAGCAAAATGTAGAGCTGTTACTTCATTGCTGAGGAAAGGCAAGGTTGTTCAATGAATTTTACATCAATTTTCGTTTGTATTTAAATACAAGATTTTTTTTAATTAATATTTCAAATACTCCTGAAGAAAACTTGTGCCATGAAAGTTATAAAGTCCTCAGCAAAAAGTATCCTGCTGCCCCTTTTCTAGAGGCAAAACAGCTGAAGAATATGAAGATTTGTCTTCATATGAGTCATGACTGAAACTTCTTTCAGTGTCTACCATGCCAAAACTCTAGTCTGCCAATGCTTTCTATTTTTTAATTACACTACAAACATTGCTATATAAGTCTCCTAGTAGTGTAGTGGATTCCATTTTCCCTAGCAAGCTCACACGTTCTTATGTCTTCAAAAAATTATCTGCTAAGTCAATAAATTACATAGAAATTCTTCCTTTACTTTCAGACTATTAACAAGACTGCCACTTATGACATGAAATATAATAACATTAGATGGCACACAAAGAACAGCAGGGATGACTTTTAATTAAGATAAAGGGATGGGTTGAGTAATGCCGTAATAAAAATTGCATTTTAGAAATAAAACATCCATCAGAGTACTTGCTGTAAGTTTTCAAGGCTTTTTTAGGAACAGTAAGTCGAATAAATCCTCTCTTACAATAAGTACATTAACCTTCAAGAGATATTGGGGCCTTTCTGGCTAATTTAATCATCAAACTTTAGGACTATTTCCTGTTCTAATTCTTCTAGAACTGTTCAGTAAACCACAAAGTTTACATTGATAAAATGGGGGGTTTTGGAATTAGATATTTAAGATTCTTCAACATAAATCAGCCCAAACTCATGAAGTGATCATAAAATTAGCCCAATTATTTTTAAGTGGAATGTATTTTGTTTTCTGACTTCCTGGAACCGTTTCTTATTTTCTTTGGAAAACAAAGAAACCAATCCATGAGGTGACTAAGAGACGAAGCAGCTTTGATGATTCATCCTAGCTCAAGAACAAGCATGTACATAAAAAACCAAAAGAATGCATTTACTCAATACAGATTTCTGGAGATCTACTTTACAGCAACAAAAGCATATCACTCAGGACAGGCCTGCACCAAGTAATAATAGCACGGCCTATTTTTTCTCTTTCCTATGACTGAAAGTAATGTGCATTATTTAAGGATTGCTTATTCTCTACTGAAATACAGCCACTTCAGGGACATATATGTTACTGAAATATCTCTTGCAATATTTTGAGAAGTAAAAGCACCTTCAATGGAACAAAAAGCAAATAGTGAAAAACATTACAATAGAGACAGAAAACATGAAGATTTTATATTTTTATTCTCTCTTTTGCTGTTTTTTAATGGATAGCTTGTTTTACTGAAAGTAAAGTGATAAGTGTTCTCAAAATCAAGTGTAATCTACAGTTATGTAGATTTTAGAGAAACAACTCAAATTTTATAGAAAACCAAGGATCATTACATTTCTTTATTTTACAGTTTTGCCTGATGCCATCCTGCTGATACTACAGACAGCTACAGAAGTACCCAAGACAGAATTCAGAAATTCTCTTAGCAAGACATGGAAGATGGCATCAAAAATTCAGTGTCAAATTTTATGATCCTTACACTAAAATACCTCATCAGTAGAGACTTACTTTATAGTCATGTCTTATTGTATGCAGCATTGTATTTTTACCCATGACTGAGAGCAAAGGCCTCAGACAATAATGTTCCTCATTCAGCCAGAAAGCTTGCAATTAACCCAAGAATTATACTGCCTCCCCTGCTTTTCCTAAGGCTGTATCAACGGCATGTGATGCACTCCCAATGTTTGCAGCTGGCATATTTATTTTTCTAGGATATTGTTTAAAACAGGTACTGGCACAGACTACTGTCACAGGATAATTCAAAGTATTTCTGAGCAACGTTTGTTGGACAACAAGGTGCTGCTCTTTAACAGCAGAGACGGATGGTGCCACAATGTTTGATTGAATGTTTGCATCATTAAGTTAAGGCATGCATATCATTATACTTGGTGAAATGAACATTTATTATAGGGGACCATGCAGAATTTAATACTCACATGGTGTATCTAAGCCTCTGTAGCATGTTCTTGTCATTTTGTAAACTTGGCTCATTGTGAAACATTCGGGGGCCTTCTAATTTTCTAAACTAAACAACATCTATTACTTTATCAGAAAGAGGTAATATTTCAGGCATAGATCTTGAAGTTCTCTACTGTAGTGACTTAGCATTATAAATGTCACTGGCATAAAACATTTGGAAATTTAAATTAGTTCATATAGAGGTATTGTATGCCAGAGGAGAGAGTTTGGGCTAATACACTAGAATATTCACTAGATAAGTATCCTTAATACAGCCAAAAGTGTCTTTTGGTGGAGGGGGCACCACAAGTAGGTTTGAAATGCATCAAGATTTCTACCACTTGAGCTAATACAAGATAGCACCACAAAAGACTTAAAGTCCTTCTCATAGAATTAACAAGCTCTGTGTTTTAAAGAAAGTCATAAATTTTGTCCATGAGATGCAAAATACCATGCAAAAGCTTTGCATGTGCAAGAGAGAGTGAATTAAACATAACTGAGACTAGAAGGCTTCCATAATCAATGTCAATTCATTGTGACTGTGTTAAATGTCAACTTTGTCATCTGGACCTTTTGGATTTTTACTTGTCAGAACAGAAGGAGACACTAGCTGAAGTTACCCTCAGCATGTCATGAGTAATGGGAATGCAGCAATTTGGAGCTGTCCACATGTTAGCTTGTCAAAAGAAGAATTAAGTAGAAAGCAAGGGCTAGAATGCAAATTTTTCATTTATTCTTCTAGAGAAACAGAAAAAAAATGGTGAAGGCCATTGTCCAAGCTAAGAGAAAGTTTTTACAATCACTTACCTGGAAAGAAGGCCTGCAGTGATTAATTTGAAAACAAGCTGCAAACACTGCCGCGGTTTTTAGCAAGTTATACATATTAATGTTAATTTGAATAGATCTCCAGAAACTTCAGCAACCACTGAACACTAGAATCTGAATTCTGCTGTTAGTTTCAGATCTTTTCAGATGCACGACACAATGCCAGTGTTGAGTCCTAAAATAGAAATACAAAGTGCTGAAAGAAATGTGGTGGTAGGGATAGATTCAAGGACCTAATTCCATATTAGACTTTCCAGTGGTACTCCACAATGTATGTCATCCTTGTATTGATGAACCGCCTCCCCAGGCTACAAGATAATTCACTTTCCATACCATGTCATCAACAAGGAGCTGATGAGGTGTTCAGAGTCAGATGCGAATCAGGTTTAAGCTGAAGCTTAATGTCTGGGCTCAAGGCCAGATCATGCCAGAGATCATATTCAGAGACATAAATCTGATGAGCTCTTCTCACGAGGTATCAACTAAAAATGACATCCTTTCGAAATAATGGAAATCTCACAATGTCTGCCAGTTCTGCTGCATTGTATTTGTACACTCAGAACAGCAGAGATTAAAGCTCATGGACAGAACTTTGGCACCAGTTCAGCAAAACACATTAAGAGCATGGTTAAGTTGAACCCTAACCAAAAAAAAGCATAAACTGAGGCACAAGTTGGCGCTTAGTCATTTGCTAGAGTGCTCCTCTTAATCAGGGCCTGATTCTGGAAAATGAGGTTCTGACAAAACCACCTCCTTTACTTTCTATATTTCAGTCAGCCAAAATATTGCCTTACTTTGCAGAGGCTTTAAATTATGAACTACAAATAATTTTCATAGCAGTTTATGCTAGGATATTAACTGCATATGTAACATTTAAGAATATCTTACAACAAAACAAACTGAAAGAAGAGTATACAGTAGGAAGCTTGTATTTTAAATTGTAGTATAATACTGACACCATTTCCAAAATTTTCTGGTTGATCTCAGGCTTCCTTTGCAGCATATAATTGGTATTTACATTTTATATGCAGCTGCTGCTACCATTTCAGAAGAATAGATGGCACTCATGCTGGCAGATTTAATGACTCAGCTGGATGAGGGAAAATAACAATCCATGACTACAGGCACAATCTTGGTATATTAATGATAAGTGGTGATGTTAGTTTAAGATCTGGAACACTTTTTTCAGTTTCAAACTTGCTCAAAAATGAGAGTGTTTAGGATTACTATTTATATTAGCTCATTATCTATTTGTGTCTTTAGTCTTGAACATCTGTCCTTGACTGAATTCCTTAAAAGTTGGTGGTCTTGATTTTCTGTTTGAGTAGTATACAGTATTCTCAGTATGTTTATCCTACAGAAGAATGAAGTGTTATTGTGTTTCATAGGTGCAGTAGCAGCATAATCTCAAACCTCACTTCTATGGAAAACAAACAAATAAAAAAATAAAGTAGGAAACAGAGTAAGTTATATTTTCAACAGAAGGAAAAAAGAATTATCACAGCTGCATGGTGTTTTCCTTGGAGTAATAAAAGAAAAACACTCTTGTGGAATAACTGAAAAATAAAAATATTTAAGATAGAGTAAAAGTGTAAATTAGGGAACTTCCATACAGAACAAATTATAATATAAATGGAAGAGGAAATATGAAGTAAAGAAATACTATGGCAGGGAGCTGTACTGATTAGGAAGTGGGCAATTTAATTTCTCCAGGAGCATGAAACTCCAGCATGAATTAATTTGTTTCATGCAGAATCCCACCGTTTTCTCTTCTTTCCTCAATCACTGTTTACTACATAAAGTCACACCTCACCTATCTTCTTTGATTGTTTAATTTAGGCAGGATTTTCTTTCCATGGCACTGTTTGTAGAGATAAGTTTTACTCTGCATGTAATAAATAAACACGTTATTTTGGTGCACAAGACCACTGAGGCTATTTCAAGTTTGAAACAAAGTTGTTCCAATATTTTGTTTTCAACAAATTATTTAACTGAATCTCAATATGCATCCAAGCCACAATCCAACATTACTTTTGCAACAACTCTGACCTTTTTAGTGAATGTCCTGGTTTTCTAATGAATAAATCAACTTCTAAAGAAATACAGGCAGATGAGCTCACCTCGTTAAGTAAGATAAACCTTCACTAAGCTAGTAGGGCTACTTTTAGGATGGGAATGAAGAAAACCAACAGGATTCACAGATCATGTTTTTTGGACAGATCCACAGAGAGACAACTAGGCCTTAGAAAGGCCTCAGAAAGGTTACAGAAATGTTTGGAAAATACAAATCACTAGGGAAAAGTGATGGATTTTTACACGGTAGGCACAGAGAGATTGAGAAGTTTTGGACTGTATTTTGAAAAGTTAATGATGTTCCTAGTTTGGACCACTTACAGGAAGATCTATAAGAGCAGTCAGTATAGAGTGACCTTTCCTACTGAAACCAAAGTGCCCAAGCATAGTTAAACATCTGCAGATTTCATTACTTTAATAAGTAAATTACATAAGCATATGCATAAAGCACAATAAATTCTCAACAAATCAAGTTAGAAAATACTTATGATAGAACATAAATTTAAACTAATTAGTAAGTTTAATATACTAATTATTATACTGGGTTTCATAAAAAAATATTCCTTAAAAGGCAGTTGTAGTGGTAGCAGTTTACATATCAGCCCACCTAGTACCACAGAATTAATTACATTCATGAAAAAGTAGAAGGAAGAAAGTCCTATATATGCAGAATTTCATCCTATATTACTGAAAGATTCTTGTAAATTCCCCTTTTTTGTCACTAGTATCTCAATACAACCCAAATGGTGGAAAGGCTGGTCTTCAAACTGGTCAGGTAAAAATTCCTCTTCACAACATGGGGATCATTTTTCATGTAAAGTCAGGTCTCAGAGATACTTATTATTGCCCAGAGACCTTAGTTGCTTTTTTCTAGACCACTAGATGTAAAATTATGGTTGTCCTTACATCATTTTGACTTAGACAACATCTGAGAAGATTTCCACTACCTGAAGTAGGTCTCAGTCAGTCCTGCCTTTAGTAATGCCAGAGAAAAGTATTGTGCTTGACGTCTGAAGAAAATAAAGTTGTTTTCTTCATTCACCTTTCTCAGTCCCTGTCTTCCCTTAACCTTAAGTTACAGAAAAGGACCCACTAATAAGCATTAATTTCTCTTCCTTGCAGTCTGAAATCAACAGTGTGGAGGTGGGAGAAGCTGCTAAGCTGTGGAGGTAATAGGAAACTACATTCATGAGCAACCTTGCACAGGTTGGATTTATTCTGAGGGATGGCACTGATAAGAGAATCATTGAAGCAGGTTCCTGGCAGATTTACACTTCTTTGTCATTACAAAAGGTTTGACATTATAAAAAGTTTGGCCCGAATCACTTTATATCTGATTTGTAAATTAATTCTAAGGTATTTTCAGACTAACTTCTGAATGTGTGTGAAGGACAATACCTCCAAGAGTAGAAGTGGAATACAACCATTGTGACATCTTCTACTGTGTTATCTAATCATATATTTGTTTTATTGCCCAATAAGAATCGGCAATTTCTGAGGTGAATGGAGACGAGATAAAAACAATATTTCTACAAAAGGGCCAACTCTACCCTGGGGTTCACTAAGCATAGTATAGCTAACAGGTCAAAAGTGTCCCTCTACACCCACTGCTCCTCTGGTTTCACCTCATGCTGATCTCTTCTCTGGTATCTGCTGACAGGACTCAAGGGAATGACTTAAAGTTGCATCATGGGAGTGAAGTCAGGAGTTGTACTTCATGTTCATAACAGGTTCCTTTCAACTTAGGATATTTTGTTATTCAATGATTCTAGGAGCCCTCATAGAGCCAAGGTTGTGGCTTCAATCCCTATATGGGCCATTCACTGAAGAGTTTGACTTGATGATCCTTGTAGGTCCCTCCCAATTCAGAATATTTCATGAACTCTTCAAAGAAAAGAAAGATCCATGTAAGTGCCAAATACCTGTGCTCCCATCACTGTAAATAAGGAACTTGGTTGCTTTCCAACATTTTTTCCATGTTCATGAGTAAAATTGGTCATGTCAATAAAGAGAGTATCAGAGTCAATATACCAAAAATGTACCAGTGCTGCTAAATGAACCACCTCTTTCTATACTGGGTGTGGTATGGAGGTATTTAGTATAATAGATATTAACATTTTAAATATTGTGCTGCTTTAGATATTGCATGCAGTAGAGCTGATTTTCTTCACAGTGACTCATGTAGGGCTGTGGTTTGGATTTGTGATGAAAACAGTGCTGATAATATTGAGATGTTTTTGTTATTGCTGAGCAACACTTGCACAGTGTGAAGACCGTTTCTGCTCCTCACCCCATGCCACCATCCAGCAGGCTGGGGAGACACAATGAGGGGACACAGCCACGACAGATGACCCCAACTGACCACAGAGGTATTCCAGACGATATGGTGTCATAGTCAATACACAAAGCTAGGGGAAGAGGAAGGAAGGGGACAACATTTGGAGTGATGGTGTTTGTCTTTCCAAGTCACTGTTATGCATCATGGAGCCCTGCTGTCCTGGGGATGGCTGACCACTTGCCTGCCTATGGGAAGGGATAAATTAATTCTTTGGTTTGCTTTACTTGTTTGTGTGACTTTTGCTTTACCTGTTAAACTGTCTTTATCTCAACCTATGAGTTTTCTCGCTTTTATTCTTCTGATTCTCTCCCTGGTCCTGCTTGTGGGGGAGTGAGAAAGTGGCTACATGGGGCTTAGTTACCAATTGGGGTTAAAGCACAACAAATATTCATGTATTTGAGAAATAAAATATTATTGTCTGCTAGGACCAGTTTTGATTCCCTGCAAGGAAGTTTATTCTGAACTTCAAAATGCTGTTCCAGCAAAGAGATATTCATATGATGGCTGTCTCTGCATAACACAGGAAATGAGGTTTATGGATCAAATGCCCAGTCTGAAGCTATGACATTGGCCCAGAAGTATTCCTTTTCTTTGATCACCTTGGCTGTTGCAAGGAAGGGAAGGACATAATTTGTGTGGCAATAATTTGCAGCTACTAAAAGATGTAGAGCAGGCACTCAAAAAAGGATTGACAAATTGCTATGAATTATTTCTCTCTGTTTGAAAGGGAGTCCTTATAGAAGCAGCGTGTTATGTTTCTAATTGATTCTACAGAGCAGGAAGGCATCTTCTTGCCATCTGCTCTATTTCAAAGTCAAGAGCCCTTGAGGACGTCACTAGTGCAACAGCAGGCTCTACCACTATTAATCAAGAACTGTGTAAGAAGAAATTAATTATTTTTCACAGGTTTTCGGCATGCAATCCGTTCTGTGGTTTCAGAGTATCAAACCTCACCTCACAAAGTCTTCCAGAAAGTTTCATTTTTCCAGAGAGTTTCTAGTTGAGTAACTTTTTTCTGTTTGTTTTGCAAAAGAGATGTGTGGCAGTTATGTCTTCAGCAGGTGCTTAAGGAAGAGACAGAAGAGCACATTAGAAAGTATTTCCTTTTTTGTGCAAGAGTTGGTGGAAAAAGGGCAGGAAGAATGAGTTTAACCTTAAGTGATGCAACTGCCAGAAATTTTTCAACCGTTCCCTCATGAAATAACCAGGCTTTCAAATATACCCATCTTGGGTAAAACAGAAGCTAAATTTCATTGTTTCTCAAGAGTGGACCTGGTTAAAGCAGACAGTGGACACATTGAAGGAACTAGTAATTATGTCATCATTTCCTCTAAGCTTCAGTGCTCCTGGAAAGACTTAAGGCAGGTTACTGCCACAGATAGCTGTGTTCCCAGATCATTCTTGCCTCCTAATTTCCTCCTGAAGTGAATCTGATTTCCAGAGTACTCAGGGAAATACACTGAATATGTATGAAGATCATTATTCTCGTATGCCAGATGGATGGTTTACAGCCTGCAGTAGCTGGTATGGTAACATATTCCTAACATGAATTACATTTAATAAAACCCAGAGAATCCAGCACAGAAATTTATCAGATATTCCGTAATGCCCAGGAGACAAAATATCTTAGTTCTGACCAGAACTTTGCAAGCTAGAGCATACTGAGGGGTAGTATAAGGTACCCTTGGAGAGAAAGAATTATAACAACATTATTTTAATCCTACGTGTCCTGGGACAAGCAGTTTAATGACCTTCATTTGCATTGTCTGTGATATGAGGAGAAATAATACTTATCTTCCAAATCCATTGAGGTATATGAAAGTACCTCTCTGAAAATCTTCTATAAAACATCATATTTCTCTAGCATTTGCTTATTAGCATGAAATTGGTTCTCACGCTGTTCTTGGCTTTTGCATGAATTTGGTTTTCCACCAAAGAACCATACTTCTTTTTGTCTGTTTAATTTGTCTTTGTCTATTTACTTTAAGGCTTGCTCTCCTGGATGAAGTTTTCTCCACGGGCTTCATGAAAATGCATATGTTTCTTATTTGCTGTCTGTGATACAGTTAGCTGTGCAAACTAAATGTCATGTCAGCTGGCACTTTGCTGCTCAGTGTGGATGGATGCAATGCATTTGGCTTCTGTTATTTAGTGTGGATGTTGTCCTCCTCCTTATGACACCATTACGTTAGAGCATAAACATCGTGGATAGAAACACAGTTTCAAAGAAAAATGCATTCAGCATTTTGGTTTTTAGTTCTGTGTAAAGTAGCATGTGCTTTTATTTATCATAATTTTAGTTACCCTTTTATCAAGTTTCAGGTATATGATATATTATGAAAATAAGTTCCTTGGGCTGACCTGACTCTCTTGAGCAGGGCATAGGGACAAAGACATTTCAAATATTGTGCTTACACATAGGTCTGCCTTATTTAAAATTTAGTTTAGTTTATCCAAAGAAAATTCTACCCAGGGCAAGACTCAGAGCAGCCAGAACTGTAAGAGAACTCTCACAAATATACCCTTTTATAATAGCTTAGTGTGCTCCTGACATGTATTTCTAATGGAATCTAGGACAGTGTGGAAAAGACCCATTTATGTATTCTGCCTAGCATTACACTCTGGGGAAGTTTCCAATGAATATACTAGATTTTTGAGCCCATCTATTTCACCAAATTTCATTAAGTGAGTACAGAACTGATGTTTGAAAATCTTGCTCAGCCCTTTTTTCCATTGTTAATACAGCAAAAGCTTTACCACTATGAGAGTTTTTATACATAGACTACCCATGCTACTATACTTTTGAGTCAGCAGCTGTGCTCAGGACAAAGCTTTTGAAGTTAGCATTTAAAGACTATAAAAAATAAAAAATCAAAAATAAAAAATAAAAAACCACTTTAAAGTTACACAGTTGTAAGCAAGGACAGAATTGTCTTTATCTAAGTAATATTTAAATTCTTATCAGATTAGGCATCTACCGCAACCTACACAGTTTATGAAGTAGATTCACTGTGATGCTAAAAAAGGTATGGATGTCAAAAAATTATGAAGTGTACTATGTATGCATAGCACTCAAATTCAAGTGTTTTCGAAATAATTAGCTTACAAATTCAATTAAAATTATAAAGTCTAAGTAAGTACTTAGTCCGGCAAAACACTTAGGCATTGAATTTGCCTTACATTCCTTTAAAATTACATGTTACAACCAATTTGCTGCACAGATCTAAAAAGATCTGCTTTGAGTTCTAAAGATAGGAAGAATATTTATTTTAATTTGTAAAGCAAACTGTGGTATCAGTGGGTTTTCCCTTTTCTAACAATTTTTTAGAAGTGATCATATTCTAAATGTTATAATTTTTTATTTCGTTATGTATGAAGGGGAGATAACAACATGGTTAGCTGGAGCTGATATTACACGTGATCTTCCAGTTGTCTTGCAAATGGATGCCAAAGAATCTTAAGCATGATTTATGCTCCCTTATGTCCTGGGCTTGAGAAAGGATTAGCAGTCATGCTAACCTGCATAGTGGTTCTCTTCTCCTGACAAGTCTCCAATAGGTATTACCTTTAAATGTTCGTTTATTTCACTTGCTGGCCCAGGGAAGAGTTGAATTGTGGTTACAGTTACCACTGTTTCAGAGAGCAGAGTTCTCATCACGATTCTCCTCATGCTGCACTCTGCAATATATCCAGCCTTTTTTTGTCAGTTGTGGGTATACTGTAATATTATTTTTTCAACCACAAAGAACTGTTGCAAAGCATAATAATTTATAACCATATTTTAAAAGATATCTCCTTAATCACAACATGTAAAGTTGCATTTCTCTAGGGACAGAAAGTTTTATAATATTTTGATGGCTTTAAAATCTGGAGAGTGTAGGGATGTGTTGAGGTGTGGGTGTTTCTGCTGCCTGTCTAGCTGCCATCACAAGGTTTTTGTTGGACAGTGACATAGTCTGTATGTTTTACCCTGGATAACTGCCACCAAAACTTGTATCACTCCTGGAAAGAAATCCTAGTTAATGGAGGAAAAGGTTTTGTTCAAAGAATGCCACAGACTATTCCCTTCTAAGGTTTCATCTACTGGTAAAAAAGTATTTCATTCAGATTGACCTACATTGCTACTGTAGGGAGTCTGTGGTCTCAACAGAGCTAAAATACTCACATCAGTGTCTCTGAGTCAGTACATAAAGTACTCTTCACGAAACTTTCCTACACTTAGCCATTTTTTTTCTTTTGGCAGATAGAAAAATAGAGAACAGACAACAGGTGAGATAAGCATCATATTTCTTCCAGTGAGGCAAAGAGAGTTGTCTGTTGCTAGACAACACATTTCAGCTCAAGACAAGGGAAGTAAACTGCCCAGACACAGCTTCAGGACTCCAAAGTGTTCAGTGGAGCTAACTGAGGAAGCTGTAAACCTGCCACTACAGACCACCACGCAGAGGAATTATCTCTGAAGAGGGGAAAAAAAACCAAATCCCTTAACTTTCCATTACCCAGGATTCTGTGCCATTTGAGAAAACAAAACAAAACAAAAAACAACCAAACAAAAAAGGATGTTTTAACAAACCTTACACATCACTACAAACAACAACTTTGACAGTCATTAGGAGAACAGAGATATGAACATCAATTTACCATATTATGATTATGCCTCATAGTCATCTCATCCTATGTAGAGATTGAATACCTGAGCACAAGAACATGTGCAATGGAAGTGTAGCAATTCACTTCCTTTAAAAATCTCTGTGTTCCCAATTGTCTGGTTACCTAATTATTTACCTGCAGATAAGCTTTGGAAAATGTTGCGCTTAGTTTTTGTGAAATATATCCATATTTTGGACAGAGGAAATTGCTGTCTAAGTACTTACTACTATCAAGACCTGCACAGGATTTGAACCAAGGTTGATTGCTTAGGTTTTTTTTAACCAGTTTTTGTCCAAGATGATGGTCCTTTTTATTTTCTAATTTCCAACTAAAAAAAATGCTCTCCTAAACTAAAAATATTAAAATCAAATCTCTTCCTGAAACTGCTGATCACTGAAAAGTGTAGTGGATAACGGAAAATTTAGCACATCCCTCTAAGCAGAGATCTGTTATGAGGTATCTCTATAATAGCCTCTGTTGGGTGAAATTGTCAATCCATTGCCACTGAAGCTCTACTCATTTGCACTTAGTAGTTTTCCTGCTTCATTAGTTCCCAATCCCTCCATCAGCCGAGTTTTCTGTTCCAAACGTTAAATGCTCATATTCATGCTGTTGGTTTTTGTAAATGCCAGGAAGGAGAAACATGAGCATAGCCCTTTTCTATTTGCAGATTTACCTCAAGCAATCCACTGTGATTTGTGCTGCAGAGCCTGGGACTGCTGTGATTTATCCTTGGATATAGGTGGCTTTTACAGTAGCTGTAGGTGTTATAGTATGTATCTGATAGGGGGAGAAAGAATCCTATGGATAAGGAAACAATTTGTATTCCTGAAGGACATAGTTGGATCCAGTCTTAGGTTGGTTTAATCTTCTTACATAGTCTATTCCCTGCAACTATTCTGTCTCTGCTTCCTTTATTTGATGTGACAGCCATGATGGGTTTGGAGCAGTAACTACATGCTATCAGTGCTTAAGGAATTTTTTATCCTGTTACCATTTTATTTATCAGCCTAAATGTGATGCCGGATATATTTCTCTTGCTAGACAGATAACACTAGCACAGCAGCACAAATGTCACCCCCTCTGTCTCCGAGGACAGTCTTGGAGTGCAAATTTGGCATTTTAAAAAATTTGTTTCATATGCCTCAATGAGTTCAAGTGCAATCTAAACATGAAGCAGTAGCTGGCATAACAACTGGGTTACACACAGCAGTAGTTTTGTCTGACAGTTTACACATTGAGCTGAAAGGAAAACCAGCTCTTTTTCTCCACTTCCTACTACTAAGTAAACTCACTGTAGGAACTAAACTAGACGTGTTTGTTCAGTGCAGACTGAGGGAAAAAGTAGCTTCTCTTCTCCTGGGGAAAAAGAAAAAAAAATCAAGAGAAAGGAGCATTTCCATGACTTTGTAAAGAAGTTCTTGTCAAAACTTTCCTGATTTCAAACAGGAAAAGTGGCAGTTGTTTATCCCCTTTCCTCCCAGTCCCCCCTTTTTGGATAAATAAAAATTGCTGACCCATGCATTGACACTGCTATTCAAAAAGCTCTGCTTTTGGTATTGCAAATTAAAAGTATACTCCTTGAAGAGGTAGGACAAGTCTTGCTGGAGGAGAAAAATTCCTGCTCAGGGTCACTCAGAAAGTATTTAGTAAGTGGAAAGTTAGTTCAGTGTCTTTACCACAAACCAACACTTCCTTCCTTAAACATATTAGCTAAGTACACCACATTACAAATTGCTGCATTGGTCACCAAAGCAAAAGCATTTCAGGAGTTGTGAAAGTTTAATTTCTATAAAAGAGGAAACACCATCTGTGTGGTTCATTTCTATGGCTTCTCCCCCCAAAAGACACAAATCCACTCATACTATTGTCTAAGCAAGCCTGGGGCTGTTTGTTTGCTAGGATGTTCTGGTGTGGGGATACCACTCCCTGCAGACCTGGGGCTCTGCAGTCTCCTGGGAGTGCTGGGAGGCTGTGGCTGATTTGGGTACTTATTGATGACTAGCACAACCTTGCAGTAACATTGGTTCCAAACCCCACAGAACAAAAAAAAAGAAAAAAAATGTGCAGTCATTCCACAGATCCCCACCTTTCTCCCTTATGTCCACCTCAGTGTATGCAATATTTTTTTATTCTGCTTTGTCTAGTTTAAGTAACAGAAGTTCTGTTTTTTAATTATATAAATATCAACACCTTTTAATTGCGCTTCATGGACAGAAGAAAAGCAGTGGCAATAAGCCACCAATGAGGTCTTAACTTCCATCTAATGATTTTCATTTAAATATAGAAACCTTTATCAGTGGAATGTGTATTGCAAAACAAGGGGTCCGTGCAGGGCAGCCAGAACTCAGCATTGTCTGCACTGACCTGCCAGAGGCTGCCAGGAATAGAAAACAAAAACTGTTGTTTCCAGGCCAATTGAGCTGCTGAGGGTTGTTTTCAGTGAATTGATTTAAAATATTCATTCAAATAGAAATGTGACTATGGTGGCTGTCTGCTGTAGTATTATTATTGAATTTTTCATTTCTTCTTTGGAAGTACTTCACAGACTACTTGAATGTATCAGCAGGACACTGAGAGCAATTTTTTTGTAACACTCATTGTCTTTTCCTCCTTTCTGCTCTGTCTCAACTCTTTGAATTCAATTCTGTTTTCTCTGGTAAGCATGGTTGACTTTGTCTACACTGCTGAGGGCCAGCCAGATGGTGTTTCGGTCTTTCTCTTAGAACATAGATCTCATTAAGCCAGGAGTCAATGGTTTAACAGGTCCTTATCCGTGTTACCTCATGATAAAGACAGTAAAGCCAGATCAAGTATCTTAACCCAGTTAGATGCTGCTTTTCAGGGCAGCTTTGCAATTTTGTCTCATTCCTTCGGATAATAATGTAGCATATCTGATGGATGTGTGCGTGTGTATCTGTCTGTGAACACATGCACACATGTGCCTGCCCCCATGCCTTTTCCCTTGTGAATGTAATTTTAGCTTTTCATTTATTCTACTGAGGCCCAACCTGCTCTAGCCAGCTGTTGTATTACTTGTTGGGGTGGAAAACGCAGCTGAGTGGATTGTATAACAGCACATCTGACTTTTTAATGTTTCTGAATATTACTACATAAATCATGGACTGTAGGTATGAACACCATAATACTTCCTAAGTTTTGTCCAGTATGTATACATTTTCTGCAGTGTTTTCTACTTGCGCCATAAGGTTTGAGAAAGAGCTATATTTCACATCTAAAAAAACCACCTTTCATACATTGTCAAAAGTCAACCAACAGAATTTTTATGAATCTCTAGTTTGTAAGATCTGGTGACACTCATGTTGCTGTCCAAAGCTGAATTAGGCCTTAATATAAGTAGTCAGCTGTCAGCCTTCAGCTCAGAAGGAACAAAACTAAACAAAACAAAACAACAAGAAAAACCAAAACTCAAAAAAACCCTCAACCAACAAAAAAAAAAAAAATAAATCTGGAAGTCTATCTCCAGTGAGGTTGCTTTCAAGTACAACAAACTCCTTCTATATAGTTCCTGAGGAGTTAAAAAAATGAAGTATCAATGGATGAGAATATTTCCCATATTAGTAATGACATAATAAAAAGCACAATAAATAAGTAGCCTGCTGCCAAATAAAGGCATTTGTCTTTTATACAGTGGCATAGCTTGTCTTTAATAAGACATGGTTTTGCAGGCAGCATGTTTTGCATGATCAAGGAATAAGATACTGCATACAGTACCAGCATATTATTCAAATAATTTTCATGTCTTTAACAAACATTATCTGGTGAGGGAAGCTGGCTCAACAGGAGCTAATTTTCTGCATTTGCATGCCGTCTGAAGAACTCCAGCTGCAGAGAAAATCTTGGAGGGCTGCGAGCATAAATTCCTATTACAATCCATCACAGTGCAGCAAGGTCTTTATGATAAGACAGCAGAAGAAAGAGGAGGGAAAGCAATGCAAGAAGAGGAAGTAAGCAACAAAAGAAACAGGTCATAGCAGAATATATTGATAAATTACACTTCTTAGGAGGCTTCTTCAGCATCTTGAATCATGTAATTAATAAAAAATTATGCCCCAGTTTTGGTAACCTGACTGTTCTGCAGTAGTCAAAGTGGTAGGACAGAGCTGGAGGTCTAAGAGAGGCCTCAGCTCATATCTCATGAGCTACCAGTTGATACCATTCAAGACAGACACACTGGCATACACTACCAAGAGCCATGGAGACACAGGAAATGTGAACCCATCCTGCTCACAACTGGCACAGCATTGGGAAGAGGGAGTAGATGTGACAGGGGAAAGATGAGGAGAGAGAAAGGGTGTGAGAGAAGAAAGCAAGGCTGAAAGCTAAAAAAAAAAAATAGTCTTGCTAATTTTGGCCCAGTGTGTTGATTTATCCATATGTGTCTATATGATGTGCCTCCACACAAAACCAATCTAGCAATGGGATGGAAATATAAAGTATGTTTCTGCTTCAGCATCCATCTTAAGTAATTTTTACTATTAGTCTTTGTGACTAGTGTAAATGGGTGACCAAAAGATTGAGTCAAATATGTAATCTTTTTTCAACCTAAAGCCATGGTCTTTAGATATTTACCTGCACAGTCTAAAACGAAGAAATTCTGGAGATGGGTGAAACCCCCAATAACTATGGTGTGTTCATGCATGTTACTGAGTTCTGTTTATTCTTTCATACTCTTATCACCTTAAATAAAATCTATTTGCTTCTGGTGTATGCAGAACAGCTTCCCATCTCTCCTATAATTTCTCCTGGTACTGCTACAAGTTCAGAAAGAAATTATGTGTGTTGTGTAAATTGCACATTTAATGAAAAATTAACAATTGTAGCATTGCTTTTCCCCCTGTCATTCTGAAAAGAACAAAACAACCTGGAAGTGAATCAAGTACAGGATGCAAACAGACCAACTAATATTTTCATAGCACTCCTAGTCATTTCCCCTTCCATTTCAGTAAAGCATCAAGGCACCACAGCAAAACATTGAGAATGTAATTGTGACAATAAAATTAAAATGAAAACATAATAACAGCAGCTACGAATGCACACATGCAAAATCTGGTCTTTTAGTGAGAAATGTACTTTACCTGATGACTCATTCACCTATGCCTCCAAATGCCTTTAAAATGGATGGGCTGGTTAGTTCTCTGCTCTATACAACACCTCCAGAAGGACTGTCAGACCTGCTGCAAATCTGTTGTGATTGCAGAAATGGGGCCTGTGCCTGCACCAGACCTCTTCACCCATGAATCCAAATATCTGCTCCTTTCTGATACAAAGTCAGCACTAAGATTCTTAATTTTGCATTGTGATTAGTTTTTGAAAAGGCTGAAAGCTGAATAGCCTAGTCACCAAAGACTTCCTCCCCATCACTGTCAGCATAATGTCATAAATACTTGATCTCATATCTGAGTGCCAGGGTGACTGCTCAAAAAAGGGCCAGCAAGTGACACATGAATTAATGGGCCCATGCTGATGCTGTACAGATAGTGGACACCTACTTACACAGAGCAACTAGGAACTCTGAAAAGTCAGTGCTTTTATTGGTCTACAATCTATTGTACTCATTGATTTTCAAATACTTGACAGGTATTTTATATCAAAGTAGTGCAGAAAGTTTTTAAGTTAAACTTTTCTCCAGTATTTTTGATAGTTTTTCCTCCTTCTTGACTCCTCTCCTTTCTTAGGGTACCCAAGACTTCCCCAGAATAAACCAAATCACTCTTAATTCTTATTGTGCTTTCCTTTAATTTCAAACAATTAAAATAATGGTATCTGTTTATCTACATTCAAATCTCCTAAAACAAATCCCAAAGCAAGCGAAAAAGATAGCTAGTTTAGCTTATTTCCTCACTTGCAGTGACAAAGACTAACATCAGGGCACTTCATCAGGGCAGCATGCTTTGCCTGAGTTAAGTGGATTTAAGCTTTTAAGAGGCAATTCTCTAATCTGTACATATCTATTTCACTCTCTGTCATTACTTGTAAACCGATCTGTGGCTTGAACTGCTCTCCCCTATGTTTCTCTTGTAAAGAGAGATGCAAGTAAGAGTTTAACAATGCTGCCATTGTTACAGTATCTCCTGCTTATAAACTGTAGAGTATCAATTTTAAGTGTTTTCTTTAATCTTTTGATTAAGTCCATACAGGATAACATTTCAAAAGGTAGCTGAGGTCATGTCATTATTATAGAGGTACGTGGGCTGTGCACTCACTGCTCTCACTCCAACACGACCTGGAAAGCAGGCAGGCTCGTGCTCAAGCGGATACATGCAAAATACCTTGTTCCACAGAAGGAATTGATTGCTCTTCTCTTGCACATTGATTTTACTGCTGTGCAAGCCTCAGTCATCTATTCTGAAATATTCTGAGAGCATCTGAGAGCTGCAACTGGCAACATCTCTTCCTAAAAATTTTGCTTACTGAAAAATATAGTTTTATTGTTTGTATAAATCAAGGAACTTTTTTTAAAGAAATATCAGATTCAAAGTTAAAATTTAAACAAGTTATGACAACACCTTATGTACTTGTCACACAGAATTGACTTACACAAATGGCAAAGGCTGCACAGTTACTCTGTCGACACATAGTCAGGTACATATATTGCAAAAGGAGACAGGGTAGAAAAAGCAATAGCATTACTAATAACTTGGAAAAATCTAGTCCTGCTTGCTCTTCATGCCCTCCTGATTATATGCAGGACAGAGAAAAGAGATGCAGATGGATGTCTATGTTTTTAATGAATTTGTGTTGCTGTGCTTGACCTGCAGATGTCTTGTTTGTCCTGCAGAGAAATTCGTGATGATAGCAAACAGAGCTTTGAAAAAATGAAGGAAAGAAATATCAGATCTTGCCATTTATTTCTGGATAAGAATCAATGCATTTTAAGAGATAATCATAAAATTCAGAGTACCTAATTTTTTAATGTTTTTATTAGCAAACTGACACCAATTTTCTCTTAGTTTAAAGGGCAAACCAAACACAAAGATCTGACAAAGTTAATATATAAATGACATGCACAGGAGAACAGACATTGAATGAATGAGAGGATCAAGCTGCTTTAGATATTGCATTTTCACTGGTGCACATGTTTGTGAAAGAGGTTCATTCTCACCATTCACTACCTTTAAAATGGAGTAAAATGGCTCAAAATTTTCACTTCTCTTCTTAGAAGTTCCTTTTGAACTAAAGAGGGCATGTAAGGGTTTTCAATAGAAAATTATCTGTTGAAAAGTCTCTGATTCCCTAAGTGTCTCACTGAACACAGCTGTGATTCAACTTCAAAAATTGCTTGTGTTTAATTCCAGTTGCTATTTAGTATATATTTCTGATTGTTCTTAAAAAGGACAAGTTTTATTTTCTTCTTCGTCATCTGTTTTCTGCCTATTGAGACTTCAGAGTCTCTGAAGATTTTGGGATTGTCTGCCTTTGAGAAGTTAAAAATGGAATATTTGTGTTACAATAGTTTTTCCTAAGGCAAAGACATCCTGCTAAATTCCTTCCTGGTACCCAGCTTTATGTTTTGAAACTGGCATTCTGTTGAGTGTCTTTAGTGATGTGTTTTCATTCTGCATATGTGTAAGTTAATGCATAAATTCTACATTCCTACTGTTCTTTCAGCATTTTCTTGTATTATTTCTAATATATGCCTGATTTGCTCTCTGCATATTATAAAGCTGAGTTCTAATTTTTGTTTCTGTATTGTACCGCATGTTCTTCTGTAAACCATCTGTCAAAAAACAGGAAATATTCAATTGCACTAGAATTTAGTAGTGTGGGCAGTATTTAATACAGTCTTATAACCCACTGTGTGGCTTTTCTGAAACAATTCTTACTAGCATCTACAAATAAGATTCCTATGACTCATAGTTTCCATGATATTTCTACAGTGTGTCCTCCAGGTTCTGTGCATGGTTAAAACATCCTAAAATACAGCAACAGTGAGAGTAGTTTAAGAAAAGCAGCTTCTAAGCATTCAGATTGTTTAGTCATCAGTCTTTTTCAAATCAAATGTCTATCCTTGTAAAGCAGTCCAAAAGTCATGTGTTTAGGATGGATATTTGGATGTTTAAGAATAGGAGAAACTGCTCTTGGATTTCTCTTTGCTATACTGTTGTTGCTGACATGAAGAACGAAAAATGGATAATAGTCAGAGGGCTGTACTGGGCTGGAGAGTTTTCTAGTAATGTCCCTTTATCCGAGCCCCAGTGAAGAAGCAGGCCTCCCTGTGGGTTGGGTACAGTTGTTATATTGGGGCCTCTGTTCCCCTCAGAAGAGAAGCACCTATGACAACTATCCTTTATTTTTTCTTAACAGAGATGGTTGTGATGTGGGTGGGAGGCTGTCCTGCCCTAGGCAATCTCACCATCCCAGAAGGACTTTCATCTACCTTATCAGTTTTCTGTCCTGTTCCAGGGCCTTCAGCTGTTGCATAAGGTACCAAACCTATTTTCCAACTTCAAGTTTTCAGGTGGAGTAGGAGCATTCCTCTTTGTGTCGGCAGTGTCCAGCTTACAGCCTTCATATTTAACACATTTTTAATTGCTTGACATGGTACAGAGCCCTACTGCATCTCTGCTGCAATGGAGGATTGAGACTTTTTGAGACTGTTGTGTCTCTGGGAATATATTACCAAACAAAAAGTCAGCCATGGAAACACTGGAAGTGCAGTAAGTTAAATAAATATAGGGGTGTGATGAAGGTGATAGTGGATTGTTTCAGCAAGGAAAAACTACAACTCTGTCCTCTGGAATCATAACACTGAGTAACAGAGTAATGTAAAGTAGAGCAGAGATGTTAGAAAGAATTCAGAAGACTTCCAGTCTGCCTCTGAAAAGTCATGTAATACTACCCTCATTTCCACATACACCAGTGCAATGAGCTGTTTCTAGCAAATTTCTGCAAATTTAGCACTTGGAGAAAAAGCTGATCAGTTTCATATGCCGTAACTGACTGCAACCCTGTCTTCCTTTTTTTTTTTTTTTTAACTGTTCTTCGTCTCCTTTAACCCACAAGAGTGTCAAGTCAAAAATTTATCCTGACTCCAGGCAGTGCTAGAAATGTCAAGCTTAATGTCATCTCGGCCACATAGGATCTTAGCTCATGTTTCAGCTTTCTAATAGCCTGAGTTTTGATAGAGTTAATATATGCTAAACATACATTTTTTAAAAAATTTCTGGTCCAGTCTCTTCTTCATTCTCTCTGTCCCCACTTTCCCCCCAGATTGCAGCAATTCAGCTTGGAAATAAGACCAAATAAAGGATGCATATGGGAAACACTAGCACTAAATGGGGCAAAAGACTTCATTTATCTCCATGAGGAATTAATGTACATGCTTAGAGATGATTATTTAAACATTGACATTATTAATTGTTGCCCTTTGGGTTTTTTTTCTGGTAATTGATGCCTCACTTTGATGCAAGAAGCAGCTGTTTTTAGTGGGAAATGCCATGATATTTCCTCCCCCTACCCAAATAGAAGCACTTTGCAACACTGGTCATAGGAATGGAAGTAACTTGAAGAAAAGGTGAATTGATATAGTACACAAAGTCTGTAGTACCTAAGCAGCTCCAGCTGCACCATATCCTCCAAGTTTGAGCATTTTCTTATTTTTGGCAACTTGTTCAGAGATAACTGAAAAAGTTCTACACTTTCTTTACCAGTCTTGCCAAAACTCTCTCTGTTTCTTCTGTAGAAGCATGGTTTGCATTTTGACAGAAGGTGATGAGGTTTTTTATCTTGAGGAAAATGTTATACCCTTTATCTTCAGGGTCTTATTTAAGCTCTTTGAAGCTCTTTTTAGAGGAAATAAATGCACATGCACAAAGATGCACATGCACAAAGAGCATTGAAAAGCTGTGCGTCCTGCAGAGAACTGAGCTCTTACTTTTTGCTTCGTAACTCTTTACTCCTGAAAAAAAAATTAATCATTAGTTGCATGTATTGATAAGAACCCTTTATAGTGAGTACCTCAGCATGAGTGAGGATGCAACTGCAACCAAATGACACAGCCTTGCCATGTCCTAACAGAAAATGACTAGCCTTTATACACGGTAGAGCAACCTAACACGGCAACTAATGTTCAAGAAAATGCTGCTGATATACACAGTTCTTGACACTGACTGATGAGCATTATAGAATGCAAATTGAAAACAAGAGGCTACATTGTAAAAAAAAAATCCAGGGAACATTAATTCACATACTCATACTTCTTTTTATCTGCCATTAACATTGTAGCAGTAAATAAACTGCTAAAAATAATTGTCTAGCCAAAAAATCTGCCTGGCATTAATTTACTATAACATAATATTGACCTTTAACAAATGGGTGTACAGTGCTGTGTTCTTTTAAGTAAGTGAATCCTGTGAATCAAAATAAATGAAAATAGCCAGAAAACCCTAGATCATGCTATAATTAATCCCAATGATCCTTTGAAATGTTCTTGATAGCTTTCAAGCTACTGTTTCCAGATACTGCTCCAAAATTAGGAAAATACTGAATGTCTATCTGGATCCTAGACAAATCCTGTAAATTTCTGAGAACAGAACTACAGGAGAGGGATTGCATGGAAGATTGTCTTTCCAATTTGGAAGCATATGTCATTATCAAGACGGACGTGGGGAATCCAGTAGTATTTCTTAATTAAACACTAAAAAAATAAGAATAGGTTATAAAGCAGAAGTCAAAGAAGACGGAAAGATGAGCTTCAGAAAACTAAATTTAGAATGGCTTCTTTAGTTTAGTTTGAAATGTTGGTAAAACTGCATGGGGAATAATGTAGCTGTGTTTCTGTGCAGTAATATGTTATTTTTAGGTCATTCTAGCTGTGAATAAAGCAAGAATCTCTGGGCAGACTTTTCCTTTGTAGACCTGGCCTCTTGCTAAAATATTTTTGTTCAGCTGTGGTGACATGGAATTTCTATTTTCTATTTCCTCTGAAAAATCAGTCTTATTTTTGATGTTGCAGCACTTTATTTTTCATGAAAACACATTGCATTTGTACTGGCATTTTGTCCAACAGTATTCACCTTAAATCTTTCTCACAATGGTAGTTGATGGTCTAATTTATTCCTAGCTGTGGCATTTTTCATTTATTTCAATTTTGCAAACAAAGGAAGGTTTCCCTGTTGTTATTATTATTAAAATGGAATGGGTGACTAGAAGGTTAATTTGTCAGTTTCATCCACAGCTGTAATTTCAAGGGATGACTGAACCAGTTAGGACAGGACAGGACAGGACTGAATACAAGGCTAGAAAATGAAGATGTTAGAATTGCCTGCCATAGAACTCTACAGTCAAGTAGTAAGTCATGACAGCAATAGCAAGCAGGGCTGGCCCTGAGCCTAAGACACCATTGTGAGATTTAGAAGACAAAAGAAATGTGGATGCTAGCAGTAGTATTAGAAACTTCATGACATTTGGAAAGCCATTTGACTCTCATTTCCCTAGTTTCCTGTGTTTCTCTGCATGAGATCTTGTTTTGCCTCCTCTCTTGAAAGTAACAGACTCCTGTTACTCTCTGAGAGCTAAACAGTTAGTTCCCTAAAATACCATGAACTGCAACAAAAAAAAAAAAAAAGGCTTAAAGATGATTCGAGCTTCCATGGGCTAAAGGAGAGTAAAGGCGTCAAATAATGTTTTTAACATGGGGCTACTGACATTCAAAGCAGGTGCTCTTCATTTATTATGTTGAAATGGCAAAAACTTCTTTTGCCCACAACAGCTAAGATGGGTAGTGTAAAGCAAAAATGGCTCATTAATACATGATTGCACTACTGGCTAGGCAAAAGTGCATTATTAGGGAGGACTGTAACAAAATTTTTGACCAAAAGGGAGTTTTTTGATGCCAATTTATGAGGCCTGTAGGCAGGTATGTGTTAAATGATTCAAAAAAAATATCTCTATTTGGAAACAGTCAAATCCACCATTGCCATGGTAGATGACTGGTTTTAGAGTTAATGCTCCATCTACATACATGAATGCAATTTAGTCCCTGAATGTATATTTTGCTTGCTATACCTGTCTGCATACACAATTGTAGGCTGTTAGGAAAAGCCTTCAACCCTGGAATGATTAACACAATCAAAAAGTTTTTGTTTTAAGGGTTTTTTTAAGTAGAGCTTTTTCTTACACACACAGAGATATACAATGAGATACAGAGCATCAGAAATCTCTCCATTTCTTGTCCACCTAATTTTCTATGTCCAACAGAGGAAATAGCCTTTATCCTGGACTATCCACAAAATCTCAACATCATCCTATCTAGGATCTAAAACATGAACAAACTAGCTTTCACACATCCATTGCACTTAAAAGAATGGCTTTTGGATGCTTTTGTACCTTAGGTTGTTTACTCTGTAATAAGTTGAGATGAGAGGGAAGAGGGAAATAAACAGACTAAAATAAGAATATGGTCTCCCTAGAACATGGCTCTCCCCTCCTGGAAGCAGTGTTGCATGTCAGAATCCCCAGGGTACAGTCCAGGCTAGAAGTGCCATGCCTTACCCCTGTCCTCCATGACTAGGCAGGCTCACCATCATGACCACCACCCCAAGGGAATGGGGAACCATTATGGTGTCAGTAACACCATCTTTTCCTAAGCCTCCCCTTCGGGTGGCACAGCTCTGCACTGCAGTCTCACCATACCAGAGACACTGCATTACAGCATTGCACATTTACGTGCAGGGGTTGGAGAAAAACAAAACAGCACCCGCTTCATAACCTTGAGAATAAACTCATGACACGACTGCCTACTCAAACTGCATTCCCCATTTCATGTCTGCCCCATATGCTACCTATTTGTCATTCCTTTTATCAAAACTTCACTTGTCTTCTGTGGTTTGTGTCCACATATTTCCCATTCCTTTTATCAAAACTTTACTTCCATTCTCGGTTTTGTGTCCTTTACCTCCTCTCCTTTCTTCTCTTTTGAGTGATCTGTGCTTTGTTCCTAACAGTATGTGGCTAATCCTGATCCCTGGAAGCAATGCACAATATGAGTCTCATGAGTTTCCAAAAGGAGAAAAGATGCCTGATTACTCAGAGAAGAGATATTTGCAATGTTCCTAAAAGAAAGCTTTCTCATTTTGGCCACAAGCTCTGGCTTGATTGCCATTGTGGCCCATGGTCCTCCAAGAGAAAGTCTGTTTGAATGACGAAGAGATCAATTAATTTGCTCTTCAGCATCAACCTTCACAGGGTGGTTTCAATGACAAAATTGAATTTAGCTCACAATCACAGAGATAAAGAGGGGTATAATGTGCACTGGCTTTTCATGAGTAAGCATGCCAGCAATGTAACAGACATATTTATCTAAGAAATGTTCATCACATAAGATACTTTTCTAGCTTATTAAAGCTATGTTCCCACTACAAAATTCTCTTAGACAAATAGGAAATAAAAAAGAATTAAATTTTTATATAACTAGAAGCCCCATGTAGTAAATTATGTAATCTAATTACTGAACTACTGCCTAATCTGTTAAATGAGCCAAAATCCTACATGAGTAAATTTGCTGGGTATTTATATATTCCAAGGCAAATAACCTTGTGATTATGTCATTAAATTTGGGAATACATTGCCCTTTAAATAGATGTTAACAGAATGTTTGTTGAGTTGTGCTATAAATTTCCAAAGCATCAAGAATCAAATTGCTAAGCCAGTGTCAGTTTCAAATGCATCCTCATGTTGTCTTCTGCCTTATATCAACAGGAAGTCCACGGCATGCACATCTGCAACACAGACCAATGTCATTGGTATTGTTCCCAACCTGCTAAAGTCTCTTGAGCTGGTAATTGTGTGCTATTATAATATCTACACTGTAAAATACATCACTAGTATAAATAGCTATGGCAAAATTCTGTTGATTTGAGACAGTATGCCTAACCACACGTTGAAACAAGCTACAAGCACTCAGAGAGATAACAACAGGATACAGCTTTCTTATCAGCTTTCCCTGGAAAACCTGGTGCACTTTGTAAATCAGGTAACGCACTTCCCTCAGTTTTAACTGAAGAAGAAGAACCAGGATTTGTAAAAACACTACGATGATACTGGTATTAACATAGGACATTTTTGGGAATAGTAAAATCTCTGAATTTTCCAAATATATCTAAATATTCTCAAATATTTGTGAGGCATTTTATCATGAAATGTGGTGAAAAATCAGTTATGAAGAAAGTGTTTTCTAAGATTTTATTTTCTTAGCCTGTAGATACAGATTAGACCACAACAAAACAGTGCTTATGATGTTCGTAGAAATGTGATACATTTCAAATACAGTGTTCAAAATATGTTGTTTTACGGATATTCAGATAAGTTCCTTCAAACTGTTCTGCATCAAGTTACGGAGGAAGAACACCATGTTATGTGCTTTGTGCATGTGAGTATGACAGAGTACTGCATTTCCAGTAGAACTGTGTTTCCAGCAAAGATTTTTCATTAAGGGAAAATCACTACTGTTGATTGCACAATTAGGATGCATTAATTTCAGTTAAATGCTCTTTGCCGAAGTGGAGGCCACATATTGTGACTGTAACCCTCCCACTCAGATCAGAAGCAAGAATTCGCTTTATCAGGCACCAGAGGTAAACATAGGATCCCTGTCTCCTGGATTGTTATTAAACAAATTCAGATTACCTGCTTTTAGAAACATGGTACATGATTTTCACTATGTCCTAGCTGAGGTAAAAAATGTGCAAAGGGCTTAAGTGTCTCATTTTTTATCTCCTAAAAAAAAGGAAAGTGTATATCTAATAGTATATACAATGTGTAGGCTCCTATACTTTAGTTCTACCCCAATACAGCAGTATACTTCCCCCAAGATGTTTTAAAAAAAATTTGAAGTAAATAGAACATGTTTTAATATTGCCTGTTGGTTATATATTGTCAAGCAAAAAGCTAATTAATAATCAAATAATTTGTATTACAGTCCTGGTAATTTAGTAAAATGTCCTTTTCCCCAAAATCACTTACTTTGAAGGAAGATGATATTCTGATACTCTGATCATCGCTAGATGTAACAGAAGACAAATATACACCTTTCAAAAACAAACGTGTGAGGTCTCTCATAGAAATACACACTCAAGCACAAGGTGAGGTGAAAATTACCAAAAAATCTATGAAAGCTTTTGTACAGATATTCATTCAATAAAGCCCTATATAGGAGGAGTTACTTCTTGGCTAACAGAGCTGTTTATTTCTGTGAAACTGGCAGAGCCCTAAATGCAGAAACATTCATGGTTCTGAAGCCATGCAGTTCATATTCCTAACTGGTTTGAACTCTAGTCTTGCACATCGAATATATTGCTTTAATCAAGGCACATTCCTTTTCTTAAATGTCCAGGGAACCTAACCAATCAAAGAAACTTTTGGCCACGTACATTTCAATTATTTGGTCTTCTTTTGGAGTCTTTTCTAGCAACTTTGCTAGATAGAGGGGAGATGCAGATTAGCTGTAGCTTATTTCTTTCCTCTGATAAAAGTTACTGTCCATTTCTGTCCCTGTCAGCTACTGCAGTCAAGGAATTGTTTCAGTTTTTCCTCTCTTCGAGTAGTAGAGGCTCTGACTTCCTACACTGGCAGATCACTGTCTTTTTTCTCTCAAAAAGTCATATGATTTTGACATATATCACTTTTATTGACATTTTTCTGAGGATTTCTTCACATAATTAAACTTTTTATATAATTCTACCTTTGCTGCATGTTTCTACAACAACCCACACATAAGCAATCTGGAATTGCTCCCTGATTTTTGACCTAGGAGCTTAGCTTTGAGCACAACTTTCCATACAGTATCCTTGTTTTGTTTTAAGAAGATCCACATGGGAACCATGGCGCTGCAGACAGGTCTTGAAGTAAACAGGGGAACCTTGGGATGCACACAAGGTTCTCCAGCAGGTAACCTGAGCACTGCTGTTCTGCACCACTCTGGGTATGAATACTTGTTCAAGGAATAATTAGCTATACATTTTTTTCTCTTCGGTGAAAGGAATCCAATATAATGAAATGAAAATTATGTTTTTATTTGCCTGTCAGCTGTTTCTTGGAAACATTCAGATTTCATATTTGTTTTTCTTTGTCTTTGGCAGATCAAAGCATCCGCTGATAGATTGTGATGTACATCTGCTAAGATCAGGGGACTTACGCCAGCTTTTATATGGTGAGGATTATCTTAAATCACTATGGTTTTCTTTATTGTCTTTAGAGTTTTGTGAACTTCTGAGAATTAAAGCATGATATTTGAACACTATTTACTCATGAAACTGTACTGGTTATAATCTCCAGAAATATTTCAATGAAAAAGTAGTCATTTTAGACATTGTGACCCCACTCTGTGGCAGTGTAAGGGAACAAGTGGCTTTTTGGGCTCTCTTACTTCATCATTCTACATGACTAAAGGTTTCATAACCAAGATATCAAGATTTTACTGAGAAACTACTGATTCTACTAATGATTTTGTTATTTTTGTACTACTGCCATACTGACAGGTTTGTCTGTAGGATATATATAATATCAAGACTATCTGCTAAATTCTTCAATTAAAAATACCAAAAAATAAGAAAAGAACACAGTTTAAAAAGGCATGTGGAACTTGATGGATTTTCTTTCTGCTGACTGTGTTCATCCCACAGTATCAGAGGTATGCTTGAAGAAATCTTCCCAGTTGATTTCCAGAGAAGACAAAAATTACAATTTTAATTCAATAAAGCACCACATTATAACCACATAGATTCACAGAGAATTTTATAATAGGATTCTGAAATTAAATTCTCCACTGTGGGTTATAGTTCTGGAGACGTATCAAAAGCTGAGTAAGAATGGGCATATGTATTTTAGGTGTGCTACTGACAAGTTTTGTCCAAAGCCTGTAGTAGTGAGTCCTCTTGTCTCAGAAATGTGTTCTTTCAAGGCAGTTTGTTTCAGCTGAGAGTAGCTGACTCCATGGATACTCATACAATGTACCAAGTATCTTCCATGGAACAACAATACCATTGAAATGAGGCACATTTGTAACAACTTTTGATTTCATAAATGTAAATATAACAAATTTTTTTGAAAATAAATAAAAGCTAGTACTGACAGCATTACTACAGTCTAGGAGACAAAGATCATAAGTAACTGGACACTTATCTGTAAAACCATGGTTTTTCATTTGCATTTATAGAGTTGAAAGCAACTATATTTTAAAAAACTCTTTCTTTATTGCAAGAGCCTTTACTGTGGAAAGCTTGCGGGCAGTCTGGATTTCCGACATGGCATGTGCAGTACTTGTGGGATTTCAGAGACTGAGACCAGGCTTGTTTCAAATCCTTGTAATGTGTGAATAAAACTATTTATTTCACCTTGAGGAAACTCCATTATAATGAAAGAGAAAGCCCAGACACAGAATTTTTTGCTTCCAGAACTCTAGTGCAAAAATAAGTGGCCAGCCATTAGAGCCTGCTTTAAATATGTTTTCAGAGCAATTGAGGAAATGTTAAAGCATTTCTCAGTCCTTATAATATTTCATCTGACTATGGCTTGCTTGTTTCATGGAGTTTTTTTAAAGAAATCAATTAACAATTTTATCAATAGGAATGCTGCTTTAAAAAATTGCCTTCTTACTCAATGAAACCTGCACACTGTGTGCCATGGGCAACACTTCTCTTGCAATACTCTTATTTCTTAAGCAAAGGCCAGAGTAAACAGACACATTAATTGACATTTATGAAGAGAATAACCTTCTACACTGTTATTTCACACTGACCTCTCCCCTTTGGTTTAAATGAAGAGTTTAATGTTAGGTTGGCTGAATTATGCAATTGCATCCCTGTTGTTGATAGAGTTTAATGGAAATGTAGCTACTTCATTTTATGATCTACGGTATAAAAGTTCACAAAGAGACCGACTGTGTTAGTCTTCTGTCACTGTGGCATCCACCCACCCCCACCCCCCAAAAAAAAAGCCCACTACTAGAAATTGTTGTTTAATAGTTATTGTTTTCTTTTGTAAAACTGTGATTGTATCCGTGATGTGAAGAAAAGTTCAAGTAACAGAAGACTGGCTGACTGTAACTTGAACAAAGGCAGTATTTCACAATTTTAAAATAAGATCTAACAGCTAAATGCAGCACTTCTCTTAAAGCAATTACAAACTGAGGATTAGGGTTGGCCTCCTGGGCTCCATGTATAACATGGTGAAAGAGATATGTGTCCTAAAAAATCTGTAGTGAAATAGTCACCTGAAACATCTGCATATTGAACATGAAGTTCTCTAAATTTAACCTATAGGAAACATAAGAAAAGGAGAAAAGAAAGACAGATATTTTGGACCTTTCAGTTCTCCAAGCTTTATGTGCTCAAATAAGGGTGAAAGGCCCATATTTACACTTAAGGATATGGAGTTTAGTGTCTTCTCAAAAGGATGGGAGTGGGTTTTCTTTTTCTTTCTTTCTTTCTTTCTTTCTTTCTTTCTTTCTTTCTTTCTTTCTTTCTTTCTTTCTTTCTTTC
>JAWWLV010000100.1:11895573-11914532 GCA_035041135.1 Platyrinchus mystaceus | reverse complement strand
GCGGCGGCTGCGGCGGCGCTGCGGGCGGGGGAGCCCCGGCCCGCCCGGCCTGGCTCCCGGTGCGGGGGAGCGCGGCACCCGAGGGCACCCCCGCTCCGCCCGCCGGGCTTTGTGTCCCGAACTAGGGAAGGGCTTTCCCGACGCGGACGGAGCTCGGCGCGCTCCCCTCCCTCCCGCGCAAGTTTCCCGCGGTGCCTTCCCGGGCCGAGTGCCCGCCCGCGGGTCCAGCTGGAAGGGCATCCCGGCAGTGGGGAGATGGCTGAAGGCGGGGCAGGCAGAGCCCCTCTGGACTTTGGCGCTGCCCCGCTTGCGCTGTCGTTCCTTCACCTCCGGGTGTCCGGCCATGGGAAGCGGTCAAGTGTTGACATTCTGTTAGTTTCGACTTCAGCTGCTCCGAGTCGCGGTGGTTTGGTTCCCAATAGTCCCTGGGAGTGGCTTTTTTTGTCTGTTTATTTTTTAAGCCTTCGCTCCTCGGTTTTTTTCTTTAAAATTCATTTATTAGATCTGATGCATAAGTTTCAAAATATATACGTTTTGTGTATCATTCTCTTATAAATTTGATTTGCACACCTTTTTGACCGTACCAGCTAAGTATCTGCTTGCCTGAGCGCGGCTGTGCTGTGAGAATTGGTGTGTGAAGGGGTGCGTCCCAAAGATCCTTTGGAGCAGTGAACCCACGGTTGGTTCCGGGACTTGGAACACGAGCACGGCGGTGCGGCACTGACAGGTTGGTGGCTTTTACCATAGACTGCTGTAGGCTTGCAGATGAGTGTTCTTACAGTTTGGAGTAGAAAAAAAAAAAAAAAAGAGGAATCACTAGCATTAATCAGAATTTTTAAGCTACTTGTTAAAGGAAAGGTGTTTGGTGTGGAAATGGAAGTCTTCTTACAAGATAACATGCATTTTTAATATCTCAGGTCTCTTGATGATATGTCACTTGATATGAATAAGGCCTTTTGTTTCCTTCTTTGATTTGGGGTACTCCTCCTCTGTCTTTACGGGTGTTCCCACATTAAAAACACCAGTAATATATTCTAACTTGCAGAAAAATACAGTTCAATCCCAAATTTTAAGTGAACCTAATTTTTTTAATTACTAATGTGTTAGACTCCTGTTCATATTACTGTTTTCTTGCTGCAGATCTGAAATCACTAGTGTGTCTTGTACTGTAGATCTGAAATCAGGAGCTAGTTTTTAGGAATAACTTTACTGGAAGACTGATATATGTTTGTCGACTAGTGAATGCAGAAAAAATGGAAAGTGGGTTCAATTTAATCCTTATGTACTCAGCTGGTTTGTTTGATATGTTGATCCCCACCACTGCTACAGATGAAAATGGGAGATGTAAGTGGTAGGAGCCAGCAAGTAGCCAAAAGTAGATATAGAAAACACAGACCTTTAATTTGACAAATGGAGGCAGAGGTCTGCACAAGTGTGCGTGCAGGCAGGCTCCAAGTAATCTCAGAGATCTGATCCAAAATACAAACCCACCATTTTGTTGCTTTATCTGCTTCCTTGTCAAGTGAAAGAACCTCAGGGCTGCTAAGTGTCAAATAAACCAAGATACGATTGAATCTGTTGTTGTGGAAGTTATTTCTCTGCGTGTGGCTGATACCACAAAATGTTCAGTTAGAGAAGATGTTTCCTCTTGATTCCTTACATGGTAATACAGAACTGTGCTATGAAATGCATGCATATTGAAGACAAACTTATCCATAGCATATTGCTTCCATTTTACATGTCCTGGCTCAAAGGGAGCTGAGAGGTTGGGATTTGTTCCGAAGTTCTCATTTTACAGATTGACAAAAGTATCCATGTTACATACTCCAAAACAATGGTATGTGCAGTGAAATGAAGATTATTTAAAGGAATTTTGTAACTTGCCAGGTTTCCATTTAGTGCTTAATTAGGTTCGCTATTGCTTGTCATATCCGAGATGAATAAATCTGCTGGGATCCTCATAATAGTATTATCCAAAATTACAGCTATTAGTACAAACAAAGATTTGAAAAGTATCACACAAGAAGCCAAACAAGCTGGTTTATATTTTGAAACAATTTATAACGATTAGGATTAAATACTTCATGGAGTAGGTTATAACATGTGTGCCATATTCCATGTGTTACCGGTCAGGTATACCATATTAGTTATCTTGTGTTTTGAGAATGACATCTGGTGCTAGCTGATGTGGGCAAACTGTTGCCAGAATGGTTTACCAGTCTGGTCTAGAATGACAGTCTGTATAGTCAAAGTATTGCAAATAATTTTTAAAAAGTTGTCTCCTTAAGGCATTGTAGCTCAGTCTAATGTTAAAGTGGCAGAATGAAACATTGGATGTTCTCTAACTAGTGACCCCAGTTCTGTTTTCATCATTCTATGTGATCATCTTTGGATCCATCAAATAAATAGAGGGTGTTTTTTCAAGGCACAACTAAGTATTTTCTGACTTCATAAAACTAGTTTGGAAGGAGGTAGAACCATTGAGACATGTAATATTTGTAGGTTAGTGCATGGTAGCTTTCTTTCATCTCTGCTTGATACTGCTCTTTTTTGTCCTTTTCTCCTCTCCCTTTTTCTCCTTTTCCCCGTTCTCTCTTTTTAATCTCTCTCCCGCCCTTGTTTTTTTCTCTTTTTCTCGTTCTCCTTTTTTCTCTTTTCGTCCCCCTCTTTTTCAACTTTCCTCCCCACCTTTTCCCCTCCCCCCCCCTTTTTTCTCCCCCTCCTTTTTTTTTTCCTCTTTCATAAGGCAGTCAGAACATATAAAACTGAAATGCGTAGGTTTGCTGAAAGACAGGGAGGATTTACAACATACTCCTTAATGAATAACCTCCTTTATTTCTCTCTGATAAGTGAAGGACTCTTTTTAATGTCCTGTCAATCTTACTTGTATGCAAATTCAGTTTCTTTCAATTGGCCAAGACAAGAAGGACAGAGTATTATTTATATTTATATTTATAATGATTCAACATGTTCCTGCAGAAAGATGTAAAAGCTTTTCTTGGAAAATATTTTGATTCAATATATCTTAATTTCTATAGGTTACTTAATAATTTGTGTCCAAAAAATATTTCAATGAGATTTTGTAAATTTGCTATTAAAAGTATATGGGAATGAAAGTGTGGAGGGCTTTATATGTTAAGATTATGTTAAAGTTCTGGAAGCATAAAATAAAATCAAGTAACATTTTGAGGTATAACTTGAGACCATGTAAGCAAAAAACAAGTACTGACAAAAGCAGTGTAGTATGAAAGGGAAGCAAAGTCCACGGTTAGTGCTGTTTTTTGAAACTTACTATTTTTCAGATATACATCTAGAATGTTTGGATTTATTGTTGTTGAGAAACATAAGTTGCATAGAGACTCTTTCTTTGTGAGATTGTGAATGGAATTTAACAGTAGCCTCTAAAAGGATATGTGTAGGTTGTATGTGAAGAGATGCCAAAAGAAAGCAAGCATTTCTGTTTTATTTAGTAGGCTGAAGTCAGGTAGGGTGTTTCTAAGGAAGACACTAGTCATTAGTTGGAAGAGCTCTGTTGTAACAGCACTTCAAGCCCCATGAGCACTTAACCATGCTCTTTACAGCAAGTGATTTTCTTGCTTTCCCTCCACCCATCAACATATTGTTGTTATTGAAAATAGTGAAACCAACCGTTTTATGCATTTTGCTGAAAACGAAAGTTAATAAATCATAACCTAAGCTGTTTCTGCTGCAGTGGTGAAGTTCCTGTGTTTTGTGCAACAGATGTCACTTGGCAAACACTCTGGTTGAAGATACCAAGGTTCTGCCAAACAGGATGTGTAACCAGATGAAATGAAGGAGTTTAAAATGCAGCAGTTCTCAATGGATTGCTGGATAGACAGAAATATGACTTCTGTTTTGAACAAAATAATTTTCATTAACTTGTATTTGTAATCTCATAGATTTCTTTCATCCTTTCATACTCATGCTTTTCTGTCCTGCGTTTATGAGGACCAGGACAGATGGATATCATCAGTGTGATTACTTGCAGTGACAAGGGGAGAAAGGATTGCTGCCTGTCCAGGTCTCACCATGTCTTTTGGGTTATACTTAACTGGTAATAATGTTTCATGATCTTTGCTGCATTTATCTTCCCTTTTGACAAAGAATGCTGAAGGTGATGTTGAGTCATATCATGTTTGCTGATCCATGTGTGTGGTACAGTCTCAGACTCCACCGCTGCCTGCCAGTTCCATTCTGTTACCAATATTCTTTCTTGGATTTTATGACTCCAGTTGATCTCTTTGGTACTGTTTTAGTGTTTTAATCCGTGCTGTTGTACATCCATGATCCTGATGTACTAATACAATATTTACTGTATAAATCTCAGCAGAAGAAGGATGTCTCAAAAGTTTGTCTGTTGTAAAATCATCTATCTCTCTGTCATAGTCTCCAGTGTGTAGGGTTAATCAAGGCTTAAATGAGTTAACAAAAAAACAAAGTTTGCTTCTTACACTAGCATTGGATGTTGCAAGTGGCCTACTTGTTTTCAGAATCTCCTGTCTTCATACTTGTACAAAAAAGAGATTATTAGTCTTTCATACTTGGGAACAAAAAGGGATTATGAGGAAATGTTTGCACAGAACTTAAGGTCTGGGAAACCTTTCTTTTTGTTTGGGTTTATTTTTATTATTGTTTTTTTAGGCACAGGGCTAGATTAGCCCTAGAGGACCGCTATAAGAGTACAGAAGATTTGTTTTGCTTTTGTCCCTTCCACTCACATATACGTATTTTTTTATTATCTGTACATTTGCTTTCTGTTGCAGGCCTGTAAGTAATGTCCTTCAATCCATATGATAAAATAATTACTCATCTTAAAAATTATGATCCACAGCATAACCTTTCTGGCTTGTTTCAAAAATAGCAGTCTAATTTCCAACCTAAATTATTCACAGCCTTCATAGACTCATTTTTTCTTGTTTAGTATCAGTCACTAGCTTAATTCTTGGTGCTTTCCCTCTATATATTTCTATTGATTTAAAAAGAACAGTCATGTTTACTTTTAGACTTATGTTGTTGGGCTGAATGGTCCACATTGTCTCTGTTTCCTTAGATACTGGGAAAATCAGGAGCTTGTTGGGTTCACCTTGGAGAAGAGAAGGCTGAGTGTGACCATATTTCAGGCTACAGCTTCCTCAAGGGAGGCAGTGGAGAGGATGGTGATGATCTCCTCTCTCTGGGAACCAGTGATAGGACATGAGGAAGGGGAATGAAGCTGCATCAAGAGAAGTTCAGATATGCAAATACTAAGGCTATATTTATGAAACACAATTAATGAAATTATCACTTAACTCTTGTTTCAGTGCTATTTGCAGTTGTCTTAGTTTAATCGTTCATACTGAGGTTTGGGGTTTTTTTCCACATCTTCTAATCCAGTTTCCTCATGTTTAATGATCTCCCATGTCGTAGTATGAATGAAAAAAATACTGAATTCCCCCCACCCCGACCAGCTTTACTGCATTCTCTTTTGCCCGTTTCATCAAGGAAAGATGGTATAATTTGCTAAGATATGTAAGTAAATTTGTATTTCATTTATTCTACCACTCTGTTTTTAATTTCTCTCTATTTCTCATTATTCTTTGCTTCAAACTTAATTCAATTTCCCTTTGTCTTTGATTCGGTTTCATTAAACCACTTCCAGCGAAACAAATGAATTAATGTACATAGATGTTAAGTAGCAGTAGGACCAAGGTACATTTCTAAACTACAGGATGATGGTACTCTTAGAAGGCTGATGCTTCCCACAATAAGTTTCTGAAGTCTACAGCCTATAACATTGACAAGTTATTAAATATTGGTGGTGAAGGCTTCCATATCAAGGTTGAGATGTTGCTGTACTGTGAAGAGAATAAGAGAATAAATTGAGATTAGAAGAGAGCGTAAGGAGAAGTAGGTGAACTGGTGTGGAGAGGGGTGGAGTTGAAGGTCAGTCTGCTGAAGTGAGCCAGTGTGCAGAGAAATGTGGTGTCTGTGGATACTGATGGGACCACGACCTGGTAGGGATATGCAGCCAAGAGAGGGAGAAATTCTATGAAGTCTTGGGATGGGCTGACAAGGATCTGGATCAAAGGAGGAAAACTGGAATAGGAGAAGAGCTTATATGAACCATTGACTAAAAAAACTGAAATGAAAGACACTAACATTGAAGATCAGGCTAATGTAAAGTAAGGTAAAAGAGAGAAGGAGACAGGAAAGACAAGAATGAAATAGGTCAAACAATTGACCTGTGTTGCAGTAGATTTTGTACTTCCAATGTCTTTAACAGATGTTTAAAGGATTACATTAATAATTATTGAGAATAGTTGCATGCTTTGTGCTATAAGGTTCATTAACGTGCATTCATAATCCATCATAATTGTTCTTACCTTCTTCATCCTCATCTTTTCAGGAAGTCATAGCTTTTTCTTTTACAAGCAGACAGATCTGTCATTTATGATTCCTTCCTGTACCCCTTCCGAGTTAACTCTCTGTGAAACTGCACCTTTACATCTGTTCATGTACTGAAGGTAGTTGTAGTCTGTGTTTTATCAATAACAACAGTGCTTATTGCTTTGGGACTGTTCTGGATTGGCAGTGATTATTTTGCTTTACAAGTCAGCTTCCTTTAACAGAGTTCTCCCTGAATCTCCATCATGTGCCCTAAAGCAGGAGTGAAGAAAAGGATCTTGAAAACTGACCAAGTCAGTTTTAACTGAGTGCTTAGAGCAGTCCAGTTAAAGATGGGGGGGGGGGGGGGGAAAGACCTATTGTTCATTTTAAATCTCTGCTATATTGCAGACTTCTGTGCTGTATTCTTTAGTTTTCTATGGATTATTTATATTCAGAGTGGTTAAATTCAGTTGATTTTAGTTCCTTTTGCAAGCATGTTGTACCCTGACCTCAAATTAAGGAGCCAGATTTTATGGTACTAAGAATCCCAATCTCATTAGGGAAGAGATTAAGGATTTATGATGGATTTTAATGCATCCTTTTTATCCTGACTTAAAATACTTTTTGCTTTCTGTTTGTTTACTGAAGTTTGTGTTGAAGCAGTGTTAATGTATTTGATCACAATTTTGAGTACATTAATTTAGAGTAGTCCTTTCAAAATAACTTTCTGTGGTACCTAATTTGAGAGAACCTAGCTATTCTTATAAAAACTATTCCAATATAACAAAGCTTTTGTTAAATATGACACTTATGAGAATTTTAGTTACTGCAAATCTATTTCCATCTGGTCGGCTCCCAGCCCATACCAGTGCATGGGATTGCCCCTTCCAGATGCCGAACTTATCATAGAATCATAGAATCAAATGCATATGTTGGGTGATTAAATCTGTTTAGTTAAAATAACCATTCTCAAAACTGGTGTGCTAAATGGCTCTTCTGGAGATTCACAGGGAAGGAGAAAGCTTAGTTTATCTGTGGGTTCAGCGTCCACCTGCTGCAATGTGGTAAGGGCTTAGAAATGGCTTGAGGCTCTTTTTGCTGACAGCTTTGCAGGCCTGAAAATGTGTTTCTTTAGAATGTGATCTCAAAAGCTAAAGTGGGCTTCAGTTATTATTTAATAAGATGAAGTAAGATGTAGTGATTTATGTGAAATTACCTTATAATTCCCATGAGAAATTGCCCTTATAATTTACTCAGGCAGAACAATTATCCTTCATGTTTTCCATAGGTCACAAGTTTCACAGCTTGGTATTGGCAGTGAGTTATTATGGTCTTTCTTTTGTGGAATAGAGTGGATCTTCATGACTCTGTCATGCCAAAGATGTTTTAACATTGCAGTTTGCATGAAAGAAAGAGAGTAACTCTTGCCGATGAGAGCAATCTGTATTTCTCTGTAAGATGTCATAGCACATAGCAAGGGCAAGATAAAGCAATCCCTGCAAGGTTCATTAAAGCATGGTGATCTTCTCCCATACACCTGTTTTCAAGGCTCCCTTTCCTGTCATCCTTGGATGTTGACCACACTAAATGTGGTCTTTTAGGTCTCACCGGTGTCCATTGTGCCCAAAAGTGCGCTGGGCAAGTGTGACTTGAAGCATCACTGTCACCTATGGGTCATTGCGAGTTAGTGTTCCTGGGAGAGTGCCCTCATCTGCTTTCACTGAACGGATGGAAAGCATAACCTTTTACAAAATATATGTTGCAGAACATATTAAGTAATATTGGCTAAGTGTCCTGAAATCAAGAATGTAGTTTCCAGCACCTGGGCCAGTATCTTGGCAGGGATCACTGTAAACAGGATTGTCCTTCCAGTACCAGGGTACACACCTCTCTTCGGTTTCAGACAGGAACCTGGTGCATGTTGCTGTATGGTGGTGGCCTAACAATAGTTTGTAAGTGCTGTAACCTTGGACTAACACTCTTCAATTCAGATTTACTAATGCTCATGCCAGCACTGTTGGCTAATTTCACCAAAGGCCAGGTGGGTAGAAGAATGCACAATTGTTTTTTGGTAAGGCGTTAATTACTATGCTCTACTAAACTGGCTCCACAAGGTCGATTGGGATATGTGGTAAACTCATGTTACCTGGTTTTCATCAGCCCACAACTGGACCATTTCTCCTGGAAATGACAGCCATTATTTGATTTAACACAAGTGTGAATACCTAACCACTGGCTTGAAAAGTGAAGGCCTTTCTTAGTGACCTTCTGGTTGGAAGCAGAAGTAGACAATAGAGTCAAGTGGTTGTACAGGTATCTGCCATCACCAGTATTTATTGCAAACCCTGGCCCTTCGGAAGAGGCCCAGTGTAATATCTGTCAAACATGGCCTGCAGCCACTCAATGCTCTATCTTTCCCCAGGGCTGTTGCAGCAGTTTTCTTGCTTCTAATGTTTTGCAGGTATTTTTAAAAGACATTTTGAATGGTCTCTCTGGAGCAAGGAATGTCTGTCATTTTGTCCCCATTTGTCAGTAGCAACTATCTGTGAATGACTTGACTTCTTATGAGCCCACTCAGCTGACACGTCCTCGTTGGGGGTTATTGCAGAAATACATACCTTAGTTAATTGATCAGCAACAGCATTCTATTCCTGCACTAGCTCACCATGTTGTGCAGTGTGGGCATCTACAAGTCTCACCCACAGAAAGCAGTGGTTCTGCACACTGAATCCTACCACTAAAGAGATTTGCCATGTATTATCCAGTCAGCTGCTTGTCATTTACTAGCCCATACTGTGAGACCTTTAATTATTGCCCAAGACTCAGCAAAAAGACTTCTGAAGCTGGTGATTTTTCCAGCACCGTAGCTGCAGCCATTAATTGGACATAATGCCTGCTCCCCCCTTCCCTTGATAGGTTAGGAAGGTTTTCCCAGCTATTTCAAAGGATGTTCCTTTCCATTGCAGTTTTACTTCCAGGTGTCTTGAGGTCCTATCATCAAAGTTTCCATTCTTCTCTTGGGTTAATTACTCATGTGGTAGGACCTGCTGTGCCCACTGTCATTACCCAGGACAATTTGTGCTGTTTTCTCCTCTAAGGCACTTATATTGGTTAGGCTGGGAGACATAGGTGTAGAGATGTACCATTTCCACTTGACGGTGCTGGTCTGTTGCACCTTCCTGGTTTACTGACTGGAATCATTTGACAGTACCGGCTGTCCATCTGGGAACTCTGCTGTCAGTTTACCTTGGCCTCCTGGGTGATTCTTTCTGTTTCAGTGAGGGCTGAATAAGCAGCCCAAAGCTATTGTAGTTTTGTGATGGTGGGATCAAACTCTGAGACCAAAAGCTCAACAGTATGTGCCACTGTATTGGGTCTGGCTGAGCTGGAGTTCATTTCCCTATAGTAGCCCTCACAGTGCTGTGCTTTGCATTGGTAGCTAAAAGGGTGTTGATAACATACCGGTGTTGTGGCTACTGCTGAGTGTCAGCATTGTAACATTCCTTCCTCAATGGAGGGCAAGATCCTGGGAGGGGACACAAGTAGGCCAGCTGACCCAAACTAGCCAAAGGGGTATTCCATACCATATGATGTCAGCTCAGGTATAAAAGCTGAGGCAAGGAGCAGGAAGGTGGGCATTCCTTGTCTCCAATGGCTGCCTGCTGAGGAACCCTTACGTGTGCTGGAGCCCTGCTTCTCGGGAGTGGCTGGACATTGCTGCTCTTGGGAAGTAGAGAATAAACCGTGTTATTTTTCGCTTCACTTTTGCGTGTGCAAGCTTTCACCTGGCTTCTGCTTTAATAAACTGCCTTATCCCAATCCATGAGTTGTTTTTCTACCTTACTCACTCCCCTGTCCGGCTGGGAAGTGGAGTGATAGAGTGGCTGGGTGGGCATCCAGCGTCCAGCCAAGGTCAACCCACCACAGTCACCCGTCTTCATGCTGCCAGAGAGTTCAATAAGCCACTTGGTCATCAGATACCAGGGCTTCAAGTTCAAAATGCTTATTGGCTTACTCAAAGGTAACTCTATTCCTCTGGAAAGAACTGACCTTTTTTATTATTATATTATTTAATGATCGTATCTGGGCCAAAGATGGTATAAATTGCCTGTGAAACACTCAAAGACCAAAAATTTTCTGTGTTTCTACTTTACAGCCTACCTTATAAAAGTATGGTTTGTTCAGCTGATTTGGGCATCATTGTGTGAAGTCCCTGCTGAATTATCCTTTCAAATTTTACTTCTGTGGCAGTTCTCTGAATTTTCTTGGGGTTAGTTTCCCAGCCATGATTTTGCATTGCCTTGGTGACATTACTCAATGCTTCTCACACTTCTTGTTCAATGGGACCAGTGGTGCAGATAAAATCATCCACACAGCTGAGTGATTTACAGTGTGGGGAAGTATTGAAATCTTCCAAACACTGGGCTTCCAGCCCATGGCAAACTGTGGGTCCGTGTGTGGATACTTCTGGGGCAGTACTGTGAGGGTGGATTGCTGAATCTAGTGTGAGTGTGTGCATTGCTTCTGTGGTTCATTAGTACCTGGAATGCCAAAGAAAGTCTTTGTTGGATCCCATGCATGATGATTCCTCTTTGGATACAGCTTGCTGGGTCAAGATGATAATAATGGGCACTGCATCTCTGTGTAGGGCAATCTGTAACCAGCTGTCATTCTCTGGGAGCTGTCAGGCATTTTCACTGTCCAGATGGGGCTGCTGAAGCAGGGAACTGCCTTTCTGAATGATTCCAGCCTCTCATAGCTGTAGTGATCTGGGTGATCCCTGTGTAGCCTCTGGGCTGCCTGTACCTTTTGGAGACAACCCATTTTGAGGGAGGCTCCAAATTAGCAGCAATTGTTACCAGTTTTCGTACAGTGATAATATGAACCCCAGAAGAATATTTGCCTTCTGTTTTCTTGAAAGCTTTTTCTAAAAACATTTAGTAAAACTAAAAACATTTCCTTTTGTGTAACTGTTTTCTGTTGCAGAGGATATATCTATGAAGTGTACACAATATATCTTCATCTGACAAGCAGGAGGGATATCTCTTTCATAATACCCACTGGTACGCAGCACAGATTGGTGTGGGGTACACTGGCAGATTGTCTTGCAGCAGTGGCCTGTACTGAAAAGTTTGATAGTGGCTTTTTAACTCCCATGGAATATCAAGTGCACGTTGCTTCTTTTTAGCTGCTTTCATCTGATGTGATCTGTTTAATCTTCAGAAGAAATTGAATTGAGCAAAGTAAAAAGCTACCAAATCTTTTTTGCTTGTGACAAAGAATAAATATATTCATACCTGCCTTTAGATATGCATTACTGTTTTTATGTGGTCCTCAAAAGACGTCTCTGATGTGGAGGTTGATCTTCTAATAGTACTCTGTGTTGTGTGATACTTGGCCTTTTATTCCTAAGGATTTGTGAGGGTGATAATGTAATATTGAATTGTCTATCTGTTACCTATATTACAGATTGATTTGCGTACTTTTGTTGCTATCATGATACATATGAGTGGAAATTATGGGCGTGTGTAGTAAATTGTTGATCAAGTCAGTCCTTCATTTGCCTTCGCTGGCTTTTGAATCTAATCAGGCTGGAAACAAAATTGCATGCTTAGTCTTTTTTTTTTCATTTTATATTTTTGATAGTCATCAAAGCTAGCAATGTGTTAGAGAATTGGGAATGGTTTTTTGGCTGCTTACAAAAGTCATATCAACTTGTTGGATATAATTCTACTGTTGTGATAACCTTATGAGTCTTGTGTGGGCATTGTAATAATTACTTGTTTTGATATTGTTGTGTTTCTTTACCATCCTTTTTCCTGCTGGAAAAGGTATTTCATGGTTAGGTAGCATAGCAAGAAGTTGTCTGTCCAGTTGATTACTTGTGGCTATTTTTTGCAGTACCTACTGGATCAGAAACTAATTGTAAGCATGAAACAATCTGTTTTAGAAAATTTGCTTTGAACTGACATAGCTCCCCTCAAGTGTGTATGCTTAGTCTCAGACTACTGCTTGATCATAGGGGAGGATCTTTGATCTGTGGAGATGTTTGCTTCTTTGGTCTTCCCAGGGCTATACTCTGGCTTTTACTGAGATTTGACCTTATCCTGTTCTTGCTGCTTGTGAGTAAATACTTAGCTTCTAGCAGCACTTCTTTCACTTTTTATGTAGTAAAGTAGTAGAAAACTTGCCAGTATTCTCACTGGATTTGTTATGTGAATTTTTTATCCTGTTTTGCAACCTTGAGCTTCAGGAAGATGACTAAAACATTAACTTTTTTTGTTACTTCCCCTTAAGAGTCTCAATATAAATACATATTCCTATGTAACTAATCTTTGGCTTTACTGGTTATAGCCTCATACTTTAAAAAAAGGTTTAATTGTACTGCTGTCAATATAAAACTTGTGAGCTGCACAACACTTGGAGATGAGCCCATTACTGTAGATTTAGAATGCACTGTAGTTGAGAGGTCTGGTGGCAAGTTATGAGCAGGTATGTCATCAAGATTGTGTGAACTTTCTTTAAGTTAACATGTGATTTAAATGAGTATCAGGGCTTTAAATGAAGCATGTCCCATGAAAACTGTATCACTCGAAGTTCTGTTTAAAAAGTATCTTAGTACAATAGTTAAACCTTCATACTCTACACAAATACGTAATTTTTGCTGATACTTTTTACTTCTTTCAGAGTAGTTTCTATCACTAGCTGGTTTTGTTATTGTTGTCACACGTCCTGTCCTGTCCCCTGCACAGTCCTTGGTTTAACTTGTTTTTCAAATGCTCTTGCCCTAGATCCAGAACTGTGACTAGGTAGGAAATGGATCTAACAGGCATGGAATATCTCATCTTTTTAGGGAAGTCAATTTTCATTGCAAGTACTTCCTTTATTACCATCTCTGATGCTTGAATTGCATAAAGTGAAACTTGGAAAAAATATATTACCAGTGTAAGACTAGCAATACTGGTGTTAGAGCTCTTAGATAAAGTGAAATAAAGCTTGAGCATAGTGTAGTAATATTAATAAAGTGCTTGCAAGTCAACACTGTTGCTCAGGCATCTTAGAAAATGTACACTGGGGCTTTTACATCTGCCACATTACACCTCCAGAGCGAGTTGGTTTTGCATGCAGAGAGTACCTCTAGATGAGGTTCTCAGTGTTCTGTAGTATCTCCTCTTAGAGTCTTACAATGTGAATTGAGCAGCTGGCCTTGGCCAAGCATATACCCTTGATTTTACTGGTTTCAGGAGACACAACACCTAGAGCTTCGTAGCCTAACAACTTTGCTTTTTCTAGGATCACGTAAAACAGTAAGGAGTAGAAGAATTGAGGTGGTATCAAGAGGGTTTTAAAATGAATTCACACTGGAAAATAAGCTTTAACAACAACAACAAAAAGACCAAAAGAAAGAAGCTTCAGAAACTGCAAACTAAGTATTTTTCTTATACATGCAGAAGCAATGTCAAAGTGTTGAAGACAGTTTGTATAAAATACCGCACATATGGGACTTTCCTAATATGAAGCTGAAGTGTTTTCTGAAAATAACTTGCAAACAGAAAGGATTGCTGATTTCATTCATCTGAGTGAATTTATTTGCATTTATTTCCTGCCTTCTTCAGGCAATTTGGTGGGTTTTGCTGCTATAAATAGTGTACTCATTATTTAGTTACACTATTTGACCTCCTTTATTGAGATTCTGCTTTGGTTATCAATTTAGTGGACATGTTTGTACAAAATACATTTACAAAATAGCCTATAAATTATAAACTTGCTATACATAAGTGCTTTTTGAAGAATTTGTATTCACTGTGAAATACAATATGAAAGTTTCTCGGGGTTAATGTTTCCTGATTTGCTGGTAGTTTCAGATAAAAGATACCATCTGTAGTTACTAAGGTTTATTGATAATCTTGATGGGCCAATATGTGTTCCAGAAACATGGGTAGCAACGGATTAGTCACCTTTGTTGTTGTTATGTATTGTCTCCACGTCTCTAGATCCCCATCCTCCCAGTTGGCTCTTTCTATGGCTGACTTTTGCTCTATCTTGTTCTGTTTCTGTTTAGCCAGTATCAATTTTTTTGTTTCTTAAAGCAGTGTTCAATGTAGGCCACATTTTCCTCAAACTTGCTCCCATTAATTTCTCTGCTTTGCTCTAGTCAAGCAGTCTCCAACTTAAAATTTGTGCATTTCTGCTCTTGTTGTAATGGCAACAAAGCTGGGGGAGGGGGAAAATTAAGTGAAAGATAATTTTTCTGCTTTTAGTTTAGATACCATGATATATAACCTGACCTTGTCTTATCAAACTTTATATGTCTGTGAGAGGAAGGAGGGCTGTTTTCATAATAACTACACACAAGCATTAGAATGCTAGAGCTGTTACATTTGGTGCTTGTAGTCTTCTTTGTTCCTTTTATTTTTTCCATCAGTCACATTTAGAGCAATTGCTTATCAACAAATACTAATACTGGAGTGTAATCTTAAGTGTTTCCCACATTTCTGGGAGCTTTTCTTTTTCTCCTTTTTTTCCCCCCCTTTCATTTTTGGAGATATTAAAAGTAACTCTCAGCTTCCTTAGCTTTGTCTTCAAAATAGTAATTCAAAATAGTTGTTTACCTGTTACTGACTTTCCTAAGTTGGTCTTGTTTTCTGTAGTTTTCATTGTTTTCTAAATATTTGAAAATATTTCCAAAGAATGCAATGTGTTTTTTCATACTATGTGATATTCATTCTGTTGATCAGTGCTAAGGACCTGTATGTTCTCAACAGGGCTGTCTTCCTGTAGTTATTGTGGTTTCATTAAGCACTGAATCTTTTCTTTGGATGATGTTCAAATCATGAGGATCTCCATCTGTGTTTTATTTCATCTTTTCATCCCTTTCAAGGCAACTTGACCTACATATAACCCACAGTAGTTTGCTTAGGAAAAGTTTTTGAGTTACATCATATGTGCGTATATATTATTTGAATATATTACCTCTTTTCAGTTATAGCAAATATTCAGTTATTAGTAATGATATGACACTTAGACTAGGTCCTCTTTGAGGTGAGATCTTTGTCAAGCATTATATCTTTGAAGTTTTGGGTGTTGGGTATTTTCTAGTTGTTTTTTAATGAATGAATGGGAGTTGTCAAGGGCAGAATTTATCACTTGCTGACCACGTTCTGCTCTGCAAGTTGAAATTTCACTTCAGGCTAGATTGGCATAGTCACATCTAAAAGGAGCCTGCCTTGTTTCACAGCTGCATTACTACTTTGGTGAGATCAAAGTCTGAATAGTTGTGTAAATCACTTACTGTGAGTCCCCATCAGGACCCGTGTGCTTAAGTATAACTAGTTGGCTTAAGTATTTTCTGATGTGACCAAGGGTATGTCTTCCTTGCTTTTGACTTTTCCTGATGTTCTTGCCTGGGATATGCTAATGTAGTGACATTTAATATGGCATTTCCTCTAATTTTCTAGAATATAAGGAGACCAAGAGGTTGGTTCAATTAAGGTTCATTATTTGACTCTACATGGATACAAAGTATTTTTTCCATCTAACGGAGTAATTCAGTGGGGTTAATTTACTTCAGTAGTGGTTGTTTTATTATCATCAGTGTCAGATCCTGCTCTGGGTTATGTTTTGTCTAGTATGTGAGAGTACAGCTGCAGTCAGCTGTCTTCCTTGAAACACTCTTTTCTGTGTCAGTCTAGTATTGCTATACAAGCAAAGAATATGCTTTTAATGAAATTCTGATATTTAAGCCAAGGATTGTAACCATGTGTGGGTAGTGCTGTTGTATCTAAAGGACAGTTAGTATATTAGAGACATCTTTTAATAGAGTTACGTGCAGATAAGCGCAAAGGTGATTTGCTTGAAGGTCAGTTAAAGTCCCGCTTCTTTTAGCGTGCTCTGTCTTTCCAATATATTAGAAAATAGAAAAGAATGAAAAACTAGAAAAGAAAGTATTTTCTCTGCATCTGTTTACTTTTGTTTTCTGCACACTGCCAAAGAAGTTCCATTTAAACAACAAATCATCATCCAAAGCAATTTTCTATGTGTTTTGTACTATGGCAAAGAATTATTAATTTTCATTCTTTGTACCTACGTAGATCTATTACGCATAGGACAAAGAAATAAATCACTAATAAAAACATGATACAGTGGCAATGGGTTCTATTTTATTTTTTGTATCTGGGCTTTTCTTCTTTATACGTGAAAGCCAATTTGAGAAAATTTTACAGCTCTATATATTGCTCTTGATTGTTTTGCAGAGATCATCACCGTAACTTTTATTTCACTATCCATGGTACAAATCCTTTGTTTAATTGACCAAATCCAGCATATTTGTGGTTTTGTAATACATTTGGCTGTTTTAAGTAATTTTTAAATAAAAATAAGCCCTCAACCGTAACCTGTATTTGCTCATTGTTAGCGCCAGAATTGAAAAACAACTAGTAGTCTAAGTTGCTCATTTCACTGTGAAGTCTGTCTCGGCTGAGCTAAGGTAGTGAGCCCGTCTTGCCTTGCTCAGCTTGCCTACCAGCTGTTCTGCAAGGCATTCCCTTGTTCTAATTAAATATTAACGGTTCCTTGATCTAAATTGACCTTTTATATTTCTGTGTAAAGGCTAGATAGAAACTACTGGAAGACACAGAAATAACACACTCCATCTGTAAAATACCCACTGCAAAGATGTGCTGGTTGTAAAGCCCTGTGAAACCATAAATCTTTTCAAAATGAAAACTAAGTCAGTTATTCTAATCCTTTTTACATGGCCCTCTGTCAGACATTTTGTGCTTACAGGGGAGAGATTGTAGCCACATGTCAGATTTTCTTATTTTTCTGTTCAGTTAAGAGTTGCTTGTCTGGAAAGTAACACACTTGTAAAAGGCCTCTGTCCCAAACTTTGTCTTATAGCAGTAGAGTTTGAGGCTGGGAGGAGCATCAATGGCAATAAGCAGGCTGAGGTACTTTCATAATTCATTTTGCTATAACAAAACCCAGAGGCATCTGAAAGTGTGGTGACTGTGGAAAGGCCCTTCTTGAGATAAATTTTTGACTTAAGAATTAATTAGGTATGCACGTGTCACTGAGACCTCTTTGCGATCTGGAGGCAGTGAAACTGAGCATGCTTCTTGAAATGGAATTGTTAAAGGTACTGCAAGACAGTGGAGTGGATTGAGGAATTTTAAAGAATGTGTATTTGGTTCTCTGAAGCATTTAGCTGACCTTTGGCACACTTTTATTTAATCAGCTCTCATGCCAGGTGAATAATAAAGAAGTGATGGCAGTCACTGACTGAGGGATAACCCTGTTTTAGGGTGAAGGAGGAGATTTTCCTGTCAGAATTTTATGAAAAGCTCTCTAATCATTCCACTGGCATAGCTGCAAAAGGCATTTGGTCTTTGAGCATGCACATATATAAAGTTAAGGGAATGGAAAGAAGTTAATGTGTATTTCTTTTTCAGCATCTCACTGAGGAGCAGTTGGACGAAACAAGACTAAAATTTTTAGATGATGTGAAGTTGGGATTTACTTTGAAATCTTGAAATACAGAAATATGAAATAAGGTTTGAACAGTTGATACAGCAGTCTTGCCTCATTTTTTTGCTCTCAAATGGTGATGTGTACTGCTTCACCCTTACAAATGTAAGGGGGCATCTTATATTTTTATTCATAGGTGCATCTTCTGTGCACTGAGATGCCTTTTAAAGAAATGTATCAGAGTTGTGAGAAGTTCTGTTTTCTACAAAAAACCCTGCTTGTGTGTTTCAAGGATCCATGTTACAAGAGTTAATTGCATGTCGATATTGGGGTTAAGTGTAATATGTAGACCTTAATCTTCAGAGCTGTGCTTGAACTAGTAGGAGAGACCTACTGAGCATATTTCTTATATTTTTCCAAACATGAACCTATCAATACAAGTACCTAGGTACAGTTTGTAAATACATTACACTGTAGCTATTTTAGAAATGGTAGTAAAGTCGTGTCTCTTTCTGATGTTCATTTTTGTAATTAATCCCCATCTTTTATGGGGGTTGTTGCCCAGGCAGAAGATATTCTGCCAAGAATGCTAATTAAAGGGTTGTGTAGACTTAAAAAAATGGGATATGTTTCAGCCCTTTAAGGGAAAAAGGTTTGTGTAGCAGTGACAAACAGAATCACCTGCTGACAACACAGCTGTGCTACTGCTTTTGCCCCCACTGCCTTTTCTCAAAGAAATGGATGGTGATGGTCATTCCAGAAGTTTGTGCACCGTGGTTCCCTCCTCCAGCATTACAAAATCAGAAAATGTGTTTGTAGTGAAGATATTTGCGCAAATAAACAATGTCTGGAAAAAGAAAGCTGTGCTAGCATGCTGCTATTAATGCTTCTTCTGTGAAAGTCTTCTAGGACTACCCAGTCCATATGTTTGAAGTGGAACTGGAGCCAAGTAAAAGCCAGATTTGTGTAGATTTGGTAGTAGAACCATATGCAGTAATTAAAATACTTTGCTGTGTATAGTTTATATATAGTAAGTGGCCAGTCTTCGTGAACGAAGATCTGGGAAAGGTGTTTTTACCTTTCAAGCCTGCGCAATGGATTTTTTA
>JAWWLV010000100.1:11858666-11881235 GCA_035041135.1 Platyrinchus mystaceus | reverse complement strand
GGCTGGGCAATTGCTAAGTTCAACAAGGGAAAGTTTTGGATTCTGCACCTGGACTAGGGGAAACCCTGGGTGTACAGACTGGGGATAAGGTGCTGGAAAGCAGTGCTGTGGAAAGGGACCTGGGGGTCCTGGTCAACAGCAAGTTGAATGTGAGTCCGCAGTGGCAGCCAGGAGGGCCAACCGTGTCCTGGGCAGCAGCAGGCAAAGCATTGCCAGCTGGGCAAGGGAGGAGATTGTCCCATTCTGCTCTGCACTGGGACAGCTTTGAGCCCTTTATGTAGTTTTAGGTACCACACAATATAAGAAGGATATAAAGCTATTAGTAAGCAATAGTGACAAGTGACAGAACCTGAAGGAATGACCTGAAGCTGTGTCAGGGGGAGGTTATTAGATATTAGGAAAAGGTTCTTCACCAGAGGGTGGTTGGGCTCTGGAAGAGGCTCTCCAGGGAAGCAGTCACAGCACCAAGGCTGTCAGAGTTCAAGAAGCGTTTGAACAACTCTCTTAGGCACATGGTGTGATTCTTGGGGCTGTCCTGCACAGGGTCAGGAGTTGGACTTCGATGATCCTTGTGGGTCCTTTTCCACCTCAGGATATTGAATTGTATGATTTATTGCCAATTAAACAGAGTAGGATAATGAGAAATAAGAACACATCTACAACCAACCCCCAGGCTCAACTTCACTCTCAACTCTTCTGTCTCATCCCTCTGATCTGTGCAGTTCATAATGCTTTCTTCCTGTTCCAGCATGGGGTCTCTCCCATGGGAGACAGTCCTCCGTAAGCTTTTCCCCTTTTCGGGAGCTGCAGCTTTCTTCAGGGTACATCCACGTGCTCTGGCATGGTGCTCTCCATGGGCTGTAGGTGGGTTTCTGCTCCACCATGGACCTCCATGGGCTGCAGGGGCACAGCTGCCTCACCATGGTCTGCACTGCAGCCTGCACGGGCATCTCCGGCACCTGAAGCACTTCATCCACCTCCTCCTTCTTTGACCCTCATGTCTGCAGAGTTGTTTCTCTCAATTATTCTCACCGCTCTCTCAGCTGCTGTGCAGTGTTTTTTACTCTTTCTTAAGTATGTTATAGCAGAGGCACTACCAGTGTTGGCTGACAGGCTCAATTTTGGGTAGCAGCCAGGTCCATTTTAGAGCTGGGTGGAACTGGCTCTGTCTAACATGGGGACAGCTTCTGGTGTCTTCTCACAGAAGCTCCCCCTGCAGTTTATCCTGCCTTATTTGATGTCCTTAGTGAAGGAACATGCAGTGAATTTAATTCATAGTTCATATGTAATGTGCAATTGAACTTATGTATTTGAAATGATCTCTCATCTGCTGTATCCTTGGAGGCTAATCCTAACTCTGTGAAACATTCTTCCTTTAATATTTTCTATTTTTGCATAACGAAGGGAAAACAAAGGGCACTTCAGTGGACTTCTATTCTTACTACATTGCGCTAGTGATAGTGATCTGGATGTTAAATGAAAGCAGAGGCTTCTTATGCTTTTTCCCTTTTAAGCAAGTAATTAGTACCATCCACCTCGTTAATTTTTTTCATTCTATGAAATTAGCAGTTTGCTAAGATGTTGTCTTTTTGTAAAAAGTGTTGATTTTCCTTGACAAGAAGATTTTGCCTGTTTTGATACCTGGTCAAAGCAGAAGGATTACAAGGTGATTTATTGTGATTATAATACTTTCCAAATGCTATTAAAATGCATAGTGGGAGACCTAATACATGCTGTTGTGTCTTCACACTTCTGAAAAATATCTGTGACTCCCAAAAGAGGAAGAGGAGGTTTTGTATGATACTGTTTTAATAGAGAGTGCTTCAAGCAGTTTTATGCATTTGTTTCAGGTTGTAAAAGTAAATTTCTGCTTGAGGTCTCCTAATATTTTACTAATGCAAGGACATTTGTATTAATATGAGCAGGAAAGGATTTTTTTTGGTGGTTTGCTTACATATTTCTTTCAATAAAAAAAAGTACAATTCCTCATTCTTAGAAAGTTTATACCTAATAGTTAACAGTACAGTGATGGAGAAAATGAGGAAAAATCTTATCTTGAACTGTATAAGCAAGGGCTGCTTAGTAAGTTTCACTGCATTGTGAAGTAGCAGATAAATCTTTTTTGAATCTTCTTTTTGTTCTACATACTGTTTTCACTCAGTGTTAGAAAATTAACAATTCCAGAAGCTGATCTGACAAAATCAAGTCTGCTTAAATTCTAAGTTTACCCCTTTCAGTCATCTTGAAAATGCTGAATATGGCAGCTGTCTGTAGAGCTTAGAGCCTGGGGTGACAGCAATCCTGAGGCTTTGAGTTGTGGAGGTTTTTTTGGCTTGCCTTGTTTGTTCTGTGTTTTCTCATGCATTTTATGATGCTCACAAAAAAAAAAAACTGAGGCTGATTTTAATTTCTATATAGTGTTAGGAGAGGACAATAAACTCCTTTTCTCAATTCCCCCTGGAAATAATGTCCCTGTTTTTTCTTTGTATAAACATTAACCTGTTTCCTTACTTTCTTTTTTTGTGATTTCCATGACTGCTATTGCTGTATGAGTTGCCTACTAAGTGCAATTGAATTTCCCTTTATTGTTTAGCGAACAGGGTTTGCTTATGGCTTGGGGCGATAGAGTTTATGATTTCTCTTTATAGCAGTTAGAAACCTGCAAGTTGGATTGTGACCATGTTGATCCCCAAAAGGGAGAGGCTGAGCATAAATGACAGTTCTTCATCCTCCATTTCTTTTCTGTATAAAACTTCAGTTAATAAAAAAAAAAACCACCACAGACAAAAAAACAAAACAACAAAAAAATGCTGTCTAATAGGTAAAACCATATGAATTGGCAGAGCATTTGAAGGATTTTTTTTATTGATGTTTCTTGGTACAGATAGTCTGTCTTAAGATAGTTAAGCAGAACGTACTTTCCCAGTAGGAAACCCATAAAAAAATGCTTTTCAAGTCATCAGAATCTCTCAAAATAAGTTTAGATATACAGGCATTCAACTTTTTTTCATGGATTGTGTTGCCCTTATGAAGAACCATTCTCATAAACAAAGCTTAATATTAATTGACATTTTATACTCTTAGTTAAACAGGAAAAAATACAGTGTCTAATTGTCTAATGCTGGAAAGCATTGAAAGAATAAATCCTATTAGGATGAATCCAGTTTCACTTGTATAATACAAGAAAATTCAAGTCACAGTTCTTTATTGAATGTGTAAATACTGTGCTCCCTCTGAGAGAGTGGGCAAGAGGTTTCTTATCATGAAATATTTCTTTTAAAAATATGCACCATACTTATGCTCAGCAGAACAAATTTTGGAGAAGGTTCATAAAAACATTAAGACCAATCATATTTCTTGTTTTTATTTTCCTTCTTTCAGTATTTGTATCTGAAAGATGTTTTGGTAGCAGAAGACAGAAATTTGCAAAATATAAATTAATTTATAAATTAAATCAAGAGACAGTATATTTGAAAACTTACAATTTTCATTTTAAAAATACTTTAAATATTAAAATATAATTTTAAAATGTAATTTAAAAATATAATATTAAAAATTAAAAATAATTATTTTTAATATTATACCAAATATAGTGTGGATTGCTGCCAAAACAAGGGGATCCTTTACAGCCCCATCTGTATGCTCACACATTTCTTCTGTGAGAGATGGCCAGCAGTTGCCTGCTGGCACGTTGACCAGTTCTGATGGAAAATTAATATACTGCTGAGGTGGGCAGGGGTGAGGGCATCATCTTCCTGAACAAATGCAGAGGAAAATACAAGGCAGCCAACAACTACAGTGGGCAATTGGAGGTCCTTTTCTGCTGGGAAGCTTTCCAGACACTCTTTGCCTGGACTATAGCACTGCCTGGGATTGTTGTGACCCAAGGGCAGGACCAGGCAGTTGGCTTGTTAAATCTCATCCAGTGGGTCTCAGCCCATCAATCCAGCCTGTCCAGATCCCTCTGCAGAGCCTTCCTGCCCTCCAGCAGATCAACACTCCCACCCAACTCAGTGTCATCTGTGAACTGGCTGAGTGGACACTTGATCCCCTGGTTCAGATCACTGATAAAGATATTGAACAAGTTTGCACCTGGCTTCATCTTTGCACCTTCCCTTCCAGGTATTTCTATACTGTGATGAGATCTCCCTAGGTCTTCTCTTCTCTGGGGTGAACAGTCTTAGCTCTCTCTGCCTTGTCCTCATAGGAGAGGTGCTCCAGTGTCTTTATCATCTTCATGGCACTTGGTTGGACCCTCTCTAGTATGTCCATGTCTCTCTTGTATTGGGGAACCCAGAACTGTACACAGCCTCATCATCACTGAGAGGAAGGGTCACCTCCACTGACCTGTTGGCAATATTTTGGTTAATGCAGCCAAAGATACCATTGGTCTTTCTGGTGGGTGCGCCTTGGCTGAACGTCAGGCACCTACCCAAGCTCCTCTGTCACTCCCTTTCTGAGCTGGACAGGGGAGAGAAAGTACGAGAGGCTCAGAGGTCAGGATAAGAATGGGGAGAGATCAGTCATGAATTACTATCACAGGCAAAACAGACTCGAGTTGGGGAAATTAGTTTAATTTTTTACCAGTCAAATCGTAGCAGCATAATGATAAAACCAAATCTTAAAACCACCTTTGCCCTGCCCCTCGATTCTTCTCAATGCTTAACTTTAATCCTGAATTCTCTGCCTTCTCCCCCCAGCAACACAGGAATGGAGGCTACAGTCAGTTAATCCCACATTGTCTCTGCCTTCTTCCCTCTTCCTCATGGGAAGAACTCCTTCCCCTACTCCAGTGTGGGGTCCTTCCCATGGGAGTCCTCTACAAACCTCCAATGTGGATCCTTCCTGTGGGCTGCAGTCCTTCAGGAACAGGCTGCTCCAGCCGTGGGTAGACTCCCTTTCTCCATGGGGCCACAGGTCCTGCCAGAAGCCTGCACTAGCACAGGCTTCCCATGGGTTCACAGCCTCTTTTGGGCATCCAGCTGCTCAGCTGTAGGATCCTCTGTGGGCTGCAGGTGGATCTCTGCTCCACCGTGGACCTCCATGGGCTGCTGGGGCACAGCTGCCTCTCCACGGTCTGCACCAGGAGCTGCAGGGGTATCTCTGCTCCAGAACCTGGAGCACCTCCTCTCCCTTCTCCGTTACTGACCCTGATGTCTGCAGAACTGCTTTTACATATTCTCACTTCTCTCTCCAGCTGCAGTTGCTCTTGTGCAATAACTTTTTCACCTTCCTGTTGTCCCAGGGGCACCACCACCATCGTTGATGGGCTTGGCCTTGGCCAGTGGTGGGTCTTCCTGGATCCAGCTGGCACTGCCTCTGTTGGACAGTTTATGGCAGCTTCTCACAGAAGCTGCACCTGTAGCCCCCCGCTACAAAAACCTTGCCATGGAAATCCAGTACAGCCTTCTTTGCAGGAAGGGCACACTGCTGCCTCATGTTAATTTTGGTTTCCATAAGGACCCCCAAGGCCTGTTCTGCCAATCTGCTTCCCAGCTGGGCAGCCCCTGACTCTGCTGGTGCCTGGGGTTATACCTCCCTAAGTGCAGGACTTTGCACTTCCCCTTGTTGTACTTCATGAGGTTCTTGTCAGCCCTTTTTCCAGCCTGTCAGATCCCTCTGGATAGCAGCGTGACTGTCTGGTGTATCAGTCACCTGTCCCAATCTGGTATCATCTGCATTATATCCTCTGTTTCTGACAACTGCTCTCCCTACCACTAGATAACTGTTTTGTGAGAAGTTTTTTATTGATGAGAATCAAGAGATAGTCTAATTTGACAGCTTCTTGCCAAACACATTTTTCTCTACATCTTTGACCAAAGTGTCATAAGGGGCTGCATTTGGTGCATTAATGAACCCATAAGCTGATCCCACTACATATTGATTATCCTGTGTTATTAGAAGCAAAGTACTTCAACTGGGAGGCCTAACTGCAGTTCGTTTGTTGAACTGGATATTGTTCGTATACCCAGTTGTTGCCTAAGCATAATGTTTTGCCTAAGACAAAATGTGGACTCCGCTTTAGCTGAAGACAGAGCTCAAGTAATCCTTGCTCGTTTCCATGATTTCAATGCATAAGAAACAAGAAAAGAGATTAAACTATGCTAAATTACCATCTGTGATAGAGTTGCATGTTCATCTCCATAAATTTCAATCATCTTCTAAATTGTTTTCTCTTTGAAGGTAGTGGTGATTAAAGGTGTGGTTTCTGCTTCTGGCTTGTTCACTTGATACTGTTCATAAAATGTTCCAGTGACTAAACTGAAGAAAGAAATTACTATAATGTGCTTTATGAACTTGTGGTTAATACAGAGCTTTCTTTTTCTGTAGTTGATTTTTAGAAATTAACAATTTAATTGCTATTCTTTTAAAAGACATACTTCTAATTTGTGTGACATTACACTGTTATATTGTTATTCTATTTTTTATTCTATTTTGAATTTCAGCTTCTTGGCCACTCTCCCCTCCTCTCCTTCTCTTCCCTCCCCCTTTAGTCTTTGTGGTAGTTGCTTTTGTTTTTCTTTACTGTCTTGTTTTATGTAATTGTTTTTTGTTATGTCTGGGAGGGGCATGTGGGATAAAATACCATGCTTACATTGCCAAATCTAATTTTCATTTCCCTTTCTCTACTTTCACTCTAGTCTGTCGTCAGTTATGTCATTTTACTTCACTACTTCTGTTCCCTTGGGATCTCTTACCCAAATTGAAAACATAACAGTGGTATCTAGATGTCCACATAATGAACCTAAGTAATTGTGTAATCTTATTATTGAATCTGTCATCCTCATTTTTCCCCTTGTCATCTCATATCCTTCTGTGTTGTGTGGTACCTAAAATTACATTGAAATTATTTCAGGATAGTGCTGCCTTTTTTTTTTTTTTTTTCCCTCTTCTTCCAAATGTAAAATTTGCTTTGCAGGTGTCTAATCCAAAGTACCAAGTCCGTTAAACTTTCATCCATTTCATATTCATCCAGCTTATAAAACTTAAAAAGCATTTGGGGATGAAATTGGACTGTTTTTAAGTAGAACGTAGAGATGTTAGGCATATGTGTATTTGTCTCACTAGAGATTTAATTTCTTTGATTTTTTAGACCATTATTACTCTTCCCCCCACTCTTTTGATCAGCATTCTAAAAGCCGTGAATATTCCTCTAACATTAAAGTGTGCTCTGTAGTGAGAATTGAAAGTTGTTATAAAGAAACCTCCATATTTCAGTTGAAGGGGAATTATTAGTGATGTGGTTTCTCAGTTCCTTTCCTTTATTTCCTTTATATAAAATAAATTTCCTTTGTTAAATTGTGTACCAGCTACATGTTTGCAACAGACTTGATGTAACCAATGTCAGACTTAGCAAAGCTGGCAAAAATTAAGCATTTTTTTTTCTCTCTAGTCATTTGAAATTATATATTCATATTAAAAACAAAATCAGAATGTTGTAATTCTTTGTATGTTAAAACTCATTGTATTTTTCCTGCCTCTATTCTTCAGAGTTCTTGCTTGTCAAGTACATTTGCGGTATGGTCTGGAAAAAAAGACACAATTTGTTGCAAAATACAAATAAAAAAAGGTTTTAGAACTTCTGGTCAGATGGTTTACAAAGACACTGAACAGCTGCTGTTGTGTAGGTATACCTTAAAGAGTAAAAGTAACTAAACTTTCTGCTTTTATAGTTGACTTTTGTGAAGCATGTCAGCATGTCACACTTGTCTTTTTGTTTGTTTGTTTTTTAAATGATTTTTGGTTTTCATCATAAGCAGTCCTGTGCAATGCTATGTCTTGCAGCTTTGCATAGTTCACTAGTGAAAATTATTTATATCAAAAAAGTGGAGACGTGAAAATTTACATTAAAAAATGAATTAAGATTGTATCATCTGCTTGCATGAGTGGTTTTGGACAGCTTTGGCATATTTTTGGCAAGCTGAAAACTAATATGAAGTCTATTTTTAGTTGTATGTGACTGAATCTTTTGTGCCACCCTTCAGTGAATAAAATTTGCAAGTTTAATGATGATTAATGTGATCAGATTTTTAAATCTTGCAAATAGTTCAATGCAAATGTAGTATAGCTTAACAACAGGTAGTGGCTGTTTAGCCAGCATGGCTTCTTATTGTATGCCTAAGCACTTTTGGTTTATAAGAAGCCGTTTTGGTCCATGGGCCCTGAGGTGGGAGAGATTTTTCCTAAAATACATGGTTTTTAATTGGTTTCATGTCAGAATCCTGCTTTTCTATTTCATCCTCATAGCAGTATTTTGACTCTGTGTTCCTGGGGTTGGGAGATGTTTGTGCTTGGGAGGTTTTTTTCTTATTAGTATTTATCTTAGAAGAATTACTATATAATACATGTTAGAGATTTTTTATTATTACTTGACATTTTCCTTCTGCCAAAATTGGAATTCTCAAAAAAAAAATACTACTATATAAAAAAATTATACTGACTAGAATGAGGAATAATAGTTGAAGTTAAAGCAGGAAGTAGAGTAATGGTTTATGCTGATACAACCTCAGTATGTGAAAGGATAGAAAACTACTTAACTAATGTAAGCAGTCTGATCTCAATAGTTTTTGTTACAGTATTTTCAAAAATAATTTGTGGGTATCAGTTTTCTGAAATGGATATTAGAAGTAACTAAAGTGCATAAGAAACAGGTACCTTTATGACATAGTGGTTTATTACATGTTGAATTAAAAGTAAAGTATTCTCCAAACCTGCAATATGTGCAGAAACATTTGGTGATAGTTGATAAAATTTGCAAACCTTGATTCTTGCTATGTCAGTGTTTGTCCCTTTTTTACTGCTGTGTTGGTGTTTTTATGTGTGAAATATCACACATATTCCATGCTTTGCATTTTGCATGCTCAGGAGGTTTTTGTATTTCTTCCTATCGTCTGAAATGTGTTTGAGAATACATTTTGTTTATCAATATCAGATGTATCAGTTTCTGACCCTGTATGGAGTGAAGGGGAGGGACAGGAGGAATCAATAGAGCCAGTGCAGTCTTTACTTGGATTGGGCTAAACCTTATGAAAGAACTCACTAATGCATTAAAATGCCTTAACAGGGATTTGCTGAAGAACTAGTGCTGTAATGTGTTATCTGCTTCTATTTTTACAGGTTCTGAAGGATGACTGATGCTGGTTTCTGTGATGCCACTTGAAATATCTGGTGCTGTGGATTGATAAGGAACATGCAGATTTAACTGCACGACCCGGGCAGAAAGCACCACTAGTGCCACTTCTTTTCAGCTCCCTAAGTGGACAGAAGTACGGTGTCATCTGTCTTTGAGGGAAGATTCTTCAACAGCTTTTTACAGCTAATAATAGAGACAACATAGAATCATCCACCTTCCTGATTTACAGTGCATCGCCTTCCAAGACAGATGGTCTGTCAGCAGCTGGAGAATGCCCACAGAGCACACAATAATGAAGTGGTGAAATGATACTGCTGCTGCCGCCTAATTGTCAGGATCACAGCTGATAGAACCGTGCTGCCCTTTCTTTGCTCACTTAATCAGGCCAGAAACAGCAGGGTGGACATGGCTGGCCTCATTAACAACCTGCTAATACTGCTTCTTCTGTTTCAAAACATCTGCTTGGGTTTCAGAAGCCCGCTTTCAGTCTTCAAAAGGTGGGTTATGCAGGAAAATATTGTGTGTTGAATGCATGCAGTCACGGTATTACAAAAGTGTGAAAAAGCATGTCCTAGATTAAAATGTGTATAGTATTTGTTTTTTCTCGTTGCTGTGAATTTTCTTTCTGCAATTTTGAAATGGCACTCTTGTCACATTGAAGACAGAAACTCATGTTTTATCCATAGGTTGCTCATTAAAGGTGAGTTTAGGATGATAAAACAATAAAGCAGAACTTTTTTAGATAACAATACAGGTGTATTTGAGAGTACACACGGAGTAAATATATTTCAGATGCCCAAGTTAGCTTACAGTATAAAATGATGTTTTAACAAGAAGGCATCAACTAACTTAAAACTGAGCAATCCTGGGAAACTTAGAGGTGGTTTGAATGCAAAATCATGCAGGTAAACTTTAATATAGTGTGGACAAGAGAAGTAGCCTCTCAGCTCCTGAAAAAAGGTTTTACTGTTACTGAGGTATATTGGGTACTGTATTTATCATGTCACTTCTATATTTATTTGTACATGAATATACATATTCAAAACTTATGTCAATGTTACATCATGTTTCTGATGTGTTACCATTAAGTTCTTTACAGAGATCTACGTTTTTCATACGATTTGTTTATTGCATTCAGTACAGAACTTGGTATTCGGGTGAAGTTGAAGTTTTACTTTGCTGCTCAAAGTAGCATAGAAATTGCTCTAAATGTCATAGAATTTGAATTAAAAATTTCCCCTTTGCATGTAATTTAAATTTAATCTGTATACAATTATAAATCATACACATAGGCTTAAAAAAACCCTGAAACTGTTCTGAATGATTAACAGTACCTGACATTTTAGTGTTAATTGATTCTCTATCTGCACATCCATGTACTTCAGACAATACTTAGGCTGAGATGATAGGTTACATTTTCAGCTAATGTTTCCAAACTAGTCTGTCTGATTGCTCAAAGGAACTACTTCAGTAAGTGCTGAATAACTACGATGTTTTCCTCAGCTCATGAAGGAGTGAAATTTTCAGATCACTCCTGGAACTACTGAGCATTGTCAAAGTTCTTTACTAGTTCTGTAGACCCTTCTTTTTAGAAAGACTTAACAAAAATTGATATTTAAAAAAATCTTTTTTCCTTCTTTTTAAGATATAAAGATACAACCAGATCTCTTTCCAGTGAATGCCTTGGAAGTGAGCAGCCAGTGGTTTCACTTGGTCTGTCAGATTTTGCATTGGACATTCGCATGCCTGGCGTGACACCTAAGCAGGTGAGAGAATTGCAGTTTTTGCTACTTACTGTTTTTTAACAAGCTAGGAAAACGATGTCTTCCCTACAATACCACTCACATAAAAAATCAGGAACAAAAAAGTCAGAATAAGTTTTGTAGGTACATATCTATGTTCAGAGAAGAGTAGGCAACAAAAAAGTGACCTCAAATGAGAGAAAAATCTTTTTTATCTGATTTATTTTATTTGTAAAATGTTGGTTTCATAAACTGAATTTTTGAAGTTCATTAAAACAAGGAATATGAGTTTTATAAAGTGAAATATTTCCAGCTATGCTAGTTAGACATGTTTATTTGGAGTTGCAGTTTATACCAAATCTCAGCTCTGTGAATTTAGTTACATTAAATTGTATGTTGCTGCAACTTGGGCAAGCTGAGAGAAAACAAGCAAAAAGCGTTTTAAAAAGGCTAATACTTTAGGCCTAATAGTTTAACCCTCAAAATAGTCCATGAAAGCTACTATAAAAAGTTGTAATGGTATACTCTTTCAGGTATGAAGTTGATTATATTCTACTGAACCAAGTGAGTAAAAGTGAAGACAATTAAGATTTTTAAAATTAGGATTAACATTTTTAAGATTCACGTAAAAGTCTGAGTTTCCACTGTCATTGTCACATGTAGTTTCATTAAGCAAGATAGACGATTTTTTTTTTTTTTTGCAATGAGCCGTTGCAGGGAATTATATATGTCATTAAAAGATCTACGTCTCTTTTACAGGGCTGCAGGTGCTTGAAAAGAGCAGTATGTTGTGCTGCAGTAGTTGATGAGTCATTGTTGCAGATAGTACTTTCAAAAATACTGAAGGGAAAATGAGGTTTTCAAGTTATTGGGGAGCACCCCTCTGGAATGTGTAGTTTGGAGCAAGAGGTGTTATTCCAGCAAAATATACTTCTGCAAAATATAAGTATAGTTTCTACTAGATCTTATTTGTGTGCAGCAAAATATTAAACTTCTCCTTCAGAAAGTGTGAAAAGTACTCTCAGTTCATCCAGGTGCACATTTGTAATTATGTTTTATCGATTTTACCTGAGGAGCCATTAGTTGAACTGCTAGGAAACACATATGAAGAGATCAGTCCATTCAGATTCCTATTTAAAAAAATAAAACCCAAACCCCAAGACCAACAACAAAAGGCTGTAAGAGATAATAGAAAGAACATCATACTTCTTACATTCATGAGTACCTATTGCTTTTATGTACCCGGTGAACTGAAATGCTGCAGTCCAGTATAGATTTGGAGGAAGTACAAGGAAAGATAGCAATAGAAAGCAACTTGCCCAGTTAATTTCTAAAAAAGTAAGTGAAAGTAGTCAGTGTCTACCCTTATGTACTTTTGTTTTCTTTTCTCAGTCTCGCCCACCCTTCTCCTCATTTCCCTTCCTCCTTCCACAGCGTCCCGCATTAACTGTATGGGAAACTTGGTTCCCATTTAGACAAGTTCAACAACAGGAAGCAGTGGCAGACAAGACAATCTTTGTTTCCTTGCGTTTCACAGGAGAGAACCAACAGCTTCATAGTTCTTATGCTGTCAGTTCATTTTTGCGGTAGAAAGAACACAAAAGTGAAGAATCCTCTTTAGAGAGGAAGTCCTTCTCTAGTGACTTCCTTCTAGGTCACTATCTTCTTCGTGTACCTCTTGGCCCTAATTGTGGACCTTTTATTAAGGGAGTTATGGAGGTGTATCACTCCTGATATTTGGTTATGATTATTGCAGTTCATGGATTCTCAAGTATAACAATTTATGTAGGAAAGGCAGGAGAAGTTAGAAAAAAAAAGAGAAATTACCGGAGAAGATGTGAGTTAAATTCTAGAAAGCACAAGAGTATTTCTAGAGCAAAACCAGTATGTTTTGTGCTATCTCTTTTTTGTGCATCTTCTGTGAAAAGAAAGTCTTGTTTCAACTGGATTGTAATGAATTCTGAATTCACTCTTTGGCCATAGCTTAGTACTTTCTGCAGATTTCACAGAATTGAATTCTTTCTCTCTTTGTGTTATGCACACATGACAGTCTCATTTCCTATCTGGTGTCACAGCTAGCTAACAGATGTATAATGGAAGTAACCAGTTCTTTGTTTACAAGTTATAACCATACAATGTACATGTACAATCAGAAGGTTCATGTAATGTCAGAACTGTTCTCAAAGTGTTGGAGACATTGGTTGCTTAGTCAGAAATATCACCAAGCTGAAAAAAGAAAGGCAACTCCTGAAATAGTACTTCTACTGAGTTTGATTCTTCCACAGCTTCACTGTAGGCAATTATGTTTAATTTTATTTTCAAGACCCTTCTTACTCCAGGTTCCTGGATAGTGCTTGATGAAAGCAGATACTGAAAATTCATTATTTTGGATTCTAAGAATCTAACCTTCTGCATGTATTCCCTGAAATTAAGATTAATTTTTGTTACCTCCAGTAAGGTTGTACCTGAATTATGAGCATTCACATTATTGTCTTGCAATGATTACTGTATGAATTACTGAAATCTCTTAGTGTAGGGACATACAGCTAATATACAGCTTAAGCTCTGTAAAATATGTGACTGGTTCATGGACAAAATATGTACACATTTCCAAGCAGGAGGAGGAAGGAAAAGAAACCCCAAATTATTTTGTATCGTCTTCACCTTACAATGGTGATGATGGTATAATTTTTAGTGGAATGATTTGCAAATGGGCAGAGCCAAGTTTGACACATTCCTTGGATAGGTAGTTCACTTGCATGAATGTAATTTGTGTATCGCGTGTTGTCAAGGCGGGGGGAAAGGTTGCCAAAAACCCTGCATTTTTTTCCAATGAGTTCCTGGACTTGTAGGGGGTGGAGGGGCTGGGATTTGCCTTACATTTCATAGCTGCAGCTGCTGGGTGCATCAATGGGAACCAACCTCTTATGTGACTTAGGAGTTCACTACCTGTACAGATCTGCCCTGAGTTGTGCATTCTCTTGACACATGAACATTTGTGTGAAATTTATTTCTACTACGCTGTGAAGTAGCTACCATAGACCCTTAGAGTCTGGGTATAAGGTTCTAAAAAAAATCTACTTCTGAACCCAGGTTAAATAGAAAAGGTAGAATATTTCTAGAAGGCTTTAGTATCTTCATTGTGTAAATGCATGTAACAAGTGTACACAAGGACATTCACATCAGTTGTATCAGCTGACCTCTGTTCATCCTTCCCATCTTCTAGCAAAAACACCAAAAATGGTTTCTTATCTGTGCATATCACTGCTCTGTGTAATCACATATAGTTATCACCATTGTACCTGTCCTTTCTCCTCAGCTGCATTTAATTGCTTACATCTATTTGTAGTGTCCTCTTTCAAATTAGGTTTAAAGTTTTTCATAGCAGGAATTTTATTTTCATCTATTTAGATGTCCTTGTGAAAGTCCAGTCAGATTTTGAGTTCATGGATGTAGTGAAATTCCAGTAGATGACATATTTCCTTTCCTAAACAGTGTTGAAAGTAGAAAAAAGAGGTTTAAAATAGTTAATAGTGTAGCTATCAACCTAATAACCACCTTGATGACTTTATAGCCTAATCTGTGTTACATGTAAATAAACTATGGCAATGAATTTTTTTCTTAGAGTAGTAATCCAGATAACGTACGTCATCTTTGGCCAAGTGTCTCAGTAAAGCAGATGATATTTTTTCTAGATGGTCCTTTTTTATTTATTTGTTTTATTTTATTTATTTGTTCAGTGTTCCCATATTAATCTTCAGAAAGTGTAGAAAATGTTTGATGCTTTGTTTTTATTATTTTAATTCTAAACATTCACAATTTAAAGGTAATTTCTATTCTTTTTTAATAGTCTGATACCTACCTCTGCATGTCAGTACGCCTGCCAGTGGATGATGAAGCCTATGTAGGTGAGTATTGGCTAACTGGAAGAACCTAGGCAAGCTATATTGAGGAACCTCAGCATTTTCTCTTTTCCCTTTGACTCATATTGACTCAATCTTTGGCTGTCTGGGTTTCCAAAATGCATTTGTCATGGCTAATGCGTAAACAAACTAGAGAGAGCTACTTAGAGTCAAGATAACAAACTGTATCTGAAGAGATTCATTGAGTAATTGTAGTTAAGGAGCTGCATGCAGATGCCTCTGGCATGTCAGTACCAAACAGTCCCATTTGTAAAGTATTGGCTTCCTGTCTCTGGCCAGATAATTAATTCTGCTCTGCTGAGCAGGCTGTTTACTTACCTGCTGGTACAGGCTGTAAATCCTTTGCACTTACAGTCAGTGTTGGCTGCAGGAAGATTTTACTTATCTGGGAAAAAAACAAACCAAACCAAACCCTCTCACTTTTTTTTTTTTTTTTAAATTTCATGGCATGAGTAAGATGGCAGACAAGTAGAGGGAAATGCTGCAATAACTACAAATGCTGTGATCATATAGATAGGCAAAACAACACCATCTGTTCAGAAGGTAGTTGGGGTCCTTTTAGTTTTATTGTGCCTTGCTTGTGAACATACAGTTTTTCAGGTACAGAGAAGTCCTCTTGGTTTAACTGAAGATAGTTTCACTATCAGAAGATGTAAAAAACTGAATAAAAGAAAACAATGAGAAATTAAAATGTCTTTTTCCTTTCTGTACACTTTTGTTGCATTTTAGGATATTTGCACTTAAAAAAAGTATGGTGGAAATCCCATATAGTTTTTGATGTAGTGTATTGTGAGACTACTGTTCCATGCGGATTTCCTTTTGGAAATCCTTCAGAAATAGAAAATTGTGTTTTGGTTTTCATGTTGTATTACAATAACTAAAAAAATCTGAGTAAGTTTTTGTAAGTGTTTTCTCTGAATATCTGTTTTGTAAAGAGGCGAGAATCTGGCCTCACGTTTTTGTTGTGAGTGTGACCCCAGAGGGAAAATTATGCCTAAAAGGGAGTGCATGTTCATTCTCTGGTAAACTATTCTTGCTCTGCTGTGAGGAATAGACTCTTCTGTTTTCATTGATTCACAGAGAGGCAATACTACTTGCTCCCTTCCTTAAGCATTTTTTATTTAGTGCTACACTGAGTTGAGAATTCGCACGGTTTAATTTATTATGGGATGCTGCACATCTAGTTCTCTCATTTGGTATCTGCATATGGTGAAGGCATGTAAACTTTTCTCTATGGTGTGCATGTTTAAAAAGACCCACTGAAAGAATTTGCTTAAAACTAATACCTATGCAAAGTCTTGATGTGAATCATGCCACACAACACATTTGAGTTTTTTCTGAAGACTTAGACACTTCTAGGTTTTATATGTTTATATGTTCTTCATCTGATTTTTATAGGATTTGGCCACCTTTCCAGTGATCACTGTGCTTGAGTACATGTCATTACAAAGCAGAATAAAGTCTGGACAGAGAAACTATTCTAGTTGTCCAGGTGGAGATTTGACGAGTAAGAGGAACTTGATGAGCAAATTTTAAAAAACAAAACAAAACAGCTTGTTGTGTGTACATAATGTGTTCTCATGTTAGTACTCCTTACAAGCTCTTACGTTTGGATGCTTTAAAAATAAAATTACTTGTGTTTTTTTCCTTTTCTGTCACTTCCCCCAAAATGAATAGGCATATGGTCAGTCTTAAGCATATGATCAGTTCCATCATGCTTCAGTAAAATCACTGGAAAATGTTCTTCATGGAAAAAATTTGTCAGATTTTTACAATAGATATCATCACCTAAGATGTGAGATGCTTAGAAGTTTTTCCTTAAATACTTCTGCATACTGTTAAGTGTTGTGAAACTATCAACTGGAATGCATGCATTTTGTGTTGCTTAAATAAGCATAGAAGATTGGCACAAGGAGAATTAATACTTCTTTTTAAAGGGATAGAGTTCTAAATTTTTATGGTTTGAATAGAATCATTGCATTGCCAATAAATGGTGTCATTAACTTTCCTTAAAACATACTGTTTTGTTTTGTGATAAAAACATCTAAAAACTAACATGTGAACTGTAACTCCCGGTTGCTGTTTAGTGATGTATTGAGAAGACTGTGTGTGTTCTAAGGAGTTCAACACGAGCATTGTGTGAATATACATAACTGAAACAATAAACTGGGTTTCTAAGACAGTTTGATGGTAAAGCTGAGGCAGAATCTACATCTTCTGCCTTCAGTTCAATTCATTTGCACATAATGCTGCTAAATAAATGCCTTCTGTATTTTTTTTAACTTTTGCACTTTAAAAGGACGCTTTTATGACCAAGTGCCCTTACAGTTTGACCGAGACTCACTAGTTTGTTCCTTTTGTTTCCTTTATTTTCCTTTTTTTACCCTTATTTTTTCCCTCCTCCAAGGCATTGTGGAAGAGGAGGTTCTGTTATGGAATCAGCTGCAGGATTTTTGTTGCATATTGGTGAAATATAAGAGCCTTGGAAGAGAGAGCTTCATTTTTTAGTGTTGTTGTGGGCAGTACTGCATTTGTTATTAAGTACAAAAGTTTTTCTGAAACCTTTTTGCAATATTGTTATTAAATTCATATTTGAGGACTTTTAATTCAGACTTCAACCTTGCCATTCCTCTAGAGATTTAAAACCAGTAGACATTGTACAGGGACAATGGGTGTAACTTTGAACCGCAAAACTGGAGAGATACTCTACAAGATTACCAGCTTGTTCAGGGTCAGTTGTCAGACATTATCAGAGAAAGGAACTGATCCAACTTACTTATGAAGGACCAACTAGAAGGAGAAGGTAGAGCAAGTTTTGCCCTAGAGGTCTTTTTCAGGCATGCATCTGTATATTTTTGCAGATGCTGTTCATTTTCTGTATTGTGTTCTTTAGTGGAAGGTCAGACTGTCAAGGCTGAGATTTCTGTCTGAACCAGTTGTTTTTTTCTGTCCCAGAGGGCTGTAAATGCTGACAAATTGGGGTACGGGGAGTGTTTGTTTGTGGGGCGGGTTGATGTATCTTTATGTTAATGTTAAGAGCATACCTTTTGCTCCTATGAAATGAAATGGCTGTGAGATTAATATGTAAAAGATATTAGTAAGGGAGATTAATATGTAATTTTTCAAGAAAGTATCATTCCAATTATATTTTTAAAATATATTGTGTTTTTCTTTTTCAGCATCATATTTGATTAATTTTTATGAATAAGTAGCCAAACTAGAAACTCAGTTGAGTCTTTAACAGTGCAGACATCTTTCACTACTAAGCTTTAGAGATGGATAAAGGGTGCCCTACAGACACTCATAAAGATTGAGTCTGACAGCAAGCCACTCATCCAGGAAATTTGACTATCATCTTCACCTCCTTGCATTCATTCACATGGGTGACCAGTAAATATATTTTTCTTACATTCAGATACACAAATTGATATAATTAGAATGGTTTATTACTTTTTATCCATTAACAACTCTGAGAACCTGTGGATTTGTTACTCTAGTATGGCATATATAAACTTTCCCATTGCCAAGCAATGATGTATTTATTGTATTGAAGGCCTCTAAGGCCTCCCTAATTTGCCAAACTCCTGCCAAACCTGTTGATAAATTTCTTTAAAGTTAATTCTGTTATAGAGAAGATGCCAATATTAAAAAATATCAACTTTATACCATCTAATTTCTATTTCTAGAAATGAACTTCTTAGAAATAAGTTTCATAAATATGTAGCTTAACTATACACTGTTAAGACTGAACTGATGTCATGTTCTGTTCATTCCCAGTTTTCCTGGAGTTTGTAATTCTAAGTAGTACTTGGTCAAGAAATTAAGTCAGACTTCAATTAAGTATGTATACCAAAACTGCTACTGTTATTTTTGTGATCATTTGTGTAACTCCTCCATGCATAAAAAAGTATTTAACTATTGAGTAATGTTCTGTTCATTACTGTAAAGTGTGGAGGGCTGTCAACTAGGAAAATAAGGCTTTTGTCTGATATTCCTTAATACCAGACAAAAGTGACGGTAGTGGTAGTGATGGTCCTAGCCAGAAACAGGATGGACCAGTAACAGGTCCAACATAGACCTGTTGGAGCCAGTCCAGAGGATCAGATGGATGGAGGATCAGACCAAGATGATCAGAGGAATGGAGCACCTTTTCTATGAGGAAAGGCTGAGACAATTGTGATTGTTTAGCCTGGAGAAGAGAGGGCTTTGGGCTGACCTGATTGTGACCTTCTACTACCTAAAGGGAGCCCACAAGAAAGATGGAGAGGAACTATTTACAAGAGTAGAGGACAAAGGGCTTTTACAACCTAGGATTTTTTAAGTGGCCTTTTTTTTTTTTTTCACCCTTTCTTTGGAAGGTTATTGTCCTGGGTGTGCTGCTAAGAAAGTAACTATATAGGAACCATACTGTAACTGTGCAAAGCTCTATTAAGCCCACATGCTGATGGGCAGGTTTTTCAGTGCTTCCTTCAGAAGCAATGATGAGGTATATCAACTAAAATAGCATGTGGTGTCTCACACAGGAAACTGATTTTGCTTTGTTAACTCTGGTGCATTTTTTTCTATTAGTAAGAGTAGCATTTTTTAAGCTATTTGAGATAAATTTTGTAATAGCACTTAAAGGTCCTGTCCATGCACTAGAATGTAATTGTAAGAGGTGCAATGTGGGGAGAATAAAAGATTTCCTGACACACTCATTAGGGTAAATACTTGTGATGAGAAAGTGGCAGAGAAATTAAAAGAAACAGTAAGATAGCACTAACCAGCAGAACAGGTGGTGGATTTAGCAGGTAAGAGGCCTAACCTTCAATTTTACATTTATTGAAGGCTGTCCTTTTAGGTGTTACTTATAGTACATTTTGTACAGGTATTAATTTTTACAATAAAGTTAATGAAGTTTCATATGTGTGAACTGCTTATAAACTGTTTCAGAAATGTAATCTCTCACTTAAGTTGATAATGGCAGTTTAAAACACCTGAAACACCTGAAAACTAAGGTAGAAAATCCACATAAAATGACAAATTGCCTCTCCCATTCAATAGTGAATCATAATTTTCCTATTTATTGTAACTGATAAAAACATCAAAACAAAAGGTCTTACTGTAACACAGATTAGGTTTTTAGCTATGAAATTAGTAGAATATGCTTGTAGGAAAAAAAAGATGTGAGGTAGTCTCTAGACTTTAACCATGCTGGTGATGTAGGTGCATCTCTTAATTCCCAAACCAAGCCCTCAACTGTGGTATGCTCATTTCCTTACCATCTGACTGCATGCCTTGTGTCTTCAAGCTGGAATTGAACATGCATGCCTTAAGTTTTGGCTAGGTTTCTTCACTTTTCACAACAGATTTCAGCTCCAGAAATTACAAGCTATTTGATTGATTCCTCCCCTCCCTCCCCCCGTGAAACTGGGACAGTAATCCACATCATCATTCACTTCAGGAACCCTGCCTCAGCTCCATGTTAAAATACTGACTTCAGAGTGCAGATAAATCCACAGGAGCAGAACTGTTGTTTGTGGCTTCACCATCTCCCTGTGTTAAGAACTGAAAGGCACTTAAAGACTTCTCAGTATCTATGTACATGTAAGGACAGGAGTGACTTGGCTTTGGAATTTCTGCTGTAGTATAAGGTTAAAAACCCTCCAATGTCCCTCTCTGTGAAGAAGAGAGAAGAAAAATTTGACTGCATTCCCTGCATCTGACACATCTGTTCGGTAGTAATAAAGGAATGTAGCTTGCTTTATTTTTAGAAATGCCATCACTGTACATTCATGGCTGATATTATTACAGTGTGATATTGGTAAACTTTTTACTGTGGTAAAGAGGATCACAATCACTTGAGAATCCAGAACAGTGTTTTATCAATGGCATAGGATAAAGAACAGACATTTGAGAGGTGAATATTCACATCTAGGTTTCTAATGATGATAAATATTTGGGCAATGAGATCATATTGACTTTAAACAAATCTTGTTTTCCGTTCCAGAGGGTTTGTTGTACTAGTGAGAATCAATCATAATCCTTTCTTGGAACTGTTGTCCCAAAATGATCCAGGAAAAATGTAAACCAGGTGGCATACTGGAAGAAGATATCAGTAATGCATAAGATTTTAGTTGCTCTTTACTTACTGTAACTTACTGTTAGTTTGTATTTTTTATGAGGTGCAAAAGAAGTAGAAGAGTAGTTATAAATCTCAAGTAAAAATTTCAAAGGTAGATTGCCGTTAGCCTGGTAAATTAGACTGGTAAAATTTTGCGGTTTGGGATACATTGATGCGTTAACGAAGTGTCATAATTAACTTTTGGGGAAAATACGGTGGTTTTGATTGGGAACTTAGAATTACTTTTTCTTGGTGACTGGGTGAGGTATGGTATTTTAGCTTGAAAAGTGGCCTGTTGAATGGAAATTTAAAGAAAGCTTGTAAGTGGAATGCAGTTGGCACATAAACGAATGGAGACAGACATACCTTATTTCTAGTATTACAGAGAAAAAATTGCACAAAATGCTCTTGCTTATGTGACTTAAGCAAGAGCATATCTTATCCATACGCATGGGAGAGCATGGATAGCTTAATTCTTTTGCTATTCTCTTTTTCAGTTGACTTTAAGCCTCATGCCAGCATGGACACAGTCCACCACATGTTACTCTTTGGATGTAATGAACCCTCTTCTACTGAAAATTACTGGTAAGAGCTGCAGCTTGCTTTTGTTACTACCCAGCTTGTGTGTGTTAATTACTTCCACATAAACCTTTTCCAGTGTCACAATTTCTTGGAAAAGTGTAATATTTTGAAATGAAGAAGAAATGACAATCTAGTCTTTCCACACTTAAAGTGGTTTTTCGGGTATTTTTTTTAACCTTAACTCCTCACTAAGGTAGAGAAAAATGTACGGTTCATGATTCTTCATGGCTAATTGCCTGTCTTCAAGGAGGAGGCAGGAGCTATAGTGAGCAGAGTGTCATTGACTAGTGACAAATCTAAGCTTCAACTACAGTTGGATGCTTTTCTGTGAGTGAAATACTGTATCAGGTGTCCAGTATGAAACTGAGTGAAGGATAAGCTGAAGAAGATCTTTTTATCAAGTGATTTGGTAGTTGACTTGCCCTCCAAAATGCCTAAGCAGTGAGAGCAGTGACGTTAAAATAGGTATGGGGAGCTGAAGTGAAGAGAATGTGAAGGTGGGTGGAAATTAATGATCTGTCCAGTAGTTTTGCAAGTTTTTTCCAGGTTTTCAGGGGAGAGCAGATGAGGTATTTTTTCTGATGCTGGAAAGGTTTATATGAATTAATCTGAACTGTAGAACAACTTTAATATAGGTTTTCTGATAGAGCTGTGTAATCACAATTTATCTTTTAAGTATTTACTAAAAAGGTAACTAGAGCTGGAATTTAGAATTAATAGTATAGTATAATATATTTTCAACAAAAAATAATTTAGAATAATTTATGCATGTTTTGGGGAGATGATTTGATTAATATTTTAAATATGCAACAAATTTTCATCAGAAGTTCTATCTCCTTTTTACCTATCAACCAACAGTTACAATATTGAAAATGTTGTAATCTTGTTTTGCAAGAAAAGCAGATTGTCATGGTTTGAGAGCCCTAAAAATCTAATTCCGAGTTCAGGCCTCCCTCCCCAATTTTAACCCGGTGTGAGATAGGTTTTGCAGACAAAACACGAGACTCAAAAAATAGGGGGAAGGGAATATATTACAAGACTATACAAACAGATGAATATCATAACACATTATATACATAATCTTAA
>JAWWLV010000100.1:11843168-11858566 GCA_035041135.1 Platyrinchus mystaceus | reverse complement strand
CATTGGATTAATTCTAAAGATCACCACCCCCTGGGGGTTTACCATTTTCTCACCTTCAGGGGGGGAAAAACTGTTTTACCCCCACCACACAGATGCTTAAAAAGTTCAGACCAAAGTACAACTGAAAGCACAGAATTTCTATTCATTTCTTTTCCCATCAGATCAGTTTTCTGTGTTCTTTTTATTGTATCTTATATGATAGAATATACCTCTTTCATACTTTAATATGAAAAATACACCAACATTAACCAATTTCCATTGTGGCCTTTTAAAAAGAGTTTACATCTTGAGTATCCTGTTTAAAATTGAATAGATTGTACTTGTAGTTTGTTTCATTTTCATATATCTGGAAGAAATTGTATTAGAGCCTTGAAATAATTCTTACGTGATAGAATTATATTGTTACAGTTTGATCAGGAACCTGTGTTGAGATGAAGTCATGAGATGATGCTTAAGTCACTTACAGCTGATGTTCTAAAGGTGTTTGGAAGAGGTGGATCAAAAGCCAAAAAATATAAAGTTCTTCAAAGCTGAATCAGACTCGAATCCCCATTTTGAGACTAGGGTTCAGGTAGTTTGAGTTCCCTGGCTGTATCTTCACTCTTCCTGAAGAAGAATGATTGCCCTGCAGAAAACTCACCAGTGACAGTCTGTGCAATGTGGCAGCTAATGCTGTTTTTGTTCTCGATTGCTGCACTTAACAGCTACCTGTCAAACGATGAAATACTTACTTAGTTGTGGCAGATTGAGCCTGGCTGGATGCCAGGTTCCCACGGAATTGGTCTGTCCCTTCCCTCCTCAGCTGGATGGGGAGGAGGGAGACTATAAGATGGAAAAAACTATTGAGTCAACATAAAGGCAGTTTAATAAAGCAGAAGCAAAGGCTGTGTGCAGAAGCAGAAGAGAACAAAATCTTTTACTCTGCTTCCCATCACCAGTCAGTACCCAGCCACTTCCCAGGAGGTAGGGCTTCAGCACAAGTAATGGTTGCTCTGGAAGAATGTGGTAAATAACAAAGGCCCCCACCTCTTTCTTCTAGCCTTTATTGTTGAGCAGACATCACATAGTATGGAATATCTCTTTGCTCAGTTTCAGTCAACTGTCTTGGCTGTGGCCTCTCCCAAGAACCTGCCCACCCATAGCCTGCTTTTGAGGGGAAACGTTGGAGGGACAGCCTTGATGCTGTGGGAGCACAGCACTGTAAGGCTGCTGTGGGGAAAATTAGCTTGACCTCAGCTAGACCCAATACATTAGTGTTGTCTTTAAATCTGATATTTCCAGTTTTTCATATGCAGGGTTTGATTAAATCTTGCGCTTTTTTTGGTGTGGTTTCTGAGTTGTTGTGTTTGCTTTGCATTCTTAAAATGAAAAGCTCTTCATTCACTGTCTCATTATTTCACTTCCCTGTTTTGCAACAGTTTGCAACTTCCATCTTGCTCTACTCTATCTTCAAGGCTAGAGAGATGATCATCTGTGTTCTACATAAAAAAAGTTTAGACATCTACATATATGCCTTATACACTTGCATATATGCCATATATACACTTGCATAAGCTTATATAAATGCTTGTTTGCAGGCATGGTATCCATACATGTGTATAATTAATGTAACATTTTGTCTATGAACAAACGTGTGTGTATATGTATACATACATATTTCTGTAAGTGGTATTCTAGGTTGAAAATATGTTCATTCAGATGTGCCAAAACTGTTTTACATTTTTATAAGTCATTGCAGAGAATATGTATAGTTTAAAAGCATGTATTTTCCTATTAATTCAAATTTGCTGGACACCTCTAACCTAATTTGGTTAAAGTAACTCTGATGATTGTGTATAATTTGTCTTTGTTGTTTTTAATTTTGTTTGTTTATTTTTTATTCCTTTCATTACCTGTAGTCTAGCAAGTGATGATTTCACTTGCTCTTCTATCAACTGAGGGAAAGAGTGATTGTTTAAGTGCACCACTATAAGACTTCTTTAGCAAGGATTCTTCTCTTGCATTTTACATGGTCAACATTTTTACAGAGACAGGCTTTATTGAATTAAGGGCATGCCACATAGATTTTTTTCTTTATTGTAGTTTCTTCATCAAAATTCTGGGCAACCAAATCAGTTATATGGTTTGTAGTCAGTTGTAAGAACATTAAAGCAAGTCAAGAGCTACTTCTCATACCTTCATGATGTGGACTAGTTGAATTATGGCAAAATAGGCCTTTAGGAGCATTCAGAATTCAAGAACAAAATTCCTTTCACTGGGGTGTGAAGTTTCATTCAGGCCAGTTTTGAGTGGGGAGGAATGGGAGAGAGGAAGATACAGAATCCAGATAATTCTGTTGGGATTAGCTGCCCTCTGGCCGGAGTGGGGCTGAGCCAAAATCTGTTATACCCATTTGGCCAGCTGCCTTTTGTGATTTGACACTACTCATGCAGATGCCCCTGGCCTTCTGAAAGGCTTTCAAATGGGCTGGGACCTGTGCTGGCTCTGGTGTTCACTGCAACATGGTAGAATCTTTATCTGAACAAATGCTAAAGGTGTGCACAGGCATTTCTGGCTTTTTTAAATACCCTGGGTTTTCCACAGGAAAAAAAAATAGCAGTCTCCCAGGGCTCATTGTCTCAGGTGTTGCTTGGTGCACAAAAAAAAAAAAAAAAACGGAATCAGATGGGTTGGAAAGGACCTCTGAGATCATCAAGTCCAACCCTTGATCTACTACCACCACAGGTACTAGACTATGGCACTAAGTGCCATATCCAGTCTCTTCTTAAATACCTCCAGGGACAGAGAATCCACCACCTCCCTGGGCAGCCCATTCCAGCTCCTGACTACCCTCTCTGGAAAGAATTTCTTCCTAACATCTAACCTAAACCTCCCCTGTCAGAGCTTGAGACCATGCCCTCTTGTCTTAATGGTGTAGCTGCTTCTGTTTCTTGATCGTAATTGACCCTAAAAACAGTTCAGCCACTACGATAAGAAATTTTGTCTGAGCTGACAAACTGTGCTAAAATTGAAGTAACATGCCTGAACTCATTGATCAGAAGTTCAGATTGTCCATAGATAATCAAGAATGCACTTGAATGATTTAAAAGGAAATGCTGAATTATTCAGAACTTATGAGTCTCGTGGAAGGGCAGGTCTTGTGCTGCATCAAGCCTAACACTGAAATGAATGCCCATGAATGAGCTGATTCATAGACATAGCCTTTATTTTGAGATCAGGCAGGGCAACTTTAAGTAGTTACCTAATCTAAACAAATGTACAAGTACAGGTCATAGATCACCACCCAGTAATTCCTCTGTCAGACTAGCTGTTTCTGTTGGTAGGAGAGGATGATTTTGGAAGCCTTTGACATCAGTAGTTCAGTACAAGTTGCAAAAGATGTCAAGGCTGGTTCAGTGAAGTACTTGCACTTCACTGCACAGGGGAGAGAGGGGACAATAGAAAGAATTTTATTTCTGGGTGTAATTTCTGAGCATTGTCACTGCCCCAGAATGTTCTGCAACATTTTGCTCAAGAGCTAAAAAAATATCATTTTTCTCAGTCACCTCAATTACCTTTATTTACGAGTCTTGGTTAGAGTCAAGGAGTAGAGTATAATAGAGAAAGAAGTAGCAGGTTTTTTTTACCCTAATCAATGCAAATATTCTAAAACAAAAGCCAAATACTGGTCTTGCTGTCATAATAAAATACCTTTCAGTCTAGGAAATCAGTCAAAAGTCCAGTGCCATTAAAAAAAACAAGCTCTTGAACTTACCCATGACTGGGGAGAATGCCATTGAGAAGTCCCGGAGAGTTTGCAAAAAAACCAAAGATCCAAGAAGCAGTCAGCAACCTCTGTTTTCATGCCCTCCCCTACCCCTCTCACTCCCAGATTTTGACCGCAGTCAAAATCAGTCATAGGTACAATACTGTATAATACACAGTTGTACTCCATTTTTAAGATATTCTGTGCTACTCATTCTGTTTAGAATCTAATTTTTTGCATGTGAAGAAGCTATGAATTTCAGTGATGTGTTAAATTTTTTACTTCTTTGTTAAATTTATACTTTTTACTAGCCCCTTTTAAATCTGTTCATCAGTTACATTACTTCTTCTTCGGAATCTTTTGGGAAGGTTGACCATTTTTTAAGCAAAATGAAAGAGCAGTATCTGTATTTCATCTTTCTCCCCTAAAGTCTTCCTCCTCCATCGGCTAATAGGCAGAAAGTTTGAAACAGCCCATGCAGGTTTTTTTACCTAACTATTGTGTTCTTAAAAATATTGTGCTATAAATGAAGGCTGTCTGGCCCAGAGTGTGGTGGTGAAGCTGTGACTGTGCTTGTAGTTTCTGCTGGTGTTCCTTCTAAACAATGTCTTCAACACATTTCCAAACTTTGCAGCTCAATATCTGGTTAGACGTGAAGTCTCTTGGGTTTTTTATATTGTAGCATTGGAAAGCTGTGTAGTTTTCAGCTGCAGCTCTGTCAATCAAAACGTTTCATTTAGCCTGAAATGAGTATTCCTTGTCCATTAGGGCATGTTTGCAGGGGGAGATGACCAAACTGTTAGATATATTTTGTGAGCATAATTAATGAAAAGGAAGAAGTGGCATGTTCTCTTTTCTCCTGATACTCTCATGATTACGGCAATGCTTTCTGTCAGAAATAAATACAGTAGCCTGGTTGCAATAAGGCTCACTGAGATCACAGAAAGGCATAATGTCCTGCTGAGGTGGTTTAACATACATGCCAGAAGAGCTGGTTATCCCTGAGAGATGCCTGAAAGGCATCGTCATTTGCACATGTAGCCCAGCCATCCTTAAAAAAACATTAGTGAGCCTGCTGGATGTCCTGGTCTTTGATGCTTTTATACTCTTCCACACACTGTGTGGCACTCTGTTCTCCCCGGAATTTCAGGTGACTGAAACCATGCCTTATGTATACAGACATTTTTTCAGGTCTCATTTTATAAGCAGTAATAAACAGAAGGGGCTGTACCATTTTGTTTTGGAATAAAAGCTTGGCATGGTTATCAACCTTTGTTGTATCTGGCTTGGATCAACTGAAGTAGTCTAAATAGTTTCAGGGTGAGGCTTTCTAAAAGTCATACCTGTGTATGCTGCACCTGTTGAATGACTTCAACACTCTGTGCTCAGTTCTGTGATACTTTGGCACTGAAAAAGGTACAAATACACCCCGTAAATAAACCTTTTCCATAATAGAGGATCGAGACGGAGAAACATCTTCTATGTAGGTGTTTGGAAAATCTCCTTAGGGTCCCTTGTTTGATTATCCACGTCTATCATCATGTGGCCTACACCCACGTATAGCAGTCAGCACCTTCTTGGACGTGATCCAGGTACATTGTGGAGTCTGTATGACTGTGCCTGACTGGCCTTTTACAGATTTGGCAGTGTCTGTGCCCCAGTTTACCAGTTCTTGCAGATTCAATGTATCTAGAATTTATCAGTCTTTCAGAGTCTTTCATTCTCCACCCTTAGTGTCACCTGCAAGGTTAGTTGCAGAGGCTAGGCACAACTCAAGCTCTCAGTTATTTGTAAGTGTTCATAACCTGTTTGGTCTGTAACTTGGCAAACTCTTCTTTTTTGTTTTTGTTTTCCTGTCGGGTTTTGCTCTGGGTTTTTTTTGGTAGTTTTTTATTTGGTTTGTTTTTGGGTTTTTTTATGGTTGTTTCTTTTTTGTGTATGTGTGTTGATTTCTCTTTTTATGAAAAACAAGAAATTGTGCAGTGGCATAAAAATTACCTTAAAGCAGTGAGCTTGCATAAAGTACAGGAAAGAGCATGAGTGCCTTCTATCTGTGGGTTCATACACAGCTTCCAGTCTTTTTTTTAATTTAAAAATTAAACTATTTTTAAATAACCAATTTTTACTTAAGGCTTTTTCTACTTTGCTCATGAGTCCTGTCCCTCTCTGTAACTCTGGCAGCCATTGTCATTTTGTGTCAGTTGAGCTAATGGTGCTAGAAATTTTCATACAGTTCACTCTCACTAAAGTTCCTTCATTTCCTTCCTCACTGGCTGTTAGGCTAACAGGTTTTGATCCTGTTTGCCTGACAGTGTCTTAAGGCAGAGGGAGGGAAACAAAAGAAGTTGAAACATATACTGATATCTGTGAAAGCAATCTACCTTAAAACAACTTTTGTGTTTGATCAACATACATTCAGAAATATCTTCACAGATCTTGAAATTAGTGGGTTTGCATATAATTCATCTGCCATTTTCTGATTTTAAAATTAAAAAATAGTATTCCCTTTTCTTTCCTCATTTTTAGGGACTGTGATGAAGGAACGTGCAGAGATAAATCTAACATTTTGTATGCTTGGGCAAGAAATGCTCCACCCACCAGGCTACCTAAAGGTACTGTCTCTTTAATGCGGAATTCTTGTGTACAGGGGCAAGAGAAAAGAGGATATGAAAGTAAGCACCTGGCATATCTGGGAACCTCTTATAGTATTTCTGTTATGTCTAGTTGATGGAAACTATAAACATGAGACTCACAAAGTATGACATTTATTATGCTAGCTAATGTACTTGTCATTCTCTTTACTATAACATTATGGGTTTCTGTAGGGGGAAGAAAGGCTGAGGGAGAAATAACTGTCATGATATAATGCTTATTTTTATATAGCATTAGTCTTGTATTTCCTGCTATATGTTACTGGAAGGTTACTATTTATGTATCTTTAGTGGCACGCACACTATATTGAAACAATTTTATGTTTTTGTAAAAGCACAAGCAAGTTCAATTGAATTTTTTCTGTGTCTTAAGTATACTGTACAATGTAAAATGTTTTGCATTTCTTAATGCTTTGGTGCAGTTGAGCAACATGCTTATATACCCGTTTTCTTGTATGATAACTACTATGCTGAATGAAATAAAAACTTTTAAAGCTACTTGGAGTGCTATGAATGTAAAACAGGAAGAAGTGGTTCTTGCTAATAACCACTAAGGGTCCTAGAAATATCCGTATAGCCTCAGTCTGAAAATACCTTGAATTCTGGAAGTTTTTAATTTAGTCTTTTATTGCCTATTTTCATAACCAGGAGCAGTGCACAGTATCATGAAATTGTTGATTTTTAATGATCTATTTACACACTTTTCAACATGAATGTTACTTGACTTGGTTGTCAGAATGTCAATTTAAAAAGTTGTTACTTGGAGGGTTCTGTGAAAGTCTGGTTTCTGGAGGATTATGTGGAAACCTTGCTCTTAAAACCCAGCAAGTAATACTTTCCTTGTTTCTAAGCTGTCCAAAAATACAATGTTTGTGGGAAGTATTCATAAAGTGGCCTCATTTGTGCACACAGAGGCTGCAGTCCCATTTATATATACGATTTGCCTGTTACTGTGGGATTCTCTGACCAAATATGAAGAAATTACTTTTCTCTGTTTCTTCTAGAGAGTGTTCATTGTAGAACTGGTTTAGAGAAGTTCCTTTTGGTGATGACGATATTTTGCAATTTCATTATTTCAAATTATTTTAAACTTCTCTGTTGTCTTCTGTGCCTGTGCTTGCTTCTGTCAACAAGTAACATAGCTGCATTATTTACTCAAGATTTTTTCTGCATACAATATTAATTTACATCTCAAAATATTTTACTGCAGATCTTTTTATCTTATCATTCTCAATGTCTTCTTAATAAGTCAGTGTTAATCAGTTTGTATCATGTACAGGTTGTATGAGAGATGAAAGTTCTATCAAATCATACATGGATGGCAAAACTTCATTTTTATTTTGAATTTGTTTAGATCGTGTTTATATATATGTATAAGTATACATATCTATATACATATGTAATCTGTATTATATCTTTTGATTGAGAGAATTCACTGCATAAAGGAGGTATCTATTCATTAATAACGAAGTTATGGTCCTGCTTCCTCCTCTGGGAACATGTGTTGTGCTGGTGGTTTGCCTGGGTTTCAGGACAAAGTTTTCTTTACTGGTGTCTCAGTGAAATTTTCTACCCCATCTGTTAGCTATTACAGTTCTTTGTATTTTTTATATGGTCAGTCATGGTGAACCATTTTATATTTTATTGTTTCTGAAAACAATGCATTTTCCTTCTCTTAGGTGTTGGATTCAGAGTTGGAGGAGAAACAGGTGGCAGATATTTTGTGCTCCAGGTACATTATGGAGATATTAGTGCATTTAGAGGTATGTATTTTGGAAATTTGTTCTGTAAATTGTATTAGATGCAGCATCAAAATATTTGCATTACCTGTAGAAAATAATTTTTCTGTTAGTGCCATTCGCAAGGGTAAAGATCAGTGGGCATATTTGTAATACAGTTCGTATATTTACTTGAATTTATAAATTTGATTTATCTCTATAAATGTTTGAAAGGTGAACCCATTTTTTTCAAAATGTAGAGGAGATGACATAAAGTAATGAAGAAGCAGATTAATAATTCTAAGTGTATAATATAGTTTATATATTATAAACTATATAATTTATATATAATTTAGTGTTCTCTTTGATAAAGTTGAAACAAATAGCTGTGAACATTCTTAACCTATCCCTTACTTGAGTAGATGATGAAAAGACTATGTACACTGGCCAGTCAGTCACAGTATCTATACTTGGAAGAAGTGTAGCTTGTGGAGACAGTGTCACTTTTTTTTTTTTTTTTTTTTAAGGATGAAACACTTATTTAAAGCATGGCAATATGCTTATTGTTGTCATTGAGTGCTTCACAGAACCACAGAATGACTGAGGTTGGAACAGACCTCTGGGAGTCATCTGGTCCATCCCCACCCTGCTGAAGCAGGGCCACCTACAGCCTGTTGCCCAGGGCCATGTCCAGGCATCTTCAAGGGCAGAGACACCCCAACTTCTCAGGGCAACCTATGCCACTGTTCAGACATCTGCACAGTGAAGAGTGTTTCCTGATGTGCAGAGGGAACCTCCTTTGTTTCAGTGTGTGCTCATCACCTGTGGTCCTGTCACTGGGCACCTCTGAGAAGAGCTGGCTCTGGTTTCTTTGCACCCTCTCTGCAGATCCTTCTTTTCCCCAGTTTGAACAGTCCCAACTCTCTCATCCTTTTTTCACAGGAGAGATGCTCCAGTCTCTTCATCATCTTAATAGCCCTTTGCTGGACTCTGTCTATGTCTCTCTTGTACTAGGGAGCCCAGCACTGGACACAACGTTCCAGATGTGGCCTCATCAGGGCTGAGTAGAGAGGATCACCTCTGCCAACCTGCTGGCAATACTTTGGCTAATGCAGCCCACCATACCGTTTGCCATTGCAGCAAGGGCACACTACTGCCTCATGTTCACTTGGGTGTCCTAGGGGTCCTCCAAGGCCTATGCTGCCAAGCTGCTTCCCAGCTGGGCAGCCCCCAGTCTGTGCTGGTGCCTGGGGTTGTACCTCCCCAGGTGCAGGAATTTGCACTCCTACTCATTGAATTTCATTAGGTTCTTGTCAGCCCCTTTCTCCAGCCTGTCCAGGTCCCTTTGGGTGGTAGCACAACCATCTGGTCTACCAGTCACTTGTCCCAGTGCCTTGTCATCTGCAAATTTGCTAAAGGCGCACCTGACTCATTATCCAGGCCATTAATGAAGGTGTTGAACAGGACTGGAGCCAATATTGTTTCATGGGCTACACTATCCTCCAATAAGACAACCATTTAACCAGTGTTCAATTCACCTCACTGCTCATCCAGCTCATATATTGTGCGGTGGGATGAGTGAAATTTGGATTTCGTTAATGCACCTTGAGATATTTGTGATGTGAGATTTTGGGGGATTATTTTATTTATTTATATTTCATATTGTACCTTTTTCTTTAAAAATGAAATGCCTTGTTAAGACACCTTTGGGATGCATGTATTCTTACTTTCACTCTGTAAATCGCATCCTGTGTAAAGTTTTTGAGTTAGGACCTCTCTGGTCGTCAAGAGTAAAAAATGAGGGGGTCATCATTCTCATGGGACTATTCCGTAATACGTTACTGTGTATGATTTAAACGAGAATGTGGAGATCCTCATGGGATAAGAGATAATGAAAATATTGGATGAAGAAGAAAGAGGAAGTAAGCTGAATAACAACAAAAAATAAGGGAAGATATAATGTAGCATAATGGCAAAATTGGTAGAGGAGGAGGGGGAAGGAATAAACTGAGTGTGCCAGCACTGTTCAAATGAAGTATGTATGCAAATACGCACAACTGAAGTTGAAAGAATTGATTTTCATAAGGACGTTCAGCTGGACCCTTACAACCCATGGGATCCTCTGCCTGCTAAAATCCTGAATAATTAAAGTCACAAATCTCTAAAGAGAGCATATTTATTGAGAGCCTTCCTTATTGCTTGGGGACAGTGAGAGTTCTCACTGTTCATTTTCACTCTTAAGTATAATATATGAGTATGTAGTTATTAAGAAAAAGAAACAAATGAGACCAGTAATCTTCATTGCATATTAGTTGAGAATGTATTCTGAAATTTTTAATAATAACTTCACTTGTTGGTCAAAGCTTCTACTCAAAAAATCCACTTGCAGACTTGGAGAAATTACAGTGAAATGAATTATCATGTGAAATTAAGACATAATTTTATACCCCAAAACACATCCCCCTGCAGTAGTCACCCTTATTTTTTGCCTAGAATATCTGTGCAGGACTTAGAAATGTCATAGATATAAGCCTGCAAAAGTATGATAGTTTAAAAAGTGTGAACTGATAGAACTATGATGTCAGGGATGATACTAGTGTCATTTCTAAAGGTAATGAGTATGAGTTCCTATCTATTTTTGGGAGGAAGATGCAATAGTTAAAATCTGTCCATTCTCACGTTCCAGTCTTTCTAAAAAGAATATTTCTACATTTCTTTATATTCTTCATATTCTTTCACCAGGTATTAAACTCATTCTCCTTTCCATCCCTTCTTAGCTTTAATCCTGAGCTAAGAATTCTTATTTAAGTATGCACTTTATGCTCAAATGTCAAAATAAAGCTTATTGTACCTTGTCTAAAATGAACATAATTAAAAAATAAGCTGGAAAACCAAAAATACATTCTACAAAAAATGGGGTATGTGCAAAGAGCCATCTTAGAAAACCATTAATTTCTTTATTTCACTTTCTTCACTTGTTATATTACAATGGCAAAAATTATTTTTGTTTGGAGTTATGGCTGATAGTGGATATAGCTTTGTAACAAATAAAAAGTCATCAGAAATTTTTCTGCCATGCTATTACCTTAGTCCTTTCCAGCACATATGAGAATTTAGTTGTTATCCTCACGAATCAAACTGTTTGGAAGTTATCAGTAATGTCTTTTAACTTATTCTCTATGGAAGGTTTTCACATTCTGTTATTTTTATGTGTGCAAGTATTGTGTTCTTTGAAGCAATTTATAATTTTTATCAGGATGCTTGGAGCAAACTAATGGGGAAATATTTGATTTTTGTTCAGCTCTGGCTTTTCCTTCATTCCCTTTCTTGTTTCTCTCTCTCTGGCATAAGGAACAGTATTTGCATTCTCAGCTCCTTCTCTTAACCCCCATTTTTTTACATGAGGATAGATTTATTTCTCCCTGGTATCATTCCATACAAGAATTATGATACCCACATTATGTATACTAAATAGATATACCTACTTTTGTGCAGGGTGTATGGTGGTCTTTGTGTTGGGTTAGGTTTTGGTTTTTTTTGGTTGGTGAGAGTAATAAATTTGGACCACCAAGCTGGCAGATATCCTAAAAATATCAGTATCAGCAATTGTTTGTCTCCTTTCTATTTGGAAAGTAAGTTGTGAAAATGTCAATGCAGCGACTGTATTTGCATTTTGTTTTTCACAAATTGTATAAAGGTAGAGTTTCATTCTACATGTTACTAGACTTTTAAAAAGAATTTTGCTGAATTGATTTTGGATGAGTGAACAAATCAGCAAGTGCAAGCACCTTCACTTTCATGAAAAAATCAAATCAAGCTAGTTATCTTTTATGTATATTATACTAGCTATCTGTATTGAACACAACATACTGAATTTGTCTCATTCTTTACCAGGACTTCAAGTTCATTTTTGTGCTGCATGTCTTTGCTTTTTAAATAGAATTTGAACAAAGTTACTTCCCTGTGGGCATTAGCTTTGGAATTACCTCACTCAGAGGTTGGGCTTACCTTTGAGGCTACTTCTTATCTTTAATGAGGCAAAGCCAATTCTGAGACCGTATGTGGAGATTCTGGTACAAATCAAAGGCTGACTTTGAAATGACAAGGGGTTTGGAGCTTCATAAAAAGTGTCGTTCTGTTACAGTGAAAGCTCTTAAGTATTCTAGTCACCATGTGCCAGTACTATACTGTTCCTATGAAATACTAGAAATAGAACAATGGAGAAGCTGCATAAATAGTTTGAGTGGAGTGCTCAAGAATTTATAATCTGTGTACCCAGAGTGCAAAGAAAGTAGGTTTTGAAGAGTGCTTGTTTTTATGAGTAAAAAAACCCCCAGCTATATAATTTTAATCATCTAGGAAGCCATGGAAGTCTCAATGTCTATGGCAGATTATCGTGCATGTAATTAAAGAGTTTGGGATTGTTGAGCTGGATAGACAGATTAAGCAAGAAGCTTGTCAGACTAGTATTGCAAGTCCTGTCAAAATCAGCTTACAGAATGAGAGTGTTTATCTTCAGGATAATTTGCCTTCACTTCAGGTATGAGTATTTCATTTGACAAACTGTTGAGTATTTCTAGTATTTGAGATATTTCTCCTAGAAAACATTATAAACAGGAGTAGCGTAGGTGATTCTTTTTAACTAATTTAAACATTTATTGGCAGTTAAACTTGGAGTGACCTGAAGCCAGTTTAATATACACCGTCGATTTTGTTTGACATAGGCAAATAAAAGCTAGGAATATATAATATGATTGTGTTATATTTGCACATGACACTAAAGGCAGTCATAAGCACAACTTCTGATTTCATTTGAGTTGGAAAGTCTGGATGATTGGCTTTCATTTGAACCTGTTTCTCAGTTATATAAAAGTGCATTTTCTATTCTTTGCCATATGGCAAATAGTAACTAGTAGCTTCTTTGTCCCAGAGCAGTGCATATTTACTGAATATCTGAAACAAAGAAATCAAATGAATTAGATAGGCTGGGCTGACAAAGTGCAAAAGAGATGCTAGATTTTGTTTGGTTTGTGCATTGTTTGAACATATTTTTGCTTAGGTCAAACAGTGAAGCTTGAAAAGAACTAGCACTGGGAACTGACATGACCTCACTGTAGTCAGCATTCTTGAGTGGAGGGTTCAGAGCTTTGAGTATTTCAAAGCTGTAAGGAGGGAGAAGCAAGAAAACATCATTTCCAGCATAGCTCTGTAGTTGTCAGAAAAATGTTTAGCCAAGTTATGGCTAAATGTAAGTACAAACAAAATAATAAATCACTGTAGGAATTCCTTAAAACTCTAGACCAAAGTATGCATCTGTTATTTTACTCTTAAAACAACACTGCAGTTCAGATACTTGTGCCACAAGTTGATTTGTGTTTCCCCTGATACTGATTTAGATGGTTACATTCTATAGTAACAACCATAACTTTACCACTATCTTCATTTTGAAATTGCTCTAATGAGGTGAAAATACTGAACAAAATATTTTTCATACTCTGAAAATTTAGATAGTATTAAAATACCTTAATATTGCCAAACTGAAATATATTGGAGTTCTTTCCTTCCTCCTGCCGTGCTGTTTTTAAAAGAGGCACTATGACATAGTAAAGGTTAAATTTTTCAAACATGACTCGTATTTGGCACATGTCAGCTTTGGTTTTATTTTCTTGGGATAGTTTTTGCAGCAGTGTTCAAAAGACAGGATGGTGATGTTTTCAACTAGATTCCAAAACTGAGAGACGTAAAACTACTGATTGCATTTTAATTCTTCTAATCTTGTTACTTCAAGTGATAATGTTCTGAGAGGAAGCAAGCATTTTCCAATTTTCATTGAAATTGGTATAGTGCAGACTTTCTAACAGTGTTAAACTTATGAAAACTGAGTTCTGCAGCATCACCTGTATTATATGGATAGCTAAAAATTTAGTCAAAAAGTTTAGTTTGAAATGAGGAGGGTGGGGCAAAAAAGACTTTACAAAGAACTTTGTAGCAACCATAGAGGTATTGAAATTGCAAGTGAAGCTTCCTACAGTGAAGAGTAGAGGATGAACAGTATACACATATCTTGATTTTTTCTAAAACCACTGACAAAGAATTTAATTTCTCTTTCTCTTGAATGTTTTCCAACCATTCCCCTTCTTCTGTCCTAATAGCTTAGTCTTTCTGGTGCTTTTGGATTCTTGATTTGGCAATTTGAAAGAAACATTTATTATCTGTGATTGAAAACTTGTGCATGTTCTTGCACCTGGTACCTATTTAATACAACTACAGTAGAAGGTGGTCTTGATGAAAGAGCTATTGTTCTAGCTTTTCTTTTCTGTGGATGGTGAAGACTCCCTTTTTATTGTTATTTTCAAAGGTTTACTGATTCAGATTTTTAAATCCAGAAGTATTTGTGGGATGCACAGAGGTCAAGTAGCTGAGAATTTGCAAATGCCATAATGATGAGCCTAGTGAAATTGTGTTAACAACTAATTCACTTGCATAACACATGTATTAATTTACATCTACATTGTGAACATATTGAAAACAAATTCTAGTAAATTCTAGTGTCAGTAGGGGATAAAAAACCAAAACCCTTAATAGTGAGATGGCATGTGACTGAAATAACTAGTGTTTGAAAAACTAAACTGATACTTTTTATTCTGTAAAGTCTCCCTGTTTTGTTCCACGCTGGTCATTATCCTTGCTTCTGTTCAAATAAACTATTTTATTCAGTTTGGATCCTAGTTATTGGTGGGAGGAAAAACTCACTTGTCAGCAGATTCAAAGCTACTCTGTTCTCTTTCTCATCTGAAGAATATATTGTTAAAGGATATTTTTTCAGAATTTTCTGTTTACTTCCTTTGGAGTTAGACCCATCTTCTAACTACAGCTGTTATTGTTATAGACTTAAGAAAATAAACTTTCTTAAAAAAACAACAAAGATTGAACTCTCAGATCATCGACTAAAATTGAGTAACTACACAGACAAATGTATCTGTTGAAAGCGAGCTGTAAGCTTTCTAATATCAGACTGTGTAAAATCCACTTTTTATTAATCACACAAAGATGAAGACAAAATGGAGACAAAAGGAAAAGGATCTTTATTGCTAGTAACAGCCAGCTTATATATGGTAGACATAGAATGCAGGGAATTTGGGAGGATTCAAGGAGATACATGTCTATAAATGGTTGAACTGGGTAGAAACACATCCAAATATGGTTGAGGGAGATACAGGAAAAGGGAAAAGCTATAAATTTTAACTATCACTAACCAATGAATAAAAGTGTTACAATCAACCT
>JAWWLV010000100.1:11817819-11843068 GCA_035041135.1 Platyrinchus mystaceus | reverse complement strand
GTCAGGAGTCCAGCTGCATTTCAAAGCTGTCTTTCTCTTCAGTTCTCTCTTTCTTCAGAGATTTTTCTCCACCAGGCGTATGCATCTCTTGGTGAAACTCCTACATGTATCTTTATATTAAAACGTCAAACATATAGTGAAGATACAGTACATGAATAAATAAAATAGCTATTTTTACTCACCTTCTGGAATATCCAGTGTTAAACAGAATCACTGTCTGTATTGGTATCTCAGGTTCATCTCTTGACTTTATTACAAGGATTTCTGGCAGCTGCATTATTAATGGCTAAAATCATGACTTTTCACAAATCTTTCATTTTTCTAACTGTTATCAAAATACAGTTTTGTTTGAAGCAAAACAACTTTTTCTGCTGCTGTAAACATGATACTGTTTCGTCTCCCAGATGCTAGTTCATGAAGATCCAGAATTTCTGCAGTCAAAAAGCAGTCAGTTTTTCATCCACCACAGTTTTAATCTGTATTAGGATTTTGCTACAAATGCAGTACTGTGATGTTCAGGTTTGTACAAATTTGAGTAATGTTTACTTAGTATGAAGGTTTTATTGCAAGCAAAAAGATTAAAACTTGGTCTGATATTTTTTACACAGTGAAAGAATCTTATTAATATGTAGTAATTTGCAGGGGTTCAGTTGCTAGTTATTAAACTGTTTCATGATTTGTACAGATAAACACAAGGACTGCTCTGGTGTAACTTTACATCTGACACATCAAAAGTGAGTATCTTTAAAAATACCTATTATTTTTTTATCAGAATTGAAGGTATGGATTCCTTTGAAAACATGTGAAATAAAAATAATACATACTTCACAATATTAAGAATTTTGAAGTCATGACATCTGTTGGCAAAAGATGTAATTTCTGCTAAGAAATTTGACAAAGTGGTGCTATCAGTACTGAGCTAATCTAGTTTAAGAGCTTCATATTTAGAAATCTGGGACAAGAACAGCAATTATTTAGATGATAATTTTGTCCTATTGCACATATTATGCAGAAAATGCTTTAAGAATTGTAGCACTGTATGAAAAAAAGGAGGGAGGAGGAGGAGCTGTATAACAGCTTCTTTCTCAGCAGACCTGTTTCGGATGTAATTCAACATTTAGACATTAGTGGTGTTAAAATGATATTGCATATCGTGTCACTTGCAGTTGTGTTTTACAGAGGACTTGTTTACCAGAGCTTGGGTTTTGAATTGCAGGCAGCCTTTGATTGCTGGAATGTATCTAATGATGTCTGTGAACACTGTCATACCACCAGGCGAGAAAGGTGAGTCATCGTTCTACAAAGGGATTATATAATTTCAACATCTGATTTATTTTTATTGCTTATTGCAGAAGAAAATTTAGTTGAGACTTCCTGAATTCTAGATGGACAAATTAGTTACTTAATTGAACAAATTATGAAAAAATAATTATGTTGAAGATTGTATCTTATTTCCGGATGACTACATCAATAAAGGCAATCAGTGCTGTAGAAACACAATGTTGTACAAAACAATAATGATCTGTGCAACTTTGAAGTTTCTAGGGCTCCTAAGCGTATTTCTGTGACTTACTTTCATCTTAATATTTGACAAAAAAGGCTCTACCTATTTTCCAGTTCCTCCTTTCCCCTCTAAATAGCCATAAAATATTTTGGACTCTTCTTCATCTGTATTTGTCATCCATGATATTTGTGATTCTACTAAGAGTTCAGTTTTAATGAATGAATTTCTACGAGTCAGGAGATGCTATTTAAGAATTTTATTCTATGTTTCTGGTTGATTAAAAACTGATGAAAAAACATTGTAAAAGAAAGTTTCCTAACAGTTTTGATTCAGAATCCTACTCAGTGGATTTTATTGGAAACTCAGCATCGATAGTCCCAATATCCCTTCTTCAGGCTAGCATGCAATGTTTTGTTTAAGGAAGTTGAACACTGACTTTACATTTTCCTCTGTTATACCACAATTTTAAATTAGGTAGCTGAGAATACCATTTGTCCCATTTACAGTTAGCTGCCTAAATAGGATTGAGGTGATCGAATGCTTAGCTCACTCCAACTGTTTAATGAACTCAGAAATTTGAAACAGTTTTAAATTTGAATTGAAATTTAACATATATTGCTGTTTAATATGAAAACATCAAATTAATCCCCCAACATCCTCCAAAATCTTTGATCAAAGGGGCAGACAAACAGTTCTGTCCCTGTTGATAGCTGCCTTCTCACATTCAATCATATTTGCAGTTCTTAAGCAGAGCATGAGGTTTGTTAGAAAAGGAAACATGCAGACACCTCTCAGAGAGGCATTGGTACAGGGGTTTTTCTGTAAGTTCTTCCTTAGCAGTAACAATAGACTGCACCTAAAACAAGTACTAGTCTTCAAACACTGTACAATACTTCCCTGCCAAAGTCTGTATCTAACCCTAGACCTCTAAGTCTGGGCCGTTAAAATCAAGCCTTCACTGTAAATTGTATTAGTTTAGAATTACATCAGTTTATTTTAGTTTTCCCCTGAAAGTTTACATGTTTATTTTAAGTGTCCCTCAATGTAGTCTGTAAGCAAGTGTATTACTTTAGTTTTTTAAATATCAGTAGTGTACACTGGAAAAAATACTTCTGGCTTTCAGCCCAATTTGTATGTACGTCATCACAGAAAGTAATTTTCAACTGACCTTTACTGTATTTTACTAGTTTTTATTTGCAGATGTCTTGAGATAGACACTGCAGAAATATAAGATGTTATCTATTATCTTTTGAAATTGTCTATTGTCCAGTTTAGGTATACTTTTTGTAAACCATACTGAATGAGTACAGTAATTTAACTTTTCTCTGTTTGATAAATAATGTGTTTTTCATTGTTTATTGCTGTCATATTTTAACAGTGGTTGATGCAGACATTGCCTGCCATTACAAAAGGTTTCCAATGCACCTTTTTGCCTACAGAGTTCATACACACAGACTAGGTAAGAGTTTTATTTCAACATAGAAATATTGAATACTTAACAGAAAAATGCTGACACTGCAACATGTTTATGTCTCATGTTCACGTGTATATTGGTATCTTACAGGTAAAGTAGTAAGTGGGTACAGAGTGAGAAATGGTCAATGGACATTGATTGGTAGACAGAGTCCGCAACTACCACAGGTTGGTTGTTTTTGTAATTCTAACTGTAAATTTTAGTTATCTTTATTTAAAACTGAGAAGCTGAATTGGAAATTATGTGCCCACAGATCTGCATCCTGGTGTTTCCACTGGTATGTGTTGTGGTGCCACTGGAAGTGAATGTTGCTAAGTATTATTGTCACAATTAGATTATGATGCAGAAACCATTTCAGATGGGTAGCACTGTCATTCTCATCAGAGCATATTGATGTAAATGATATGAAACACTTACACTCATTGTGGTGAATCATCCTCTCTTTCAGGCTTTCTACCCAGTAGAACATCCAGTAGATGTGAGCTATGACGACGTCCTGGCAGCCAGATGTGTGTTCAGTGGGGAAGGCAGAACTACAGAGACACATATAGGGTAAATTTTGTATTTTTGCTCCATTTCCTAACTATGTTTTTCCAGGGTACTGGTTATATGAAGAAATGTGTTTGTTTCAGGTCTTCCTCCAGGGTAATTCTAAGACACATTTTCTGCCAGAATGTTATGTTTTGCTTCTAGTCTATTCGAGATTTAACTCTACACAATGTTCATTGACTTTACTTACGTTAATATTCACTTTGCTGAAGTGTTCAGAACATTTCTCCAGTGAAGCTTTGCTGCCAAACACTTTAGTCAGATGTTGGGCTGTTCTGCACTTAGGGAAGGATAGAGAATATCAATTCTAGAAAATACATTTTTAACAAGGTGACATTATTGACTGTTTATAGTGAAATAATAAAGCTTCCCAATTTCTCTGCATTATTCCAGAAAGTTTATAGAAGCTTATAAAATTCTGATAGTTTGACCTGTTGTAAAATCTAACCTTAAAAATTTGGACCAATACACCAGTTACCTATTTTCCATATAAAAATATATAGGCTTTTATGAAGAACAATCAACCCAGAAATTAATAATAATGATAAAAAGAAAAGTCTGAATGGTGTTAGTCAGTGATGCTATTCAGCTGCAGGTGGCAGACGCAGCCCTATAAGATCAAGTTGACAAATACAGCTGTAAAAATAGATGTAATGTTAATACTCTCTTAACTGTCTCTCTAGCTCTTTGAACTGTAATCTATTGCATATGTAGAGATATGAAGATGCCCTGCAGAAATCTCTCCAGTCTGGGAGTATGTGCTGCAACATCCCAAGGAAAGAGATTTTAGTGCACTGAGAACCCCAAGATTGCATCTCAGTAGAGGGTTAAGGATTCAACATGGATTTATGACCTTGCAGTGAATAGTTAAATACTGATGAGTAACAGCTGAGGCAACATGAGTTGAGAAGAGGTTTTTACAAAGGTCATAACACTAAAAAAAAAAATCTAAAACCTTAATTTAATTGATGATCTTTTGTTTGCAAGTTCAAAAAGTTTCTATCACATTTCTGGAACTTGCAAAAGTAGTTTCTGTCGGCTGAATAATCCTTACAGTTTAAGGAACAGTCCTAGGACAATTAGGGTATTTTCTTTCAATGTACTAGTATGCTTTCAATGGGAAAAGTCTCTATCATTTTCATTAGAGTTATTGTTATTATTATAATTAGTATTGTATTATTTTTATGTGTATACAATTGTTACATCACATATAAACATACAGTATAAATAACATTATTTATTACTATTATTACTAGTATTTTTAGTATTACTATTATTCAGTGTTATTTATTTATTATTATTTAGTATTATTATACTTCACCACAAGTTTTACATCATCCCAGTCTGAGGTGGGCAGGACTGGGGGGAGTGAGGGCCTTTGTGGTACTTAGTTGCCATCTGGAATTGAACCACCACAAATGCTTAGACACAGTAACACATGTCAGGTGAACCAGGTTTCATGTGGTTTCCACATCCCCTTTTCTACTGGAGTTTTAAAGAGGAAGCAATTATAGTGACAGATATTGGAGGTCCAACAGTGAAGTTAATGCTTTCTAAGAGCTTAAGCAGAGCTGGCCCAGTCAGAGCCTCATTTTTGTGGTCTCCAAGGGATGCTAAACTTTCAATGCATGGAAAAATACCAGTTCCCCTTTTGAAACAGTCTCTTCTCCTATGTTCCCTGTCTCCCCTCTGGCTTGTGTCATTATTGTTGCTATGGTGAATAAATGAATGCTGCAGGATGCTGCTGGAAAAGTCAGTGCTGACGTCTTTTGCAAACAGCTAATAGTCCACCCCTCTATCTCTTTTATGAGTGTGGCTCACTGGTTAATTGTGAAAGTTAATTAAAAAATCTCAATGCAAATCCCTTTATTTTGGGAACTTTTCTTTAAGAGTCCTAGTTTATTCCATTGTAAGGATTGTAGCTCTAAATAAAAGGTGTCACCTTATATGGCAGAGGAAAAAACAGGAACAGATCACAGTTGTAAAGAGGCCCTGTATGGTCTGCTTCACAAAGTAATATTTTTCAGAAAAAAAATCTTCCTTGCACCAGCTGTTTTTTCTGTTGAAGACAGGATTATGTAGCAGTACATAAGAGCCTCCTCTGTTTCAAATACATGCACAACATTTATCAAAGAACTGTATTTTGCTAGTGTTTAATCATTCCCCTTGCACTCATGTTTTTGTTACAGAAGCTTACAAACAAGTTATTCTCAAGATGACAGTGCTATATTCTCTTTAAGAGATACTTATGGTGTCTTAATATGTAATGAAATTAAGTTTTGATGCTTTAGAACCAGTGTGATTGGACAATAAATGAATGCACTTGAACATGGGGGCAGGGGAAAGATTTGTCATAGAAGCCACTGAAATCAAACATAGATGTTATTTGCAACAATTTCAAATTACATTTGCCCAAGATTGACAGAGAAGTATATGAATAGTGATGTAATGAATGATGCAATTCTGTCATATTTCATCAGAATATGTGCATAGTTAATGACACTGTGTGGACTGGAGTATACTGGGGAAATGAGAAGGAAGAGCAGTTTAAATAGGTGATTCAATTTTCTGTAGAATCAAAACAAAATTGTTAGGAATTTCTGAGATACATGGGGAGTTTGTGCAAACTGGTATTCTCCAGTATAAAGAAAAAAGAAACTTTTGGTATTCACTGCAGTGGAGGTATTACATGTTTTAGTGTGGGACATCTAAATGTTTCATTGCTACTTTTTAATATTCTATTAAACAAGTAACAGCTGTATTCAGGTCCTTTTTTTCTAAGTGCCACATCTTTTCTGTGTTGTGTAGGGGTACATCCAATGATGAAATGTGTAATTTTTACATTATGTACTATATGGAAGCCAAGCATGCAGTCTCATATATGACCTGCACTCAGAATGCAAACCCTGAGATGTTCAGAAATATTCCCCAGGAGGCAAATATTCCTATTCCAGTAAAGTCTGACATGCTGAAGATGTCACATGGGCATCATGAAGGTGAGAAATATTTGCAATCCATTTTATTCAGGTCGTCTTACACTCGCTGATGCGTTTCCCTGTGTTGTTTTGATATGCAAAATTCTCAGAAAGAAATAATGCAATTCTGGATTTCAAATTGCTAACTAATAATTCAAATTGCTAACTAATAAACCATTATGGGATTCTACCGTTCATTTTGGTGCAAATGTCTGCCATAGTCTTTTGTCCATTTCTTCCTAATGTTGACTTCCATCTTCCACATTTTTATAGCTGTATGACGTATATACCCTGAAGATTGGCCTCTTTTTCTGTGCTAAACTTTATATTAACAATTTTTTAATGTTTACCTTATCTTCTGTCTATTTCCTACAAAACTGAATCATAACATTTCCATAGTTCTTTGGATCCCACTGCCTTGTTACAGAAGGAATTGAATGTTTACACTGAACACTAGTAGGCATATAAGCTGCAGCAACAGTATTATACAGAAGTAATCTTACTGCTGCATTGTTTGGTAAACCTAGAATGGATATGTTCATTTCAGAAGGGCATTTTTTTCCCCAGTAGGGAGGTACTCAATTGTCTTCGCATGCAGAGGTTAACATCATATCCTAAAACCCATTTTTCAGAAACCAAGGATAGTGATACAAGTTCCTTGCTGCAGCAGGCCAAAAAAGAAGAGGAAGAGATTTTGGATCAGGGTATGTGCTTGTGAATTTCTATGCACATTTTTTATTTCTGTGTTTATTTTTATTTCTGTGTTCGAAGCACAAATCTTAATTTTTTATTCCAGTTCTTTTATTACCGCATTGTTTGGTACAACTACTATGGATAGATAAAAATACAAAATGTTCATTTTAGAGGGGCATTTTTTCCTCAGTAGGGAGATACTCAATTCCCTTCACATGCAGAGGTTAACATCATATCCTAAACCTATTTTTCAGAAACCAAGGATAGTGATACAAGTTCCTTGCTGCAGCAGGCAAAAAAAGAAGAGAAAGATATTTTGGATCAGGGTAGGTACTTCTTTATTTCTATGTCAAGTGAAGGACTCACTAATGTAAAATACTGATAAATTATATCCTGATTGCTAATGAGTTACAAATTTTTTAATTTGCTTCTCTTTAATTGACACAATATGCTATGTTCTAATGAAACTAATACAGTTTAATGCTATATAAATAATAATAAAAAAGAGTAGTCTACCAGTGATGTCTAACCTTGCAAGTAAAATTTATTAGTGCATTTTAATCTCATTAGTTTTTCCCGTTCTTTGTTTAATTTTTCTAACAAAGGTTATAATTTATGTGTACATGCATATATCCTATAGTAACACTCTGCTCTTAGCTCTTCACTGATTTCTCAGTTTGTATTACTACATATGTAACAGGGAAAAATGTTCTTTTGCTTCAGTATTGTACATGCAGTGGGTTGAGTGCAGCTAATGTTTAATAATGAATAATTTTCAATTGTGTTTGTGTATAACAACTCATGCAGAAATGTGTGTAGTACTTAGTTGCAGAAAAAAAATCCAGGACTGTTATAAACCTTTTAGAAATATTCAGAATCTTATTTATGTTTCAGAGATACATTAATACTGTACTTCAAAGTTCTATTGATTCATCTGCGATTAGATAAATATTGCTTTAGTATCAAGATTTTTCTTGACACTAAGGAGAAAATGTCTCATCAGTTACAGTTTTATACTCTTTTCATTGAACAGTGTTGAAATTCAAAGACTAAATAAAGGCAAATTGCCTTTTGCCTTTAAGGAGAGCAAAGATTGGGGCAGCATTTAGAATTTTTGATAATGTCTCACAAAGGGGTTAGATTTTCTATGTACTCTACTACTTTGCAGTCAACTCAATTAAGTTACAGTTACATAAAAAATAGCTCCTAGAGTGTAAAATTATCTTTACTGAAAGTACATTGAACTACTAGGGACAATATTTGCAATGACATACCTGAAACTTATCTTAGTCAATTCAAGATGTGTTTTTTAAGAAGGAAAAACAATTCAAACTCCTTAAGCATGTTTCAGAACAGAATGAACTATTTGCTTCCAAATTTACATCAGGATTTATGTTGACAAGCTCTTCACCCTTATGTTACTAATGAGTGCATTGACATTTGGTGAAGGTTCTGGTTATCTCTGTGTTTTATTGAATTCTTTAGTGTTTGAAAAAAAATACTGAAACAAGGTACTGCTTTTAAAATCTTTTTCATTTGTCTTTGAAATGTATTTCAAAGGCACGTTTCTGCAATGCAGTTTGGTTTGCTGAGACCACTGTTTAGTATATATCCTCATCTAACGTGTTTCTATGGAAACATAGTGCATTGTTTTGTCCATTTGAAATCAGTTGGATTCATGATATGACATACCAAAACACAGGAGTTGCCATGAGGGAATTTCATTTCATATTCTTCATTGTTAGCTTAAAGTAAATTCTCCTGTCATTTACAGGAGCCTGTCTTCAATTTTATTTGGATACAGCTCTAACTTTAGTTGAATTATATCTGAGTAAGCAAAAAAACCCAAAAAAGCTAAAGGAAAAAATCAGATCAGGTTTGGGTTTATTTTTGTCTCCAAAGAATGAAGGTTGGGTGGCTGATTTAGAAAGTGTATTTTGGTTCTGCAAGCACATGAGCACCTGATAAGATACACTGGGAAAACCGGGAACTGAAAACAGTCGGCTAAAATGTGCTTGTAAAAATGACAAAGAAATTGGAGTCGGTTTTGTGGGACAAATCAGTTTTATGCAATTGTGCTGCCAACTTGTCTATCTCCTCAAGTAAATTTTGTGAGTCAGCCAACATCAACTAAATTTGAGCCAGGCCTTAATGACAAGAAAATTCTACAGGTTGGAGGGAGGGGTGGGGGGTACCCCCTAAGCTTCACAGAAGAAAATACCTTAGCCACCAAGGCTAAGGTCTTTATACAAATTGATACTTTCACTGAGATAAAGGACATAACTCTCCCTTTATGGTCTGGCATGACATACTGTGTGTGATAGCCTTATCTATAAAACACAGAGCTACCAAAACTGAGGCTTTGATTAGTTCCATTGCTGCTGAGGTGTTGCTCAGTAAGTTGAGCCTTTGATTTGCTCTGAAGAAAGCCCTTCGACAATTTTTCCATAATTTTATGTTTTATCTTGCATGTGTTTCTTCCCTCTATGATTCACTATGTTGTAGCACCTTATGTTTCCCTTCTTAGTTTCAGGTAACCAAAGTAAACACTGTTACTTCACTAAAACTGAAATAGTTGTTGAATTATGCTGCCATGGAGGTACTTACAAATCTGGGGGTTAGAGGTGACCTCACAGAGACAATTTTTATGTCAGTATTCTTAAATCTAGGCATTTGCCTCAAAAAGGGAAAACAAAAAAGCCTGCCATGTATCTGCCTGCTAATACTGTGTGTATCACACGTTTGCCTGGGCATTGGTTTAGCTGTACCTCCTGCCACACACAGGGAATTTATTGTATTGGTACCTCCAGGTATTATCATGGCTTTTACATTAAATTTTCAATTTCATCATCTTCACTCATCAGAAGCACATTAATAAGCAATGCACATATATTGAAATAAGCAGTAAACATCACAAAGCAAAGCAGCACTCCACATGAAGGCAAAGCTAAATCCCTGTTGTGTTAAAATTTAACTGAACTTACCTTAATGAAAGTGATCTCATTATATTGTTTCTGAAACAGCAGCATCATTGTTTGGTGAAGGTAAACTCTTCATAGGAAGTGAATTATTGTAGGAAATGCAATTGATTTAAACATTTGTGCATATTGGAGAGTTTGCTGTTCTGCTGAACCATAAGGTCCATAGTAAAACAAATACTATGTATGTTTATTTTTTGTTCATCAGTAGAAGATTCATTAAATTGTACTCAATAGAGACAGAAGTGCAAAAGACATTTATTTTTCAGCATTCACCATCTGTGCTATATGTCTTTACCTGTGGAAAAAGGGTCTAAATATGTTTCATTCTGCTTGTTCATCACTTTCCTGGCAATAAGCTGTGGCATAATATAGTAAAATGGAGTTCTGGTTTGTTTTGGTGTGCAAACAGTGAAGCAGCCTTTACTGCAGAGAGATTTCACTGCTGGTGTACCTGAAAGCTGTGCATATAAACAATAAAAACATAATAGCAATAGTAGTTTCTTTAAAACAAGGAAAGAATAGACAGGTGATGGTTAATCAGATGTCCAGTATTTAGTTTGTTGGCTGGCTCACAATGTGATGTCTCATTAGATGTAATCATAAACTTTTTGAAGGAGAAGGGGCAAATTTTTTTCCTGATAAAATAAATATAATTATGTTCAAATGTTTTAAAGCAAAATTTGAGGATAGCTTGAGCTAAAAAATCGCTAGCAGCATATAAACCAAAAATTAGATTTTGGTTTTGTTTTGGAAGAGTGTGTGTAGGCCTGTATACATTACTTATACATATATGGAAGAGAAAAGAGAATTTTCATTTTACTTCTGATACTATGTTTATTGTGACACTTACAAAAGTACTTTTTCACTTCTTTCTGACTTTGGGAACTTAGGAGTTAGTACCAAAATAGTTACATATTCTTTGCCTCTGGTGATGAAATCAGAAGTGAGAATCAAAGTTGCAGTTCTTTTACTCTCAGTATTAGTCTGTTGTACTGCCATTGTAGTGGGTTTTTTTCCCTTATCTCTCATTATTTCATGATTGCCATGAGAACAGCTTATTCCAGGAGTTCAGATGGGAAAGTTCAATGTAAGTGAACTTAAGATCTCTCTTTTGAAATGTCTCAGATAGACTCATGTGAGTCCCTTTTTCACAGCCTAGTGGTTTAACTGGAATCCTGTTAAACCTCCTATATTTAAAATAATATTACAGTTTGACTCCAGCATTCAGAAGTTACTGAGCTGGGAAACTGAAATGTCTAAGTTGTTCACTTGTACATTTCTGTGAAAAGCTCACACAATAAAAATGTACTGATGAGTTTTTTTGTATCTGGGATAGAAATTTCCAATTGATTTAAGTGGAAGAAGAAAGTATAGCTCCTCCTTTTTCTGCCTCATCTCTTTTTTGCTTCCTCAAGATAAAAAAAAAAAGGGCAGGGGGAATGTGAAGAGAGGCCTACAATGTCTTGTGGGATAGATGTTGAAGAGGAAAAGAGAATCAGTGTGCAGGCAGGTACTTAGTTTTTCAAGCAGAGCAGCAACTTTCAATGAAGTGGTGTGTTTTTTTCATAATATTACATGACAGATCTGTGCAAGGAGCATCAACCAATGAGACTTGATGTATTTTTATGCCAGCACTGGTAACATTGCTTTCTAAAATGAACTTGTAATAATTTTGTGTGTGGTCGTAAGAAAAGAGTGGATTTCAGTTTGGTGGGTAGTTTAAAATTTTTAGGAGGGTCTCAAACCAGAAGACAGATTCATTTTCCAGTATTGATGTGGGACACGTAGAATGAAATTAGAGACAATTTTAGATTAAGGCCAGACATACAAGAGTCTTTAGATGTTTTCAAGCTTGGGACGCATGTTTGGTGCTCAGAGATAATATGAAGTCCCTTAAATAGAGTACAAAAGTAAGATAAAAGTGACTAAATTAAACCTTGAAAGAAAATGCTACTGAAAGACATTCAGAGCGATACACACCATTAGAGAATTGTAATTTGGAAGATTCAGAATCTCAGGGGATTTGCTTGCTGTTTCAGCACTGAGTGATCCTGCTCAAAGTTGTAAATAAAAGATGAGCCTTTGATCTGGTTAGGATAAGGTTATTCGTAATCTCTATGAAAGCATCTTTAGCACATATCTAAGCAGAAAAAGAATATAACAAGCATGGAAAGAAGTAATTTTAAATTCAGTGTTTCAGTCTTCACTGTCTGATACCTGGTTCATGTTCTGTGGTTCTTAAAATTGTAGAGGGATATTTCCTGTGTATTTTCTGTAATAAAAAAGCTACTTATCAATGAAAACTACAAAAACTGCTTTTAATTTCATTTGTGTGTCTGAAGAAATAGAAAGTGTACACTGTATTAGTAGAGGAAGAGTTCAGAGAAATTATGAAGTCATATCACAAATTTAAACCAAACCAACATTATTTATTTATTGTTGTTGTTATTGACAAAATGTTTTCCATTTTTATAATTTTCCTGTCTTTTTTTTATAAAGTATAATGAGGCTTAAAAGAAAGAAATTGAAGATAGCAGAACTACTCTTCATAATAAACATACTCTCACATATGTTGTTTTGTGAGACTAAATGTATTTAAAAGTATGTACTGCATGAAATAAAAATTTGAGTGGAACTGGTGTACCCTGTGCCTGAATTGCCAATGTGTGTAACATATCCAAATGAACACAGTAAGGTCCTGTGTAGTAAAACCATTGTGTTTATTACTAGTCATCTAGCAGTAGCTGATAAATATATTTTATTGTAACAAAATGATTGGTGCTTGTCATGAACTTATTACTGGTTGGGAAGGAAAAAAAAGAATAGGGCAGTTAGGTATCTATCTGCAAGAGGCTTTGGATTTGAGTCTTAGGTTCTGATTTGGAGAACACATGTCTGTAACAAAGTGTAATCCTCATTGAAGATTCTTTGTCTTCCTTCATACTGAGCTTTAACATTTCCCAGTTTCAAACTCCTGTAATCCATTGATTTTAAAAACTGTGCTTGGACTCTCAAAACGTTTCTACATTATAATATTTTCACAGATTAAGGAAAAAACAAAAAAGGTTGAATAAAAACCAAAGAAAGTGCACTTACATTGCAGTAGTAGTAAAACCCTTTGTTAGGGACATGCAGACAGAAAAAAAAAGAATTTTTTTTTTTTTACCTCTTCTTCCATCCTTTTTTTAGCTCTGTAAGCTGCTTAGAAATGCCTTGAGAGCAGATGCGATTCCTGGTTCTTCAGACATGTCAGTTTGGCTGTGCTATAGGTGCACATTACTTAGGGCAGTGAGGATGGCCAAGAATCTCTAGAGCAGCTTAATCTTTTCATTTCCTATCTATTTCTTCCAGCCCCTCAAATCCCTTCAAAAAGAAAACAGCCTTAATATTACTTAATATTTTTTGGTTCTCCTGAATCTTTGCAATGCTTTCAAAGCAACAGATTAGATCATGATTTGCATGAAAAATAATAGCAGACTAGAAGACACTTTGGAAATTGTTTTGGCCTGTTATGTCAAACTGTGTCCACTGTCACTTGAAACAGGCATTAGACTTTGTTCACTTATGCAATGTTTTTCCATGTCTTCCCTTCTTTTCTACCAGCAATGTTTTCTTATATATATGCCTGTTACAATGACCTTGGTAGCTTCATCTAGGAGCCAAAGATGGCAAAGAAAATTAATATTACATGGACATTACATGAGATTCAGAGTGAGCCAAAGTCATAGTTGTAGTCCATGTCATTTAAATCATGATTTCTGTACTTAGGAAGAGGCAGAATCCCTGACCACTTTTGCCAGTTGAACCCACTAAACAAGAAGCATGCAGTCTCAGAATACATTTTATTCAGAGATAATTGGGAAGCCCAAAGTCAACTATGAAAGGTTGTTTCCTGATCCTATTATGATAGGACCAAGTCATAAGTTTGGAAGGAACAACATAAAGTCTGGAATGCCAGTAACAGGCTGGGGAGCCTATCTGAACCATTTCAGTGAAACATTATGATAAAAATACAGATTCTGGAGATGAAAATTCTCGGACACTATTACAGTGTCTTGCCTTTTTTTCTAAAATGCAGCAAATTTCACCTATGTATCTTAGCAGGTGCTCGTTCAGGCTCTCTGGACAGGCTTACCGTGGCTGAAATTCCCCTGTATCTAGCTTGATCCTGCAGCACCATGGCTAGATACTTCATCTAAACTGGAAACTGGTGCTTCCAACAGCACAATGGTGTGCTGCTAAAGGACCATGGACAGCAACTTCTCACTGCAAATGGGGAACTTGTGCTCTAGAACTGGACAAAAAAAGGACTGGTTTTAGACATAGAATCGTAGAACATCTTGATTTGGAAGAGACCTATAAGGATCATTAAGACCAACTCCCTGCTCCTCACGGGACTACCTAAACCTAAACCACACAACTAAAAACATTACATACATAAACTGCTTTATTAACCTTAAACTAATTGGACCTTGTATTGAGATCCAATGAAGTTCAACTCATGTTTTTCTATGAAGTTGGCAATGTTATGATTTTATTTGTTTGTATGACTGTTTACCAAAACAGTGTTCTGTAAAAGAGTTTTGCTAGTGTAGAACCACCGTCAGAAGTTTAAACTTACTGGATATGCTTGTGCATTGTTTAATTCTGGAGATTTGGTCTTGACTTCTATCACTTCTTCCAGAAGAGAGTAAACTTGTAGGTATTTGTATATAATCATCTTTTATGTAGAGGGACATGTTCTGATAGCTTACTCATAAGAGGTGCCTGTAAGTATTCTCTCTGAAAGTGACTTAATCAAGCAGCTTCCCAGAGGCTGCACTGGTAGAATTCAGTTTTTTCAATAAGAGCAAGTTGTTTATTCACCCATGTCTTCGTCTAGTCATACCCAAGCATTCTAAAGGCCAGGCTGACTCATCTCAAACAAGACCAAACAGATGACACATTGCATCTCGCTGGTGTTCCTTTCCCACTGAGTATCTTCAGGCAAGCAATGTCTTTCAACTGTTCCAGCTGGTACAAGACAGCTGTAAAGCAGCAACACAAGATTATGCTTTGATGTTTGCTGGATATTGCTTTGAAGAGAGCAATTGTTAATCAGAATCAACATGAGTCTGCTCTTTGCTAGTTAGTCTGTAGTGAATTCTGAGCTACTTCTTAAAATTACACTGCTTACAAATTTATTGGAATCTTCCTGGAGATCATGAGCAAAGCCGAAAAATGTTGGTCCCAAATAATATTGGACCTCTATTCCTGTGTGGAATTCAAGATACAGCTGCATACATTAAGTAATCAGGAAACTTAAATTCATCACTTTCACATCTGCACACATCTGTGCTATGTAAATACTCTTGTGTTGGTCTAGATGCCAAGAAATGGACAGAAGACTTCAGCCTTGTGTTTGTGCCAAGAATATGGAGATATTGGGCAGATATGTAGGTGGATCTCTTTCAGACTTAAGGTGTAGAGATTTCATACTTGTTTCCTCAAACACATTTACTTAAGGAAAGGATTGCAATTCAGGACACTTCCACTCTCAGGCACACCTTCTTCATACATTCAAACAGTTCCTAAATATTCTTAGCTGCTGTGGTTACAGAACCCCTACTTAATGAAAGCACCAACAGGACAAGCTCACCTTGGAAAATGTCTCATTTATAGCCACTGATAGTGACATACTCAAACTGCCTCACTGTACTCCACTGTTTGATTGTTTTATGATTATTGAATCAGTGCTAGGAGAAAACCAAAACTGATCACCCTACTTGGAGTTGAATCCCTGATTAACAGCTTCCATAAAGACTGCTAGAATTTTTTATGAAAGCACCTTTTCTTAAAAATTGTTCCCTGGACTTGCCTTGTTTTTAACTTGAATTCCCTTGCTGTCTTTTATTCTTGCACTTTTTAATCTGTTTCATTTTTTTTTTTTAATCAACATGCAGTATATACTGTAAAGGCTGAGTTAATTATTCCGTGGCAACAATTGCACAACAGAGGTAGAATGCAATGCCTTTGGCTGAAGCACGAAGCTGTCAAACTTCTTCATTCAAGTAAAATGAGCATATGTGCTATGAGTTATGGTTCTGAAACCTTTATACAAACTGTAGTATGTTGTCCTTTTACAACCAATAATTACAAGTTAGTTGATTAGACTGTTGACATAGAAATAGGAGAGAGTGGACTGGGCAACTATCACTAAACTTGCTTTAAAAAGGCATGCAGTTTAAAATAGACTAGACTTGCTGATTAAAGGGGGATTTTTCACAGTTATGTTGGGCAGAACACTGCTTTTACCACTGAGACCTCTTGTTGGAAATAATTGCTTGTAGGGAAGTCAGTTGGCCTGTGAGTCTCCAGCCCTAGATAAAACTAAAACATTTGTACATATGAAACTCATTTATTTTTTTAAATGTTGGGAAAAAAGGCCAATATAGAGTATTTTAGTACCAAATGTTTTCTAAGAAAATTCCGGCTGTGTTTCTACTTTAGCACCAATTATTGGATGCTTTAAGTAGAAACTATATAACCTGATTAATGTAATTGGGAACCTTTCTCAGAATAAATAGGGTTTGTATCCAAAACACCTATGATATCATACTTTTAAAATATTTGGATTTGTTTTGAATCAGTACTTGGACTCATTGAGTGACAAGATTAAGATGATGGAGTGCTCTAGCTTCACAATTGCATTTGAAGGAAATAATTCATATTTGTTATGTAGCTTAACGACTTTCTCTCTTCTCTAATTTGCTTTGTTAATTTCATTGAAATGGGCCTTGTTTTTTCAGTAATTATTTTCTGACAGAAGATGTCATCTGGGATATTTCATTTCCAAGGGCAAGGAATGGAATCCTACTCAAAATCATTGAAGTGGGACTGTCTAATAATATGACAGATCCTTTTAGGTTCACTTACAAAAGACTTAATTTCCTCTGTCCCAGGCTGCAAGTGATGATTTCTGGTTCTGGATGGCTTTTTCTTGTTTTTTTTTTTTCCTTTGTTTTGGTTTTTTGGTTGTTTGTTTCTTGTGAAAGCTTCATTAGTTGTAGTTTTGCTTTTCTAGAAAATGTCTTATATAGCCTGCCATGAAATAATACAGATTTTTAATCGAGTGAATTGTACTTGCAATAGAAGTATACCTACTTTCATTAACTCTTAAAGCACATCGAATGTCTCTTTCCATTCAAATGACGCAGTTGATTTTAAGCCAAGATAATTGGATAATAAATTCTGTTTTCATTTTTTTGTGCTTTGAGCTATTATTCTGGAATTAACTGAAATTCTTGGTGGTGTTTAAGAAAGTTATAGGGATAAAAATACTGTTCCCTGCATTGCCAGATGATATCATGACTAAGGACTGTTATCATTTGGATAAAGAGGAGGGACAGGACTCAGACTGAGTTAATAAATGCAATTTAATGGATCATTGTTTTACTAGTTTTGTCTTTTTTCCACAGTGGATGCTATGGAATCAGTTTGCAAATGTGAAATTTTGGTATTTTACAGCCTAAGCTTCTTATACATGACAGATTTCAAAAAAAATATGCTTTGAAATGTATCATGAGGGTCTATTATTGTCTTTGTAAGTGAAAATTGATAAAACTATACAATTTTTCCCTCTTTGTTTTGTGAAATTATAGTAACTGCAGTAGCCTGGCAAATCCAGATAATTCCATCATAAATGTTCTTTTACTTAAATGTGGATACTCTTTTCCTTTTCTCTGTCTCTTTTGCTTTTCCCTTTCCCTTTTTCTTTTTCTGTTGTTCCATGTTTCCAAGAACATTTGTGCAGAGGTGATGATTTTTCGGTGCCAGAGTATCAGGTAAAAGTGGGAATTTATGTGTGATGTAAAGTCAATAACAATTTATTTGAAACTTATTATGAGGCTGGAACAGTTCCTCTTCCTACTTTTGCCAATAACTTTGTTACCCTATATTTTGCTGAAAAATTACACGATTTGTTATAATTGTTTCTCTTCCTCCTTTCCTGTTATCTTTTCTCTTTTCTGTACAGGTGATTTCTATTCACTCCTTTCCAAGCTGCTAGGAGAAAGGGAAGATGTTGTGCACATGCATAAGCATAAACCTACAGAAAAGGCAGAATCAGATCTTGTAGCTGAGATTGCTAATGTAGTCCAAAAGAAGGATCTTGCCAGAGAGATCACAAATCATGATGAGAGGGACGATACTATTCTTCTCAGAGACAGAATTCACAAATTTCACAGACTAGAATCTACTTTGAGGCCATCAGAGAACAGACATTTCTCTTTGCAACAGTCTAAACATGGTGAGGGAAGCTGGGAAAAAGAACATACAGGAGGTGGGTTAGGTGTTAATTTTATACAATGAAATGCACTGTAAGAGCTGTGATCCACATTAGCAAAATCTGAAGGGAATATTAGTTGAGGCTTGATGGAAGTATTTTACATGACAGTTTTCTTAATTATGGAAGTGTTCTCCCTCTGTTTTAGAGGTGTTTCACTGGGGTTCTTTCCCCCTCCATGTGTCAAGAAAGAAAGTTTTCTGATGGCACAATACCAGTACTTTTTGGACAATAGCATATTTTTTCTACTCCTAAGACTTTTAATTAATGATTTTATATCAGTTATACTAAAACAAGGTAAATACAGGATATAGTAGTCACCGGAAATGAAGAACTTTAATACAAGTAACTGCTATTAAATGGTCAATAGAATAATCAATACATTTTATGAGTTTTCTGATTACCTTGGTTTGTCAGATACACAATTTTATAAAATGTATTGCTGTAATTCTATCAGATATTTTTTCTCTCATTCAGAAAGAGCAGTAGTTAATCCTCAAAAATTCTTGAGAAGTAAAATTTTCTGCATATTGATTTCAAATTGGGCTTGACTATCCAAATATTCTCAGACAGGCTGTTTTATTATTCTAGAATTACAATTGTTTCCCTTCAGGTTTCTATGACAGCAGAAATCACGGAACTATTGTGTTTGTTTTACTTGCATTTTGGTCTCTGTGATATTGACTGTGCTAAGCCTTACCTGCTAATGTGGAAAGCCAGATAATACAGCATATGACAAGTATCTCATAAAATAAACTGGAATATATGCATTGAAGCCATCTGTATGTATAAGCTGTGGCCACACATGCCTGCTTTTTTGTTGCAACCACCCAGCCTGATGTTTCTAAGTGCTCTTGTACACAAATGTGTATCATTCATAATCCACTTGATTTTTATTTCTATTCATAATGTTAACATGTATTGTCTCCACTTATATGAGATTCTGTTACAATAATCAAGCTTAGCAAAATCCTGGATTTGTGTTCAGCTGAAAGCAAAGACAAGGACTTTCCAATGCTATGTTATGCTATGCAGTTAAAGTAGATCCTGTTGACATAGGGGCAAAAAAACAGCTGGGATGTTACCATGTGCCTGACGTAAGTGTAAATCATAAACAATTCTATAAACCTCACTGGAATTAAATGCTCAGAAGAGTAATGTGCATGAGCATTTCTGCAAAAGCAGTTAGTTCAGACTAATAACACATGGTGTGTAGAAGACAAAGACAAAAATTCCTTTCTGTTTTCACTGAGAGGAGGAAGTCTCAATGAACTGAATAAATGGCTTAGTTTGGCACATCTCATGGCACGAATTCTAACTACAGAAAGTGTTTGCTCAGCTACGTTAGTAGCCATATATTCATACGTGGGTAATTTGTTGGTGGAGTATTAGTTAATGGACTTTCAAATGATGCAATTTTGAGGTACAGCAGAAAACTCAAATTTCCTTAATTAGCATTGTTTGGGGTTTTTTTCAATGTCTGTGATACTTCTGAGGACAGAAGTTCTGACCTGAAGAAGGTGCCAGCGCCATCTTTTGGCAGAACTTCTGTAGCAATAATGTCTTTAAGCACATGTTTAGTTTCTGCTTAGGGAAGTATTTATATATGTAAGAACAAAATCTTCCATAACACAAGTTTCCTCTTCAGAGGAAGAAGTGGAACTTAAAGTTGTCTTAATTTAAGAAAAAAATTGCACCCCTTGTGAAATTCTTTACGGTATTGAATTGAAAAAAATCCCAGTATTCTTAGGACAAGACTTTGTTGTTAAATTAATTTCAATTAACTGTTCAATAATTACCAGAATTAAATCAGTTTAATATTTTTAGTCTTGCAAATGTTTCAATTTTAAACATGTAACTGTCCTGAAAAAGCAAATGGCCAATATGTTAAGTTGTTATAAATGTTATGTTTATAACTTTATTCTACTTCCTGCTTGTTAATCAGGCAGGTTGCTTAACGTGCAACCAGTACAATTATAACTCCTAATTAAGGCAAATAATGTAATTTTCCAATTTTAAAAACTTCTTTGTGCAGTGCTTACTTAGATTTGTCAAGATTTAAATTACTACTCTGGTGGCAGGGAGTAAATGCAATATGTCTTAAAATTTGTAATGCTAAAAGCTTGAAAGATCTTCCAGGGAATTCTACACAGTGAATTGCAATTTTGCCAATAAATAAGGCTTTAATCTTTAATTTGTAGAGGATTAGAGGATAACTTGGATGTTCTAATTCTATGTCATTCTTTATTTAATTTTTTTTATATGAAAGGAACTACTCTACATTGAAAGGAAGAAGATCTGGTACTTAGAGATCTCATTTACAACAAAACTGGTGATCTTTTTAAAGAAATTGTAAATTATTTTAATGGGAAAAGTAATTTTCTTTGGTCTCACTTGAAACTGTTCTGTGGACCACTTATTCTTGTAGGGAAATAGTACTAAGTCTTAGACAAACAAAGTCTAAGTTTAGTGAGTTTTTGTAAAAAGCTTGTTGCCTTAAGGTAAACCTGTATCAAAGGACTTTCAATATGAAACTTGCAAAGAGAAAAGAAAATGTAACAATAATTAACCAATTTTGGAAACATTTGATGAAATCTAAAGGTTGTATGGAGGCTGTAGCTCTTGCGATAAGACTGTATTTCACTGTACATTCATTGGATTGTTTCGATCTATTAGAAATCTTTTAGTACTTTAAGTATAAACATTTTGTATTTTACAGTACATGCCTTTTGGGAGACTAAATTTTACAGAAGCCAAAATTTAGGGTTCCTATGTTTATTTTTTTCTAGTTTTTTTTTTAAAGGCTTGGGAACTAAGGGGCACTGTAACATGAAACATAGACAAGTTTTCTTCAATTTAGCTTGAACTGATGTGGGATGAGCAAATGAGGAAACAGACACTGGATTTTCATCTTTTTATTCCTTTCAAAATCCAAGAATCCATGAATATACCTGGCACTGCACCTGCTGTGATCAACTGGACTGAGCAGAAGTGTGAATATGTATCAAATTTTTTAATGGCTTTTATTTTATCTTGAAGCTTTTTTTAAGCTAAAATTTCTACAGAGCAGAACTTTTTATTTTAGAAGTTTCTGGTTACTGTCTTGGATTCACTTCAGTTGCCTTAGGTTTATTTTAGGTTTGTGTAAGCCTCTAGATTTTCTCTGTCACCCACTCTAGCCTATGCTATCTAAAACTCCTATCTCCTTGTTTGCACTAGGTTTTCAGCACTGATTTTGTATTTCCATTGTGTAGATTGTGGAGAGTGATTTTCCCTCCACTGCATCCTTGTAGTTACTGCTCAGACTGCGTCTCTTTCAAGTGAGATGGAAGGGGAGGGTATGCTTATCACAACAGATGGGTTACACAGGTGGCCTGTAGATTTTAGACATTGGGTTCCATTTAATTTTTTTGTTTCATTGAAAGATCACTTACAGCTGAACCCTCTCAAACTCCTTGGATGCTGTGGGTTAAGGTGTGTGATCTGCCTTGTGTTCAAAGCATGGATGCCCTGGCACTTTGTGTGTTTCACCTGCCTAGATGGTACCCCACTGATTAGTGTTTAGGATCACAGAAAAACTCACAGACTTCAGGTGAACTAAAAGTTGAAAAGTACAGCATGATGCTATCAAAACCTGTTGAATATTAGTGAAGCAGTTTCACATATCTTCCAAAAGATTGCTAATTATTCACCGTCAGTTTGGCTATATACAAAGTATGCATTGTAAAAATATCTCAATTATGCTGAAAAAATTAATTTCTGAAAGGAAGCAGTGATGGATTTCCTATCATGTAGAAGGCATTTTTGAATTTTTCTTTTTTTCTTTTATTGGAATTAGGGTGATTTTTCTTGTCATTATGGTTTTTATTTTTGGTAATATAGTTCATTTGTCTCAATATACTGCCAGAGCAACAACACAAGAGCAACTGCTTACAAATGGTATTTAAGCAGTTAATCTGTGAGAAATTAATCCTTGTAGTTGACTCTCTGGAAGTTTCTAAAATTTTTAACTGTTTTTGCCTTTTATCAGTGTAAGTCTGTTTTTACATAAAGCAGAGATTGAAGTTACCATATTTTTATCTTTTAAATATTAATTTTTAAGTTGAGTCTAAGTTCATCTCTCTTAGTTGAGGAGTTTTGCACTTTAAGGCAAGCACAAGAAGTATCTGACCTTTCAACGGTGGTTCACTTGCTGCATCCTGTGCTGTTGATTTAGTGTGAAAATCAGCTTTGTGTTACTCAAAACATGTTGAGTATTTCTTTTTAAAAACAGCATGTTATGCCAGAAACAATAACAGATATTCTACCCTTCTTCACCCTTTTAGTCAGATTTACACATCTGTTTCCTACTTATTCATATAGTATTTGAATTAGGCTATGAGCACTATTCAGAGCTAGTGCATATGTTGGCTGTAAGAAATGTCATAGGAAAACTTCACATAATTACTGTTTTGTTTCTCTTTGCTGTTCTTCTTTTTCTCTGTATGTTTTTCTTTAGTGTTAAAAGCTTTGTAGAAAAAGAAAATCAATCAATTACTTCTACTATGTAGTTTAGTCATTCATAGTATTTGTTGTGCATTTTTAAATAAAACACTAATAGCTTAATATATAAATTCGCCTGATTATTTTGGATTGTAGTTGTATATTTTTGCAATCTTTCAGTACAGAAAGTATTTATAGAGCTCCTAAAAATTCTGGAGTCTATGTCTATCCATCCTCAAAAGATGGAGAAAAAAAATGGAGTCAAAAGTGGTTTTGACATTTCTATCATCCTATATGTTGCAAGATGCCAGTGCTTGTTCATGCTTTACTGTATTAAAACTATGCTTGGATTAAATTGCAATGCATTAATGGAAATACTGTATGTAACAAAATGTCCATGGAATTCCCAATAGTAATACCAAATGCCAGTTAACCATGTTTAGTGGTTTTTTATAAATATGCTACTTAATTGTCTGGTTTTGTTTGGTTTTTTCATCAGATTTCCACATAGAAGAGACTGTGGAGTGGCCTGGGTTAGATCTCAAACTAGGCCAAGTTTCTGGGTTGGCTCTGGACCCTGAAAATAACCTTGTTATCTTCCACAGAGGTGATCATGTTTGGGATGAAAAGTAAGTAGAGACTCTTGCTGAATGGCAGTTAGAAGGTCAAATTGGTGTATGCTGTTTGTAGGCCTTCTCAAGGAAAGATCGCTCTTTTTCCATTTAAAATGCAGTTCTTCGGCTCAGAATAGAAGTGGTGACTGACAATTCAAGATGATGGGACTCCTATCTTAAGACAGTAAGAATGTGTCTCCAGAGGAAAAGAACATAGTACATTAGGTCCTTAAACTGTATGACTGTGTTAGTATGATATTCACAAAGATTAATCATCCCTACTTCTCCATGGGTTTTAACAGGAATAATTCGCTTGGGTGAGTGTTGTTTTAGTATGGTATACTGCTATTAGCACTTGGATTTAAGACATGCACAGCTAGCTCCAGTGTATCGTCATTCTTCTTTTTGTTTATGTACACTGAACAAAATTGGATTCTTAGAAGATACTCTCTCAAACCAGACTTAGTTCTACTCATCTGATAAAATTTGCTACAGTTAGCATCACTGAAACCAAAAAAGTCCAAACTTTAAAATCACTGTTTTTGTAGTGTTTGTAAAGTAACATAGTCAAAGATATATTAAGAACAGAACATTCCAAGTAAGAATACTGTCCTTATTTTCGCAGTGTCCTTATGTCTCTGACCTTTAAAGTTGTATAGGTGTTTATATGACCACTTTTGAAAAACTTCTATGTAATCGTAACAGGATACTGGGAGGAAATAGTATTAGCCTGTAACGTAATATTATGGAGTACCCTTTTTCAATGCGAGTTTCTATCTTCTTTCTAAGCATCTGTTCTCCATATATGTATAACTAAAAGGCTAAATGGTAAGGAGTTTTTTTCAAATCCCAATGAATTCATTTTTTAAGATAACATAGTTTCTAAAAAATGGAAGGGCAGTGTTCTCAATGTTATAAAAAGAAACTGTCCTTAGAATAGTGTTTTGTGAAAGAAAGTAACTTATTTGGGTTTTCAGCTAAATAACATAATGCAGCAGATAAGGCAATAATTTACTTCTCATACATTATTCTCATACTTTAGTGATCTCTCCAGCTCAAGTGTACGTAAATATAGACTATAAAATTTGGAAGGATGATGCATTATGCAACTTGTATTACTCAAGCTTTATGTATTCCGTGAAAGCTGATACTGAATTTGGGGGTTTTTTTGTCGTCCTATGCACGAACATGAGTGCTGTTCTTTGTGTTGTTGAAGAAAGAATTGAAAAAATATTTGAAAATAGAATGGCACTTGTATTTTAGAGTGTCTGGCAGTTGAGGTATAGCAACAATCCAGAGCCCAAAACCTGAGTTGTGGGTGCAAAAGAAGATCAGAGTTGTGGTCTGTAGTCTGGAAATCGACATCCCTACCAGCTATGCTCAGTAGCACTTTATGTTCACTTAGCTTTGTCCTTGACAGCAGTCACTGTTAGATGTGAGATAAGCTGCTGTTCTGGGCCTTCTGTAAAGGTGATTAGATGTTAAATCAGGGGCTTTCAAACTTTTTAAACAGGGGGCCATTTCAGTGCCCCTCAAACACTGTCCGGGGCCGGTCTGTAGCCGAGAGGCGCCCCGTGGGGGCAGGTGGAGGACAAGGCACGGATTAAGTGGCAGGAAGTCATCTGGGGGGGGGGGGGGGGGGGGGGGGCCCGCA
>JAWWLV010000100.1:11798525-11815863 GCA_035041135.1 Platyrinchus mystaceus | reverse complement strand
AGAGGTATAATTGTGTTTTCTGTGGGGGTTTTTTTGTACAATACCTGCCATCACTGGTATTCTTTTCTGTGGTTGTCTGTGTAGATTAAAATAAGATTAGTTCGGTCTGTGCAGTGGCGGTTCTCCAGTTGTGGTCATCCATACCTACAGCAAGTCCTTACAAGTGTTGGATTCTTTATAAAATAAAACTGTTTAAAACCAAGAGAACTTGTTATGGCAGATTACTGTCATTGATGGTAAAGAATAAAACAACACCTGCTGAATCATAGTCAAACAAGCAGGTACACACCAGTAGGCCATTGTGTGCTGGTACTATTAATCCAATGTCTCCCTGTATAATGATGGCAGTATTTAGGAGAACTCAGTAGAGAGTTTTAGTAACTCACCTTGGGCTTAACCATTCTTAGTGAAAAAGGATTCTATCAGAAGTGGTTTCTGCCAGAAATTAAATAGTTACAAATAGATACTATAAGTAATGGCAATATCTAAGTATTGTTTTTTAATCATGGCCTGTGCACAAGCTTAAACACATCTTGTCATAGATTTTTCTAGTTATATATGAAGCCAATATTACTTTTCCACATTAAAAATTCTAGACATATAAATATTTAATGTTATGGAGATGTGAAGCTGCTAGAACCATACAATATATAATTTTAATAGCTTTATTCACAGCCTTCTCTGTGACTACAAAGTATATTCTTGTTTACCATGTTGCATCAATCATAACTGGATTTCTCTTGGGATGAACAAATGGATTTAAAAATACAAGGTGGGAGCGGGGAGTATGTCTTGTACTCATGCATTTTTCATCCACAGTCAAATACCATTTTCTAATATTTAGACTTAAATTTTGTTCAAAATATTTTACACTCGGTTTAGCTTCACTAAATGCTGAACATATTTTTTAACAGGTTAGAGTAATAGCCACCTTCTCTGTAAGGGTACAGACAACTATATTTTTGGAAGCTTATGATAATTTTATGCTTAATAAATGTCTTCTGGAAAGTTAATCCTGGTTCCTAATGTCTGAAATAGTGACATGCTTTAATGTTGTTTATCAGAATTTTCCAGTTACCTTGAAAATTGAGTGTAGTGTTGTGGGTGTAGTAGAAATACACGTCGTATCCTATAGTCTTCTGTAAGCATACTCCGAGAAGGAAAAGAACCATAAGATCTGCATCTTGTACTAGGAAGCTCTAATAAAATATTGAACTGTGTTTGAAAAAAGAAAAAGCAAAAAACACACAGATACACATTGCCTTAGATGGCACAAAGTATACCTGGTTTTACTGGCACTTATCCTTGGTCGTGAGTTATATTTTTTTCTTAGGCTACATGGTTGGATTTCCCATTTCTGGTTTGCCACGGCAAAGAATCAAAAGAGAAAAGAAAGAAGAAGAGGGGGTTTAATTGTTGATTTTCTTAATTCTTGCTGTGTTGATTCGCTGCTCCTTTAGTTTGGGAGTCATAACCTCAGTAGGAAATGCAGACATACAACACTATTAACTCTTGCAATCATACAGTGATGTAATAAGGCTTATATCTAAAGAAAAAAAAAAACAATAAGCCCCCACTGGAATTGAACTACAAAACTCAGCTTTCATAAGTTGTATGTATATTTTTCTAATGCTGGCTTCCTATTCCACTGTTTTTGTGTAGTTCTTTTGACAGCAAATTTGTTTATCAGCAAAGAGGTCTTGGACCAATTGAACAGAACACGATTCTTGTGCTGAATCCAAGTAATGCAAAACTGCTCCATTCCGCAGGCAAAAGTCTGTAAGTTTGGGTTTTTTTGCTTTTATTAATTGAACTAATATTTCTGTATATTTTATACCAAAGAGTTCCTAAACCCATTTTCATGTGGTTTATATTACACTGTACAATTATAGCCTCTGAGTTTATTTAAATAAATAAAAAAAAAAATTATAAAATCAGCAACTAATAGAAGTAATTTCCCACATTTACCACCTCTTCTTTCTAGTAATTCTTGCAATTTAATGTACCAGCCAGATGAACAGAAATGCAGAGTTCATGAGTATTGTACATTGTCCTCATAGATGCCAAGGCAGCCTGAGTAAGATGCCAGAAGTCAACTGAATTTCAAGCTGAGACACTCTTGTCAAGAAAATTCTATCTTGTAAAGTTTTATTTTTCATTAAATACTAAATGTAGTTATTTTATACAGCATTTTTGATCTGTAGATAAAAAGTGAAATCTTCATATCTGTATAATTTTATTCCAGAAAAATTATTTTAACTAAGTTCTTCTATATTTCTGCTTGCAGATTTTATTTACCACATGGTTTGAGTATAGATAAAAATGGTAACTACTGGGTAACTGATGTAGCTCTTCATCAGGTATGTTTCTGAAGCTTTTGTACCAGGACCTTAATATTTCACCAAAAAAAAAAAGTTTTTGTTTTCCTAGAGATTTAACATAAATTGCTTATCTAAGCCTGTTAAGAATAACATTAAGCATATGCCTGCAGAAAGCCACCTCTGTGCACTTCATGGAATATAGTCCTGTTGAATAATTTGCTACATGGACATAGAATGTAGAAATCATAGAAGGCCTGGGTTGAAGGGACCTTAAAGTTCACCTCATTCCACACACACTGTCCACTAGACCAAGTTGCTCAAAGCCCCGTCCAACCTATTCTTGAACACTTTCTGGGATGGGATATCCACGATTTCTCTGGGCAGCCTGTTCCAGTGCTTCACCATCCTCACAGTAAAGAATTTCATCATGATACTGAATCTAAATCTACTCTCAGTTTAAAGCCATTCCCCCTTGTCCTATCCCTACACGTCCTTGTGAAAAGTTCCTTTCTAAGTGTCTTTGAGTGAGTGGAAGGAGCCCCTTTGAGTACTGGAAGGTGCTATAAGGTCTCCCCAAACCCTTCTCTTCTCCAGGTTGAACAGCCCTAACTCAGCCTGTCCCTATACAAGAGCTGCTCCATCCTTCTGATCATCTTTGTGGCCTCATCTGGACCTGCTCCAGCAGATCTATGCACTTTTTCTGTTGGGGCCCCAGAGCTGGATGCAGCACTGCAGGTGGGATCTCACCAGAGCAGAGTAGAAGGGGAGAATCCCTTCCCTTGACCTGCTGCCCACACTGCTTTGGATACAGCCCAGGACATAGTTGCCTTTTTGGGCTGCAAGTGCACACTGCCAACTTGTGTTGAGTTTCTGGCCAACCAACACCTTCTCTTCAGGGCTCCTCTCAATCCATTCTCTGCCCAGCCTGTATTTTTTGGTTGGGACTGTCCCAGCACAGGTACAGGACATTGCATTTGGTGTCGTTGAACTTCACAAGGTTCACATAGGCCCCTCTCAAGCCTGTGAAGACCCCTTTGGATTTTTCTGCATCTTTTGCTTATCAATGTACTTAAATGTGGAATGTGAAACTAGCTCGTTTACTTTGTAATGATAGGAAAATTATATTTTAAGCAGAAATTTTCTAGAATCAACACTATTGACAAACTGATATAGTCAATATAATAAGATTATATTTGGTATATAAATTTACTTTATACACAGTGGTAGGTATTTTTCCCTAGGCAGTCATCCCTCTTAGACTTCACCTTCCATAACTGAAACCTCTTCTCTTTTCCTGTTGACTGAAAAAAAAAGGTTTTCAAACTGGGAACAGATGGCAAAGAACCATTACTGACCTTGGGAGTGGCTTTGCAACCAGGAAGTGACAAAAATCATTTCTGTCAACCAACTGATGTGGCCGTGGATCCAATCACTGGCAGCATTTATGTCTCTGATGGATACTGTAACAGCCGAATTATTCAGTTCTCTCCAGATGGACTGTACGTGATGCAGTGGGGAGAAGGTATAGTCAGAGCTCTTGGCACTTTACCCATACTGCTGTTACCACAAACTCATCATGAACCACAAGATTGCTGATGTTACTGTTAATTTTTTTAATGGATTTCTATTACTGAAATACCTTCTAGGCCCCACCTGAATTTCAGCTTTGTCATTGCATTCAGATTTTCTCCCAGCTCTTCATACAGCTACTTTTAGTAGTTATATATTTACTGAAATTAAAAAGTGGGGATTTTTTAGCTTGCTTTCAGTATGAGCACTGGCATGTCCTATCAAGAAAATGTTCTGACTTTCACAAAACTGATTTTTTTTCTTAAACATTTAATAAAATAATATAAGCCTTTATCATTTTTGCAAGATTTATGCCATGATTCCATCTATTTTAAGTTTTATGAATAATTACATTTCTGCCTGATTCAGATTTATGTATCAGGCATTAAACTATGTTGAATATTATAGGGAAATAGCAAATTCATAAATTCAGGATTTACAAAGAAAGGGTGGTAGGCTACCATGATTTATCTACCTAAAACAGTAAAAGTGCTGGAAAAGAAAGCAAGCTGACCTTGGTCTTTTCTTGGTGCTATATTGCCTTATTTGTAATTCTGTTGTTTCTAAGCAAAACTGATCATTTCAGTACATACTTTAACACAAACCTGGATCTTTTTTATTGCAGAGACTTCTCTAGGCAGAGCCAGACCTGGACAGTTTCATATCCCCCACAGCTTAGCCCTGATCCCTGACTTCAGTCAGCTGTGCGTTGCAGACAGGGAAAATGGTCGAATTCAGTGCTTCAGATTAGAGACTGGGGAGTTCACAAGAGAGATCAAACACAAATCATTTGGAAGAGAGTTGTTTGCAGTTTCATATGTTCCAGGTAATCTTCCTGTTCTTCAGATTTCAAGTATTTGCTTTGTGCCAGGATGTCAGAGTATACAGTGTTATTTCATGAAGAGTGCTGTCATGTTATCTTAGGACAGATATTAATTCTCTTTCAAATTAGACCTGATGCAATGGAAAATTTGAGAACTACCTGTTTTCCTACTTGCAGATGAGGAAAGCTTGCATATAATCTCTGCTACCGATAAATGACTGATTATACTCCCTAAATGTGATGTCAACAAGTAGATGATCTTGTTGGTTCCTGGTGACTGCACAGTCAATTAGTTAATAATAGCATATTATTACTAAAAATAACATTTTAAAATGTTAATGTCAAACTCCATTCCTCTCCTACTCAGCATGCATCCACAAGACCTTTATTTAACAGTGTTAGGAGCTAGACTCTGACCTTTCTATAGAAATATTGCCCGTGAGTTTTCTTAATCCCATTTTGAACTAACTTGTACTGTCTGGCTCATTGGCCTCCTGTGGTTACAGACTCCAAAGTTCATTACCCAATTTATTTTTTTTTAATATAAAAAAGTGACCTAGTTTCATTGAGTGCTTCTCAATCCCAGTATTTTGGGAGTTGAATCACAGTTCCACACTCACCAAATCTGGTGCCTCTTCAACTTATCCTCTTCAAACCAAAGAACCTCATCCACCTTAGTCCCTCCCCGTAAGCCATTTAATTGCTTCAGCTTTATTGGGACCTCCTTGAGATGCAGAGAGTAGAACAACACTCAGTACTCAAGATAATGGGCATGCTGAGTTTTTGCATAGTGGCAGAACTGTCCCCTCTATTCCTAAGTCTCTTCCTCATGATGCAAGACATTCTATTGAAATTTTGGCTTACACTGTACATGGAGCCAGAAATTTCAGAAATGTTTCAGTGGTGGCTTGGAGATGTCTCTCCTGAGCTGTAGCTGCCAGTTCCAAGCTTAAACATCACATAAACATGACTTAAATAATTTTTTTGCTAAAGAATCACTTCATATTTGTCTTTGCTGAAGCTCTTTTGCCATTTGTTTGACAGCTCACTTATAAAAAGTCTTTCCAGACTTCCTCAGTATCATCAAGCTTTTGACTACAGAACTCAGTATCTTCCTCAGACTGGTTGATTTCATTGTTCATCCCATTTTTCTGGTCACTGATGAAGACTATTGAATAAAATTGTTTCTGACTCTGATCCCTGCAAGATCACACTATTCAGACTTCTCTGTCCTGAAGAATTATATAAGCTCTGCCTGTAAGCTCTGCTCTTTGCTTCCTGTTCATTAATGGATCTTTCATTCAGTGCTGTGATAACTCACATTAATTAATAACCTCTGATGCACTGCCTTGCCAAGGGTTTTCTGAAAACCCAAGTATGACTGCAGAATATGCTTTACCTCTGTGCTTTTTCTCCCTGTTCAGAGCTGAGGCACAATCCTTAGAGAAGCTGTACCAGCTTGTTTCTGACAGGCCACACTTGCCCATGTCTTACTCTTCTTTATGGATTCTACCATCTTACTGGGGATGGAAGCCAGAATTCTTAACGTGTGTTAACAGGCACCCTTTTGAGTCCTTCTTGTAGGTGAGCATTAATTCAGCGTTCTGTTAGTCTTCTGGAGGAGTGGCTGTTTGCAGTCCTGGGTTACTTTACTTGGTCTAAGGTCTGTGATTTCACATTTGGCTTCCTTTTGAATTTGAGTAAATGCCATCTAAACCTGGTGAATTATTAACCTCCAACTTGTCAAACACCGTTTACATGTATCCTTCCAGTTGAGCTGGCTCTTCTGACCTCTTTGCTAGGAAAAAAAATGAGTGTCATAATCTTCACAACATATTAAACAGAAAAAACCTACTGAAACCAGCTTCTTTGCCACAGGCCCCTCATCCCGGAGTCCCCCTTTCACACCTTTTCCTCTTGTGGTCCCTCTGATTCCCAAGCTGACTTTCTGCTTTTGATGCATTGAAAGAACTTTTGCCTATCAGATCAACTATCCTTAGCAAAGTACTCTTCAAATTATTTTTTAACACTTTCACATTCTTTGTACATTTAACCAATCTGTAAAATTTTCCTTTGCTTATTCTCATTTGGACTCTCTTAAATGCCAAACTTTTAAGTGTTATACTTTACTTATCTTTCCTCTGGTAGTTTAGTTTCCTGTTGAGTTACTTTTCCGTCTCTTAGAGAGCCTTTTTTCACCTAAACTATTACAATTCGTCTTCAGTGCAGTTTGCCACGTGTGGGTTCTAAGGCAGGTGTATGTTGTTGCAGGTGGTCTCCTCTTCGCAGTTAATGGAATGCCTTATCCTGGACAGGCAGAACCAGTGCAAGGATTTGTGATGAACTTCTCTACTGGAGAAATAATTGATTCTTTCATTCCACATAGAAAGGTAGGGTATTACACAGAGTGCCTGTTGCATATAGTTATATATATGAGAACGTTGGTAACATCCTACTTTTCCAATTTTCATAAGACTACTGCAGGAAATAAGGTGTTTTATAATATAAAGTATTCAAAAGGAATTCTTTATAATACTAATTAATAAAGACACTAGAGTTTTGAGTCTTAGTTTCGAGATGTACACATTTGAAAATTATATACCCTTAAGATGATTCCTACAGATAATGTCTTCAGTCAGGATAAGCCTACTTAATTGCTGCCAAGCATTCTTAAAAGTGAATTTAAGAGAATAATGAAGGAATTGAAATACACATATATTTAGATCCTAGTAATTTGTCAAAAAATTGAGCATATTCCTAGCAGTAATAATACGCAACTGTGTGGTTACATCCCTTTTTTACAGAAGACTAGTGTGGAAGTTAAGGCTAAATACTGTACATAAAAATTATGGGGTTTTTTTTAGCCCCATTTTCATATATGCTCTTAGAGTAAAGAATCAGTGTTAATGTTCCCACTTGTGGGTAACACATACCCTCTTTATTTGCAGTCTAGTTTTAAATTATATTACTGAGAGTTCTTTTTTCTGAGTATGTAGCAAATATCTGTGTTGCTTATAAACTCCAACAAAAACTAAATATGTGGGCTTCAAACCAAGATTATTTTTGAAAATGTATATGTCACGGGATAAAATTGAGTGCAATATTATGAATAGAAATATTATTAAAATAGAATTTTTTTAGCATCAGTACATCAAATAATCTCTATGTCTTTATCCCTGGAGAAGGCAAACATTCAATAGGAATGGAATCCCTCTCCTTTCACATATGTTAGGCTTCCACACCAGCACCTGCTGCATTTTCCAGTCTAAGGAAGAACGAATATGACCAGTCTCAAGTTCAGGGTTAAGGAGGCCTCATGAGCATGTAGACACTTACGGGTGACCTGTGACTGCTTGTCTTCACAGAGCTTTGAGATGCCACATGATATTGTTGCTTCAGAAGACAGAACAGTGTTTGTTGGAGATGTTCACGCCAGAGCAGTGTGGAAGTTTGCATCCACAGAAAGTATGTTCTTTTTGTTCTTAACAGCTTCACATTTTGTATCTTTGGGTCAGTACCACTTACCTGGTGTCACTGGCGAAGAACCTGGTGGCTTAGTGACAGTGATTTAGTTACACTACAGGCTCTGCCTGCAGAAGTTGTATACTGCTGCTCAGTTTTCATTAAAAGACCATCCTTCAGCATTGCTGAATGCTCTGACAAAGAAGAGACCTGAACACATAGGTTTGTTTGTCACAGAAGGAATGAAAATGCATTTGCCTCATGCTATTGTCATGTCAATACCTGCTTAAACAAAAACATTTTGGTAATTTCAGTGTACGTTTCCTTGGAGTTCAACTGCTTCCTTTGAGATTATCATATAGAAAACTCCCAAGGCATGAAGTAAAGACACAAGTCAACTTAAAATTTATAATCATTGCATTGGGAGTACTTATCATTAGAAAATTAATCTAGTATAATTTGAAGTCCTGTTTCCACACAGAGGAAACATTTGCCAGTGTTAATCTAGTAACCCCTAAGGCAAGCAGCCTGACTTCAGGGAGAGGGACCTGATTAGTCAGACATCAATTTAGTAGAATTCAAAGAGGGGTTATATGTTTTACAGAAATAAAAATATAATCCACTGCTACATTATATAGGATAAAAAATGTATGAGAGAGATAAAGCCTTAGGCTTCAGGATGTTAGTCATCCCGTATGAGTCTGCTGCTATAAATGACTAAGCTAGTTATTCCATATTTGTCTGTTTATAATTCATGGATTTTCCTTTGGGGCATCTGGTTTCAGCTGCACTTAATAACAGGAGACTGGACCAGATAAATTGTAATTCTGATTGGATATGGTTTTTTCCACATCTAGTGAACTGAACAAGAACACTCACTCCTAGGCTTTTATTCAAAGAAACATGAGAATAAAAAAATCATGGAACTATTACAGGTTAGACTAGAGAAGTCCTTGTATATAATTTTCTTTTTAGTTTTTGCTGCAGTATAAAACTGCAGTAGCTAAGAAGCTTGAATTCAACCAGCCTTTAATCCATTATGATTTTGATTATAATGAACAGTTTTGTTTTTGTGGGAATCCCTGAACCTTCAGACATACCCATAAAATCTCTCTATGGCATAAGAGTTGATTATTGCAAACACCTTTCATGAATCAAGGTCTTTCTTCTTTTCCCATGGCTTTTGAGCTATTGAATGGTTTATATTGACTCTCCTTGGTACTGATGGGATTGTTTACTGTAGGATTGTGCTGGACCTTTGAGAAAGCTAGCAGAAAAATGTCATTGAGTGTCCTTCTGAAATGTCAGTTGTCCTGAAGAATGATTTTGTTTTACAGAAATGGAACATCGGTCAGTTAAAAAGGCTGGTATTGAGGTACAGGAAATAAAAGGTTAGTCTGATTCATAATGGAAATGAAGGAACAAGTGTGTTCACAGAGACTAGAGCTGCTTCTGCCAAGATGGAGGGGAAAAATGCTAACTGTTTGACTGTTTCGTTTTCATGATTGGCATAGGAGGTACTGGAAAGCAGTTTGTAACAGTGTTACCTGGTAGATGCCATTTTACAGCCAATTTAAACATTTCATTTTCGGTGATGACAAGTGCTTCACAGATACTAAGATAAAAATTTAACTGGTGGATTAATTCTACACCACCATCTGGTATGGTCCAGATTGGTATCTGTGACAGATCCCTTAGATGCAGAAATAGCTCTGAAATATAACTGTGATAGTTACTCCCCATCACCCTCCCCCCTGCTCCACAACCCTCAACCACCAAAAAAGGGATTATTTGAAATGGCAAAATGAAAATAAAACCATGTAGAAACTATGTAAGGAGATAAAGAAATACAGATGTAAAATATCAATTCACATAGTTGAAAAGTAATTTCAGCCATTTGTATTCTGTTACATAGGTCTTTTATGCTGAAAAGCAAAAGTTTATTTGCCTTTCAGAAAACCAGTACCAGGCTATGGTACTATCTATAAAAGCATTTACAAAATGTTCAGATGTTCTTAACTGGTTTTCTTTGGTTAAATTCAGAGCTTGTTTAGTTTGCTTTAGCCGTGTATATGCGGACAGGGGAAGGTACCAAAAAATCACAATTGCCAACTGAAAGCATATAGACTAAAGTAGAATCAGGAAGGCTAACATTATGAAACAATGAAATCCTTACTGCCAAAACTGTTACCGTTTTATTTTATCTCTGTTGTGAGCCCACCTGAAGCACTCAAGAGGGAAGTGCTGGCATTACAGCATGCTGTATATCCAGGGATATATTAATGCTTTTTTGGCCTTCTTTAGCTGATCCTCCTAATGTCACAGATTAAACATACAATAGTATCACCAGGGTGAGAAAATGTTTTTCAGTAACAATTAAAACTGATTAGGGTAGGTAGACTGAAAATAACATCTTTCAGCTCCACTGGAAGAAAAGAGCCAATGAACTTTGTGTCATCCTTTGCTTAATAAATGAGCAGGAGTGGCCTGCACTCTCATATCATCCTGGTTGACAGACTGTTACTAATGCTTGTATTGCTGTGACATGGGGGAAAATACACAGAGAACCACAGATTTGCCTAAGATGGTGGAGGAAAATTTTCCTTGGCTATAACTACTACTTGAACAGACAGCGTGTTTTCACTGTGTCATTGTTATCCTTGTACTCGTAATAACAGTGGTATTGTTGTAGTTGTATTGGTGTTGAGTGTAAATTGAAGCTTCTGCTATTCTTCCAGAATAGAACTTCATTTTAATTTTGATACAGAATCAAAACAGATTGGATTCAGAGTGTGTTTGTGATGCAGCTTCTTGTTAAGATATGCTGTTCAGTCCGACATCAAAATATGTAGCTGGGCAGTTTTACTCACTAAAAGTTATCTCAAAGTGTGTGACACACACATAAAACAGCATAAAGGTTTTTCCTGAAATAGTTTTTCTCCTTGTAGGTGGAGAGTTAACAAAGTAGTCAGGAGTGACTGGATGCAGCATTCAAGAGCTCTCCAGAACCAAAGTTCTTTCACGAGATATAACAGGGGTGAAAATTTAACCCTATGTCACAGTTTTATTTACAAGAACTTTAAACTTTTCCTTTCTGTATATGATAATACAGTATATACTGGCTTTCCGTATTTTTTGTGGAAGTGTTATTATCAAAAGGAGATATTTAATTGATACTACACCACGCACCCATTTGCAAAAGCAAATCTTTGGGGGAATTTCCTGTATTTTGAATGACGGATGCTTTTTAAGACTCTCTCTGACACCCCTCCTTTCTCCATTTGAGAAAAGGGGAGGGAACCTTTGCTAGCGAGTGGTAACATTCAGACTCTCCCTGCCTTATATTTGGGATAACAAGAGCAAGAGCCAAAAATGTCTCCTTAAGGGTTTGTCTTCTGTTTCCTTGTTACTCAACACTTACTCAGCTAGCTTGATCTTTCCTGTAATGCCTTGTTCTGTGTTGCTTGATGCATATGGATTACATACAGAAATTGTTTTCTTTTTAAAGAATCAGAAACAGTTGGAGAAGAGAGATTGAAAAACAAGCCAGAATCAACAGACCCTCTAAAGGATACAGATAAACAACCCTTGGTCCAACAGGCCAGCAGCACTGGAGTTTCCTTTGTCCTTATTACAACTCTTCTAATTATCCCTGTTGTGGTCCTGCTGGCAATTTTAGTATTTATTCGGTGGAGGAAGACAACTGTCTATGGAGGTAAGTGTGAGTAACTGTTTTAGAGAACAGGCTTTTATTATTCCAGTTCAAAACGTTTGCTGAGCACTGAGGGATGATGGTGTGAATAGAGAGTCTTACTGTCCCTTTGGCCTCCTAAACAACTGCAGTGGTGTTGCACGTGAACTAAGAATCATGTGCACACAGCACCTGCATCCCCTGTGCCTTTAATAGTGCATCTCAAGCCACCACCTCTTCAGAACATGTATCAAAAAACTGTAATTGGTGTCAAGCCAAAAATTGGTATCTCAGAAACACCTGAGAGCATGTATTCCTGTTATATTGTCTAGAATACATACATTTTAATACTCTGAGCATAGTTTGATTTTCTAGTGTGGGATCTTGAAATTACTGAGAACAAAAGGCTCCATGGGTACAGAGGTATAAACAAAACACAAACAGATAACATTTACAAGAGAGTATATATTACTGTTCACTACTACCTAGTGCACTTTGTGAGTCAGACATGTTTCCGTAGTGCACCTTCATCCATTGCTCCCACAGCTTTAATTGGTACTTATAAGCTGTGTAAATTTGTTCTTAATTCATACTGTAAAATAACATTTTTCATAAACTTGTAAATTGCAATAGAAGTTTGATCACTACACTTGCTTTTTGTATCACAAAATTGTTTTATCAAGACTCATCCAGAGAAGAAAATGTACATGGAAGAAACAAATAACACAGTTATGCCATTGGTCAGGACCTACTATGTCAGAGTAGGCAATTCAGCAATAGTTCAGCAATATAACAAGGCTGTGCAACTGAATTTCATGTATTTTATTTGAAAATTTCAGTGTGCAGCTTCCTGACTCTTTGTATTCAAAGATTGTTAGCACATCAATTGTGCTAAATAGCATATCAAATATGCTAACACTCTAGACTACTGCAGTACTGCCACTAATGGCTTCTTAGAGCTGCTGATTGTTTGAATGTCTGTGCTTTGTACCAGAAAATACAGATAATTATTTAATCATAGTATATTGGGGAGATTAGCTTATTTTTGAAATTTACCTTATTTTTCAGCTGATGGGGAACACAAACTTGATTCAAGTTCAGGCAGAATTTTAGGCAGACTCAGAGGTAAGTCTTGTCACTGAAGATCTTTTAAAATGCAGTAACTGGAGGCTATTTTCTGTCTTCATGTTTAATAACAGATTTGATGGAACTTTCTCAGAGGAAGGATTGTGGGCAAAGGTCAGGTGTGTTTTGGAAATGTCTTTTACACCACCTTTAATCTGTCATTATCTGCCCACCAAAGAAAATATATCACTAGCAGTGGGAAAGAGGTGGCCATAATGAGTTATTGTGGATCTGGTAAATGAAATTAGGCATTTTGAGACTACAGGCAAACAAGTGGGAACACCTATAGTCTCTGTAAAGACTTAATGAAACAATGGATGCTGAAAGAAATAGTTTGAAACTTCTACTTCAAATATGAATTTCCTTCTTCTTTCGTGATATCTATACTTAGTTTTTGTGGATCATGTGCTGATCTTTAAAAACAGTTTCTGGAAGGACACTTAAAATAACCACCACTATACTGTTGAATTAGTAGATGGATTTTGATTCCCCTCCTACAAACTTTGTAATAAAGCCTTTCGTTTCCACAGGGAAAGGTGGTGGTGGCATTAACCTTGGGAACTTCTTTGCAAGTCACAAAGGCTACAGCCGAAAAGGGTTTGACCGACTGAGCACGGAGGGGAGTGATCAAGAGAAAGACGAAGATGATGGCACAGATTCCGAGGAAGAATGTTCAGCATCTCCACCCCCACCAGCACCTTCATCATCCTGAAACCAGCCTTTGAGTTCTCCATTACAATTCAACCCAGAATGTCGGATTCCTTTTCCCTTAAGCACGTTTAAGATTTTGTGTATTTAATTGTAAACTGTCCTAGTCTCTGTGGGGCTGTACACTGGTTCCTTTAAGTTTTGTTTGGTTTTGGTTATGTGTTTTAAGTGGAGGAGTGTATGGAAGTTCCATATCAGTGCCGTTGGTTTTTATGTGAACATCTTAATAAAGCAAAGTCTTCTAATTGCAGGACTGATTTAAAGCAGTAGTATTTTATCATCAAATATGGGGATCTTGTAAATAAGTCTTACTATCTGCTTCATCAAAGTATTTTTCCCGTAATTATTCAGTTGCCAATTTCTGTTTTGTGCCTTTCCTCTTCAATGTCCTTAACCTGTTGCAGTACAGAGAAAATACAGTGCCACAAGAAAATGAAGCTGCTAAGTCTTCTTCTATTTTTTTAAAATCACTAACATTATATTGCATTGAAGGAAAGAAAAAAGTCTCTATTTAATTTTTTCTTCTTCCTAACTTGATGTGTTTCTGGAATGTCTTATTTTTAGATTGTATCACTGTCAGAACACTATTTTCAGAAGCTGAATGTAATTTGTGTAATAAAGTATTCGCAGAGCATTAGCTGTTGGAGTGTACTTTGGAATTTTTGCTTACTTTTTTTTTGTATCCAACTTTTGTAAAAGTTACACAGACTGCTTAATACAGTAAAAATTTTAATGTGTTCTACCAGCAAAGAAAAAAAATGCTATTTTGTATGGAAGCTGAAGAAATATTTTGCTATGTCACAAGGGGATTTTTTTTGTTCGGTTTTTTGAGTTTTCTTTTCAGACTAATAATCTGCATACCTGTACAAAGTCAAGCTTAAACATTTAAAGAGGAATTTTACTTGTATAATAATAAATCTGCAGGGTATTTGCTTAATAAAACATGGTCACAGCTAAGAGGAAACCTGTGTCTCAAATTAAATATGCACATTAGCCAGGGTAGGCATCTTATACTATCTGATTGGAAGTACTGATTTTCTTTTTTCTCCACACTTCCTTTTTCATTCATACAACAGGAGCCCTCAGCCCTGTAATGAGCTCTCTCACTGAAGAGAGAGAAGAGAGACTTGTGGAAGTCCTGCTCCATAATTACCCTGTCTGTATGAGTCATCTGGAGTGTGAATCACTGTGTACGTCACCATGACTAATCAGTCTAGTTTGAGGATCAGAGCATAATTAATGTCCTTTTAAACCTCTATTATGGGCAGACTGTACACAGCTGTAATTGCCACAGGGTTTTATGAAACAGTTTTCATTACCATCTTTGCAGGTGCTGTAATAAGCTATTGCTGGTGCTGGGATTGAAAAATAGGCTTTAGGTTCCTTGTGGTGGTGGTTTTGGGGGAATAAAGGTAATGACAGTGTAGCAAAAGGTAAGATTTCTTCCCTCAGCAAGATTTTGTAAATCTCCTTTTTCTGGAACTTTTTAAGAAAAAACTTAAAATCCTTGACGAGCTGGTTTCTTTTCAAGCAAAATCTCCAGGATGGCTTTCTGAAATGCTGGACTACAGGCTCAGCTTCATGTGAAATGTATTTAGTGCATACTCTTAAGCTGCTTTCTCTCCTACTGATTTCTGTTTTCCTAATGCTGCAAGGAAAACAGCCTGTTTCTTTCTCACTTTTGAAAGCAATGGAGTGTTATTTTTAGCTGTGGCCTTGATCTTCTTGTGTATTAAAAACAGATAAGGTAGTTGCGAAGCTGTCTGCCAAGATGGGAAGTCACTAGTTTACAGAAAGTTCAGTGGTGGTAATTAAGAAAGCTGTGGTGGCACTGCTATAATAGGTGGTGTATATGGCATCAGTTCTAAAAGATCACAGGCTTTTCTCAAAAGCAATCAGTAAGGGTGTATTTTTCTAGCATTTGGGTAGCTGACATTATGTCCATTTGATGTTGGGTGTTCTCTGCTTTCACAGTATTACTATTTGATCCGTATCTCCAATTTTAAAACATGCTTTGTTGAGAGGGAAACAGAGAGGGAAACAGAGAAAGACAAACACAGTTTAATTGCAAGTACAAGCTAAAACAGATTAATTGAGCATTAGTCATAATCTCAGCTCTCTGGAATTCTGAGATCCTGGGCTATCTGAAGTGAAGCAGGTCAAGGGATCTGATTCTGCCCCTCTGCTCTGGTGAGACTAGATGTGCTGCATCCAGCTCTGGGGTCCCTAACATATGAAGGATGTGGACCTGTTGGAGCGAATCCAGAGAAGGCCAAAAGATGATCCGAGTCTGAAGCACCTCTCTCGTGAAGATAGGCTGAGAAGCTGGAGTTGTTCAGTCTGGAGAAGAGAAGGCTCCCCAAATACCTCATTTTGGCCTTTTGGTACTTAAAGTGGGCTTATAAGGAAGACAGAGACTTTTTACCAAGGCCTGTAATGATAGGACAAGGGCAGTGGTTTTAAACTCAAAGAGGGAGATTTAGATTGGATATTAGGGAGAAATTCTTTACTGTCAGGGTGGTGAGGCACTTGCACAGGTTGCCCAGAGCAGTTGTGGATGCCCCATTCCTGGAAGTGCTCAAGGCCAGGCTGGGTGAGGTGCTGACCAGCCTCAAGACGGGCATGGGATTAGGTGATCTTTAAGGTGCCTTCCAACCTAAGCCATTCTGTGGTTTTTAATAACTGCATTGACAGGCAACCAACTACTTTCCAGCAGCAATTAAACTTCAGCACCTCAAGTTACGTGCTCTAATTTCATATGGGTACAATAGCAGGAAATCTGAAAATTGAAGGCACTGAATGTTCTTTCTGTCTTATTAAAGCTACATCTTAAGAAAACAAAGTACCAGAGACCTCATACTGCAATAGAAAATTCAAGTAAAAAGGAAGACACAAGCTTTCTGAATCGTTTTTGTTTTAATAAACCAGCAGACCATCCTTCATCCTAGCAAGTTCTATGTGCTGATATTATTTCTCTTATTAAATGTTGCATACTGGTTATGCAATCCAAATTAGTGGATTTGGAGTGCATGTGTTTAATTCAGTTTATGCAGTTGTCCCAGATAAGACTGCTTTTTAATGAAAAACATGTAATTGCACATATAAGATTTAAAAGACATAATAGTAACTTCCATGAATTGTCAATTAATCTTTCCTTAAGCCTATTTAAGATGCAGGAATCTTGGCTACTCTAGGGGCTGAATATTTTCATTAAAATTAGGCTGATCAAGTAGCTAGAGCACCTTTCCCTGTGGTTGTCCTGTGTTAAGCATCTCCCTGTTTTAAATAGTCTGACATTTGGGAAATCCTGTAGAGTGATGGGAAGGTTGCTGTTATCCACTGGTGGGCAGTGTTGGGCAATTTTGGGCACCTTGCTGTGAACCAGCTGTAAGGGAGAGCGGGCTGGGGCAACTGCAAACTGCCACGAGGATGATGCACTGAACTTTAATGCACAAGTTGTCATCCATGAATCATAGAATCATAGAATTGACTGGATTGGAAAAGCCCTCTGAGATCATCAAGTTCAACCCTTGATCCAACACCACTATGGTTACTAGACCATGGCACTCAGTGCCACATCCAGTCTCATCTTAAAAACCTCCAGGGACGGAGAATCCACCACTTCCCTGGGCAGCCCAT
>JAWWLV010000100.1:11749442-11798425 GCA_035041135.1 Platyrinchus mystaceus | reverse complement strand
CCGGCACTTGGCCTTGTTGAACCTCATCCTGTTGGAATCAGCCCAACTCTCCAGTCTGTCCAGGTCCCTCTGCAGAGTCCTTCTGCCTTCCAGCTGATTGACACTCCCCCCCAGCTTGGTGTCATCTGCAAATTTACTAATGGTGGACTCAATCCTCTCATCCAGATCATCGACAAAAATATTAAACAGAACTGGGCCCAACACTGATCCCTGGGGGACACCACTGGTGACCGGCCACCAACTGGATGCAGCCCCGTTCACCACCACTCTCTGGGCCTGGCCAGCAGCCAGTTCTTAACCCAGCAGAGAGTGCCCCTGTCCAAGACACCTGAATGTTCCCCAATTAACTGAAATTATGATTCCGATTAAGCAGCTGTCCTTGCCCCAAGTATCATTAGGTGTAAACTGATTCCTTGTGAAGCATCTTGATTAAGTGGTTTTCTAATCAAGCAGTGTACTGTAGAGTTAATGAGAATTTATGGATCAATGTGGTAAATTGCAACTGCTTCTTGCTTGCCAGAGCTAGATTTATTTATGTTTTCTCAGAACCTTTAGGTTAGTAATGTTTGTCACGCTACAGAGGATTAGGATTAAGCCTGGGTCGTGCTACAGAGAGGCATTTTGGTGATTATTACCTTGCCATTCAAATACACATGTGGGAACTCATTTGAAAGACTACATATGTCTTAGCTGTACAGGTTGTGGAAAGCAGATCACCACTGAGCAATGCAAAGGTAACTTTATTATTTAAATGCACATTAGGACATACTTTAAAATTTGAAAGATTATGTTATGAGGTAGCTCATAGTTTGTGTGGATTCATGTAATGTACCAATAAAAAAACCCCACCAAAACCAAATATTCAAATCAATTAAAATTAAGAGCTGAAATTAGGCCACTGTATTTTCTATGTAAAACAGATGCTAGTGAACCCTGGTGTTTTAGGACCCTGATTTGCCTTAACCTGTTAGGCTTTTTTATAGTTCTTAAATGTGAAAGTATTTTTTCTCTGTTGTGAATTATCAAAGTTTGTTAGTAAAATTTACACTGTAACTGCTCTTTAAACTCCTCTCTAGTACTGATGAAAAATTTAGATTCATCTGCATACCTGAGCATTACTAGCAGAAGAGGGGAGCTGACTGTGTAGAGGATTTAAAATCTCCAGTGATAGCTGGAATTTACTTATCCAAGCAAAACCTGCAAACTTGTTGGTGTTTCTGGAAATGGTGGCTGGAAAACCTGAAAGTGCATCCAGCTGGCTTTGTTAGACACATATTTGGAAAGTTACAAGGGAGAGCTGCATGACAGTCAATTTTGAAGCTGCATTAGATTTTTCTAAATACTACAGGTCATGAAGACACTTTGCTGAACTGCTCCTTTCTTTAGCTCCGTTCCACTAGTGTTTCTTACTAATTAGTCACATATGAAGCACAACATCCTATGAGTGAAGCTCCGTCTGAGTTGTACAACTTTTTAAAAATTACACAGATGATGCACAGGCAATTTTTTTCAAGGGTGCTGTGCCAAAGTACTGTTTTAAAGATGCAAAACATCTTTTAAAACACTACTTTCCTAGCAAATAGTGGTAACAGTTCAGCAAACTGGGGAATTTATTATTAATTACAGGCTACATTTATTTTTCTAACTGAGACATATGAGAAACATAATTCTTCCACTCTTTTTAATTAGAATTGAAGAATTTTGGCAGGATGGGAAAAAGCAACAGCCATAAGAGGCTGAAGCTGGTGCTATTATCATTTAGGTTTTAAGAGCAGAACCCTGCCCTGGCCACTGCAATCCTCAGTTTGATACTTTGATACCCTCTTCCCTATTTTTGTTACTTCTTCCCTCAGCCATGGCACATCCTAAAACTGCTGCTTAAGAGAAAAATTCTTGCACTGAAAAGGACTGAATCCCACAATTCTGCCACGTTTCCTCGAGCCAGCTCTCAGGTTGTACCCTGTGCATAGAGAACTGGAGGCATGGCCTTTTTCCAGAGAGAATGAGAGGTGCCCGGTTCTTAGGAAGCTGTAAAGCTGTACTGCAAGTTTGCCACAGTTGGCAGCTGTGGTACAAACTCTGCAGAAGCAGAGTACTTTTGTACCCTGACTCACATGACAGGTCACTCACGCAACCTTCACACAACTGTGGGCTGTCTTGCTCTCAGAAATATATTTATGCTTCCATAATTATCAATTTGAAAATTAGCAACAGAAGAACCAATGGGGCAGCAGCTCCTCCGAGCCCTGTGCAGCCTGTGCAGGGGACAGGCTGAGTCTGCCACCACGTGACCACAGCAGCTGGGAGGCAGAGAAAGCCTTGGCGCCACTGAATGCTCCAAAACAAATACCTAATGGCTCCCTGTGGAGTCGAACACACAGAATTTAAGACTCTGAAACAAAAAATTAGGCTTTCCAGCATAATACCGTGACTATGAGCTCTACCCTCCTCCTTGGTCTTTAATGCGTGGGAGTGATGGATGATGTTTCTGACTAGGCAGACATTCAAAATCAGTCTGGTGGGGAACCACATGTATTATTTACTGCATATCATTGAAATTCTGCAAAAAAATAGAACTCATTTTATTAAGGACTTTTCTATTGGGGCTTTCATCACTATGCCTGCCAGCTTTGTGAAAAGTAATGAATATTTTTTGCAGCTTGTCTGGAAACTGAGATGGTGCTACTCACTCTGTACCAAAGGGTGAAGTGAGGCATTGAGAGATCAAAGGCATCAGTTGTCAAAAACAATGAACTAGTGAAATAGTGAAATCTGATTTATTCCCTTTTAACCCACTTATTCAGGTATCACTTTATATATTCAAGGCACTGGTGCTTGCCACAAGCTGCAGCTCTGAATGCTCCAGCCCTGCTGATGCAAGTTTGAGATTCTTGTCAAACACCCAGAAAAGGACCACGTGTGTAATGACTGGAATGTGGAAATGTACAATTTTAGAAAGTTGTATCCAAGTGATCTGCAAATCACTGCACTAGAAATCTATAGCAGGGCAGCATTGCCTGGCAGAGTGGGAATGCTGTATTTCCTACATTTCTTGTTTATTGGCATCCCTGTTTCTGCTGTGCATTGGGGTTGCTGCAGATCCCTTCATCTGTGTCCAAGTTGAGAGGAGAGGAGAGGGAAGAACTGACTGGGGAACACATCTCTTAGGATTAACTGCTCCTGAATCAAATGTTTTAAAATTAGGTTACTATCTGGTTACTTCTGCCTGGAAAAGCCTTCCTCTTCAAATTAAAGCTTTTTGTACACTGTTTTTCATTCCAAATTTCTACATAGTTTGATTACCAAGATGTAAAGAGTGGGCCATCGGGTCTTCTAATATGTGCAGAATCCATTTCCTGAAGGCACTGCTAAATCTTGTTTGTGTAAATTTCAGCCTTAAAACGTAAAGGAGTGTCTGGTCTTGGGGACTTCTGACATTCACAGGTGAACAGCCAAACTCTCAGGCCCACAGACAGTGGCAGCTGAGTTTTCACCACCTAAAGATAACTTATAGCTCACAGATTTTATTTTTAGGTAGCCAATTAAGTGAATGTACCCATTTTGCTGCAGTCCCCCAAAAATTCCATTTGAAAGCACCAAGGAGGTTACTATGCAACAGTATTGAAGCTTGGTCATTACAGTAATGATGTCTGTTGCAGAAGGCCATCGACAGAGATGTGGCACCAAAGCAAATGAGCAAATGAGTAAAAGGCACTTATCTGGTTCTCAAAAGTGGTATTTCCAGATTTGGTAACTGCTTGCTCTGAAAAACATATCGTGACTCATTGGTACCCTCCTTCAGGGAACATTCAGTTCTAGGGAGAAGTAAAAAATTTTAAAACATCTGTAGCTGGAAAGCAGAAACCTTAACACAGAATGGGCAAATCATAGACAAAAGTTCAGGAAGAATTCCAACAAGAGGCAAGAAGTCTTCATTCCACAGTAAAATAGTCTCGAGTGTTAGTACAGTCTGTTCACTAACAGATATTTTTATAGTGTTTTTCATCAAGCTCTGAGCTGGTAACTAGTGCTTTTAGCACATCCAAAGGATAAATGATCACAGCTCTGTGCTGGAAGGTATGAGGAAATTTGCACTTTCATGTTGTTCTCCTCTCTGTTCCTTGTCTGTTATCAACTTGCCACAAGAGGGCACAACAGAATTTCTAAGAATTCTGTTATTAAATTTTGCTATTGTCCTATCTTAAATCAAACCTGTGTGCCAGTAAAAAGGAGTACAGGACATTTGTGTATTTATCTAAGTTGGTTAAAATACAAACCAAGAGTGGGCAGGTCACACCTCACTGTGGTCACGAACACACACACTTCACTGTGGCTGGAGCATGAGCTTCCCCAAGCACACTGTGCTGCTTGCAGTCTCTCATTTCCTGGTAGGGCTTTTTTTCAGTTTCCGTTGACTGTTTTTCATATCAATAAGCTTGAAACCCCTCTATTTTATTTCAGTGAGACTCCCACATGCAGAGAAAGCCACATTTCAGTGCACTGACGAGACACTACTGCTTGTTAACACAGTAGATCAAAAGTACCAGGAAGCCTGAACGATCAGCATTACACAGTATGAGAAATTATTTTTTTTTGTTTTGCCCATTCCCATTTCTCTGCAGCATTTTCTCTCTCTCCAGTGTAGCTCTAACAACACTACAACACTTGCTTTACTAAAGAACTTCCCCCAAAAACAGCTTTGCTGTACTGTGTGCAATTAAGGGACGTATTAGTTGAACTAAATAAAAAAGAGGGGCTGGCTCTCTTGCACCTAATAAAGCAGAAAGAAATCTTACAGACAACTGGCTTATTCTCCAGTTTAATCACTGATGCTAATATTTATTTTTGCATGTGCTATACATATATAAATATATATATATATTTCATGTGTGCATACAATGTATTCAGAAAGAGGATACTGCCTCCCAGAACTATCCCTCTGAAACAGTCTCAGTGGAGGAAACCTGTATCTGTAGGACTGAATTTTCAGAGGACAAAAAATAGTTTGAGTGTTAATTATTTTTCTGTAGAATTTAAAAAAAGGGTCCTGACATATTGCTGAGATCTTTTCTCACAGAGCTGCGTTCCATGATATCAAACTTATACTTTGGTAGGTATGAATTTCTGTGAGGGTTAGGTACCTCATCAGCCTTGAGGACCACTCTTATTACCTAAGATTAACTGAAAACTCATAATAAATAGTACTTTCCTCCACCTGTGTTTTAAGTCCCATGACATTCAGCAGCAGAAATAAGACATATTCAGAGAGCAAGATAAGCCAATCTTCCACAGTACTGGAAAGAAATGTCTCGATTTCTCAATTCAGTTTTCTGCTAGTTTTCTCCCTCTTTGTGTCTCCCTCTTTGTAAAAAGAACTGACTTGCACTTCTCAGTTTTCCACATTAAAAAAGGTCATTACAGTGAAATGAGGCATTTTGTCCTGAGAGGATAACAGTAAGGCATGGCCACACTGCCATTCTACCAACAAAATTTGAAATTCAAATACATGATGAAAACTTGTGCTTTTACTAGGGTGTACCTGTTTTTGGTAACAAAGAATTTCCTTCTTAACACCTGTGCAAATTAACCAGCAGGCACCTGCAGAACTCTCATGTTCATAAGGTAGTAAAGTGGATTTGGCTAAGTAATTTGGAGTCATAACTTTTTTTTTCAGTCTGCTATGTTAGATCCAAACTGTTTGGCAATCACACGTGACTCAAGATTATGCTTAAGTATCCTCTATCTTGGTCTTAAGTGTCCAACAAGGTGAAGGCCATTGCTCTGGCTTTGCCGTGTTTGATTCAATGCAGTGATCCTCCCTCAGCTCATACTCGAGTTTACCATCTGTTGATTCATGTTCTTTGCAGGCTGCAGGTGAAATCTGTACCGCAGACATGACATCTCTTGTGTAGGCATTTATTTCCCCTTCAGCAACAGAGTCTGGTTGGCTTGAATTATTGGATCTTTCAGATAAGCCAATATAGTCATGGTCAACAACTACTGCACCTTGTAGAAAGTAATGGTTGTCTGTAAAAGGAAAGGAGCCATTAGATCAGATCCTTCAAGTCATACTTCAGATGTTAATGAGGTACTAACTTCCTTTTCAAAACAATTCCCACAAGAGGGCAAGAATGTTTGAGTGACAGCAGACTGATAATGTGGATTTCCTAATTTCATTGAGCAGCAAATGTTTGGCATGTTGTTACATCCACAAAATGCTTGCCATGTTCCACATAAAGAGCTTTTCTTAGCTACGTCGATGACTAGGTTGACATCTGTCATAGTCACCTGCTGAACTAATACCTTGAATGAATGGACATGCAGATTCTTTCATTTTGTACAGTCACACAGAGAAATGTGGTTTCTCCAAGCTTTTGCTGGGAAATCTTAACGCAACACAACAGGATTTTTTAAGTTGTAAAAAGTAAGTAAAAAAAAAAGAAATAAAAAGAAACCAAACTCTATCCCAGCCAAAACCAGGAGTGTCACTTCCTGGAAAAAAAGGGGAAGAAACTCTGTTTACACACAACTCTTCTGTAGTATTCAGTGGTAAATATATTAGGTTCTGATAAAACAAAGACAACTACTTTTAACTTTTTATACAGTGACACAGTTTACCAAAGTTATTGTAATACTGTACATTATCTGCATGCTTGCTATCCTGTGATTCCCTCCTCATGCATCATCAATTTTATGAGGAACTGGAAGCCACAGAATGATCATCCAAGCAAAAGTAGCAGTCTGAGGACATGACATGAAATTTGTATCTTGGTTATGAAATCTTCAGCTGACAACTGACATAAACATCAGCTTCTTACATCAAATTCCAGAATCCGTTTCAGCTTTGTAAATCCCTCAGCTTTAAGATGTGATGGAAGATATTACAATCTCAATGTAGTTTATTTATTTTCAAGAACCAAAGCTTAATCACACATACAGGGTGGGAACTGTTCTCCTTTTCAAGAACCCTGATGTATAAAGCAGCTTTATCTCTGATATAAGTCTTCTGAACACTGAGTGTTTATTTTCCTCAAAATGCCTGTGGTGACTCAAAGACAGCATGAACAGAAAAGAAACAGCTGCCACTGTTTGACTAGCATGGCAGCACTGCAAAAGGATGTGCTGAGTGTCCAAGACCAAGAGCAGGAGTTGGTTACCCAAATAGCCATCCTACGGCAGAGCACGACAATTTTATTTGCTCTGGTAAGAGAAACACATTTACTTCTTCAGTTGCACAATTTAAAATAAACTGTTCAAAAATCAGTTCTCTAATGTAGTCTTTCTACTTCAAGGCTTTCAAGGATACTCTAATGTTGAAAAAAAGAAAGTCCAAACATGTACCATCTGGACTAGACAGGCTAAACAACAACAAAAAAATAAAACTAATGTGAATTCTGTCTACACCAAAACAGAAACACAGCCAGAAAATGCTTCTTGAACATAGTTCAGCCTGCTTATGCTTCCAGCATGTTTAGCCAGCCAGGATGAATAGAGCCAGATCAGAGATCAGAAGCAACTTTAATAGAGGCTATTTTTAAAAGGACTTCAGACATGACTCATTAGCTCTGTTCCATGCTCTGCATAGGTTTGACATCACTCACAGTCACTGTTCTCCCTTCTGAAAACAAATTATTGCATTATTATATAGTGTTAATTTAATTCCCACTGGTGAGTGAATGATACTTGGTCATCCTCAATCTAACACCAAAAAAAAACCCCAACAAAAACAACAAAAAACTCAACCTTTTTCCCATATATAAAAATATAAATTAAAAGAAATTACATATATATATAAATATACACACACACACACCTTTTTCACTGGACCCTCTTATGTATGGTTTGAGGTGAGACATCTTGATGGGTCTTTTCAGCCTGGATCCTGTGGCATCTCTTAATATTGCACAGCCATTATCTGTGATATAATCTATAATACAAGGACCAACCCATTCTGACTGGAAATGACCATCCTTCCACCAGTTTTTTCTCTGCCTGAGGACTTCATGACCAACTTTAAGTCGCAGGCTACTTAATTGTTTTGGCTTCCTTTTGACTGTGTTTCTGACTTTTTGTTCATCTGAGTTATTTTTCTCCACCTGTGGGAAGATACAAATCAATTACATTTTCTTTCTTTTCAAAAGGAATAATGCATTTTCATAGCACTGGTTAACAGTGCATAAACATAACATGGAGTGGTTTTGGCTGTGTATAGTTCATAATCATGTAGGGCTGAAAAGTTATGAAGAAATTGACTTTATCTTCATAAATAAACAGTCTACAGGCAACAGTTTTTGGCTTCTGTAGATACACATCCCTGTAAGTCAGAAATAGTAAACTTCTGACAACAGGCCAGGTTACTCCCTCCAAATACATATGAAATTTGTTACACTGAAATCTAGCCATGACAGGGGAAGGAAAACAAATTAAAAACCACCACACAAACTCCAACATTGTTTTAAAAGGTTAGTTATACTTGTGCTTCAAGCCTTTCCATCTTTTTTATCTTCAGTATTCTTACTAGCAAAATTTGAATAGATAACATTTACCTGGCAATCCGAGGTCTTCTCTTCTTCCAGTGCTTGACTGACTTTTTGAGTTGCTTCAAATATTTTGGCAAACATACTGTGTTCTCCTTCCACACATATATTCATTGGCTCAACAACATGTGGGTTACGTTTAAACATTTGGAAATATGGGGTGTTTTGATTTGGCTCCTATTTAAATGGGAACCAAAAGCAAGCAAATTTAGCACACAGCTTTGCAGACATTTTGGGGGACTTCAGTCAAAAGAGGAAGAACCTTCACATACCAAATTTGTCAAATTGAAAGCATAGGCAATAGCAGACAAATGTTCATCCCAATCATTTGGATAGTCAATGCAGTACTTGTTAAGAAAAGCTTTGATTGTCTTGGACATTCTTTCATTTACATCATCTGTCTGAGGATAAGACAATACAATTTGTTTCATTCCAAACAGTGCAAATAGTTCTTCATTTATCTTCAAAAGAGAAAAGAACACAATTAATGAACATTTCCCTTCGTCTTTATCCCATTTCAAGTAAATACCCCTTTTTCCACCCCTTTTGTTGATATGATGGTGACTGAAGAAAGTCTTACATACATAATACATATTGACACCAAACACTCCAGGGTTGTGAGAGCTAAAGGAGTAAGTATGGCTTAGGAGCCAGTAATTCATGGTTTCTAACCACACTTCTGCCTCTTAACTCAATCTGTCATTTCCTCTGTATCACGGTCTGATGATTTTACCATCTCTAAGACGATCAAAGCATGATAGGTTCTTCATAATAACCATAGGCAAATGTCAAAAATAGCCTTAGCTCTTGCTTCCTGGACAATGTGGATGAATGAAATACAGCACACTGGAGTGTGAAAAATCATGCCAGTTCAAATGAGTGACAAAACCTGCATTATGACTGCCAGGAAATAATTTTGCTTTATCCAAAGAATAAAGCCCTGGGAAACATTGCATAATGTTACAATTGCAAATAACTGGTTTGCCATTTTCTTCTGTATGTGCTAACTTCTTTTTTATTTTTTATATTAAAGAAAAAAATACTTGAGTCTTTCTCAAGAATAGTCTAAAATTCAAATCCAATATAAGGGAATTTTTTTTTTTTCTTGGGGAAAAAAAAAAGATTAATCAGCCATGTAAACACCTGATAAACGAGCTCCTTCCCTTGATCAATAGGCATTTTTTGAGGTGGCCCATATAAGAAAAACACATTTATGAGTGCCTTAGCAATTTCAGCTGCTGAAGCGTCACGCAGTGGTAAGATAACAGTCCATCTTGTAAACAGATCCATCATAATTATGATGTATTTGTGACTTCTGTTCGTAACATTAAAAGGTCCCATAAGCTCTATAGTGACTGCTGTCCATGGGTCTTCTGCTTTGAAAGGTTGTGTTTTGGGCACAGTGATGGTTGTGTTCTTTGCCACTTGGCAATGCTGGCAAGCATACACCTAGAGAAAACATCAGGAAAGATGTTACCAATAAAAAACAAGGGTGAAGGTTTAAGACAATCATCAGAATCATAGATCTCCACTACTCCTCCCTAAATTAGCTCAAACCAGGCAATGCAAAACAAATTCATTTTATCACCTTTCTTAGAACTTTTTACCCTCAGATTTTTCAGCCCCAGCATAAAACCAAAATAAAACCAAATAATAGCGAAGGCCAGGTGAAAGACATGTGTAGGAACTCATAGCTGAATTCCCTCCATCCTGAAAGCACTGTGCTCTTTCAAGTCCATTACCATCTGTAAATACTAAAGAAAGCATGAAGCAGCTGGGACTGAAAGGAAGTCCCTTTTGGTTCACCTATGTATGCTGCAGCTGAAAAACTCTGGCAATACATAATGCTACCTCATAACATGGATCAGCTTTATCTCCATGACAGAGCCCTTTTGTCCTATCTGAGTTGAAGGCAAAGACTCAACTTCAGTTCATGTTACAGTTGCACATGACCCCACAGTATCCAGGTGATGCCACAAGCCCATAGCAACAGCAATTTGGCCTTAAAGGACATTTACATACAGTTCCCTGAAGGATCGAACTCTACCAGGGGACCATGTCCTTTTGTCTTTTGGTAGAGGAGAATAAGGAACTCTCCCAAGCAGTGATTTGTTTAACTATTTCATTAACACACCTAATTGTAAGGCAGAGACATAATTTTCACGTTCTTATCTACCAGCAGATATTCTGGCCACAAATCCTTGGGATGGCACATTGCATCCTAACAAAGATAAGTCAAGAGAAATCACTCTCCAAGGCTGGATCTGCCTTGAAAGGCATTACGGCTCCCCACCAGCAGGTACAGAAGTGTGAAAGCCATGTTGTCTGTAGTAACGGGGTAAAAAGGAAACACCAAGATGACCATTTGCAGTGTGATTGTGAGCTCATGTTTCCTCATCATGAAACAGTCCAGGTACTTGCTGTACCAAAGCCATAGGACTGCAAAACGTTTGTAACTAAAAGACTACATAAAAAATTATCCTGTAGCTATAAGACCATACCCACTGCTTGACATCATTTGTTACAGAGGTCCAGTAGTAATTAGACTCCACTAAAGTCAGTGTCCTTGATATCCCATGATGAGCACCAGCAGCATTTTCGTGGCATTTCTTGAGCACTTTTTTCTTCTCTTCATCTGAAACAATTACCAGGCGCATTTGTTTTCTATCTTTTCCAACATAGAACAATTTATTTTCTGAAAGAAAAGAAATACCAGCAAATTATGTGCAAGTGCTTTGTCATTCTGTTTAGTTTAATAAACCTGAGCATGATTCCGAACAGAACTGATTACAGTAACTTCAATTCACTTCAGTGTAAATGTAGTTTTTTGTTTACAAATATTTATTTCCTCCAAAGAGCCATCAGTTCACCTATGTTTATTGATGTGGACTTCAGGAGTTACAAGGGCAGGTCAGAATGCAAACACTGATCCCACAAAAAGTCTACCTGAAACTCAGGGGTGGAAAGGGAAGGTAAGAGTTCTGAGTCTTTGCTGTTTGAGAAGTTGTTGTGTGCCTGCCAGCAACCTGACACTGTAAGTCACAGCTTTAACTCCTCCCTACCTTCCCTCTATATAGAATTGGCAGGTTTGATGGGACTGAGAACACAGCACACTACAAAGGCTCACATATCTTCTCACAGGACCTCAAAGCTGGGAAGGGCATGGAGGCTCTTAGGTGACTGATGGCAAAGTCATCCTTGCACTTCTGCCTAGCCATACACAGCATCCTCCAGACAGGATGGAGCATTCCTTGTCTACAGCTGCAGGTCTGGATTTCCCTTTCTGCAATCCTGTGAATAATGGATTGCAATGGCTGTCTATTTTCTGCAGTATGTAGAACAAGGTTTGGCTTTCAGATAGATACATAAATCCCTCCCGGAATGGAATGAAGCAGATCAAACTTCCATTTCTACAAACATCCTGTTATACATTAACCAGTGATATGCAGAGCATTTGTTTTATAGAGAACATATAAAAAAAAAAATCACAGAATGCTGCAGAGCAAGATCCCACTTCTTTTTTTTTTTTCTCATATCAGCAAATCTTCACCTAAATATCTATTTTCAGAGCAATCTGAGAGAAAAGTTTTACCTTTGAAAATGAATTTTTTGGCTGCCCTCCTGATTCCACTTCTTTCACTTGACAGTGTTGTGGGATGATACTCCCCTGTTCTCTTGTAGTATGCAATCTGCTTCAGGTGGAGCCCACCACTTTTTCCACTGCGAACCATTGTCAATCTGAACAAAATGCACGGGATTTATGAGGCACTGTCAGAGAAGCACATCCTCAGTTTTCATGGATTTCTTTGTAGCTCAAAGGCATCCTAGTGCTGTAGCCTCTAAGAGGATGTTACAGCACCCACTGCACTGCCCTTGATACCCCCATGCTCTCCACTTAAGTAATATGGAACACTGATTGAAACACTAATTTTGTTCTAAGCAGAGTTGTTTTCATCAAACTATGTTTTAAAATTTCCACACAATGGGAACTTCTACTAGGTTCATTGGACAGGGGAGGGATATAGCACCAGAGAGAAAGAAACTGTTCTCATTGTTCAGTGTTCGGGTAGCCCTCAAATGCAGGTGTGCTGGAGATTGGATGTGTCCAAAAATCCACCTTAGTTGAAAAAAACCCACATAGACAAATAGAAAAAAACATCAACTTCCTAACTAGAAACTGACAGAAATGTATTTTGTTCATTAATTCATCTGACAATGAGATTCTGAAGTTCCAAATCAGACTCTGCATGCGAGGTAACAGTTGACATGGGCTGAGTTCCCTAAACACATTCATAAGCTAAAATGTCACTAGTAAAATGGGTCACTGATACAGGAAATGTTTGGGTCTAGCAAAAATAGCATCAAAATAATTAGCTAATAATGAAAAGTAGAAATATTCACAGGCAGAATTATTCATGCAAAATTTAAATAAAAGATAAAAATAAAAGATTTCAGTGATTTTCTTCTTTCTTTCAAATCTGTTCTAGCATCAATGAACATGTGGATGAATCAGCAGCTTGATCCTACTCTCATCAATGTCTACAGGAGTAGGATCAAGCTTGGGGTTCTGCCATGTCACCATGAATGCTGTTTATCCACAGCATTAAGCAAATTTCTTCCTTATCCTGCCAGTGTCCCAGGGCTGGAATGTGACAACACATAGCCTGCTAAAAAAAAAGCAGGTAGTTTGTGTGCCGTACCTGCTAGTTGGCATATAATTGTGGGGAAATTACAGTATTCAGTCACTCCTGAGTGTACATTATGCAGTGGTGCTACTTGAAAGCAAAATGTTTAAGACAAGACATCTGATTTTCAGTGTATAGATTCTCACCTACCTTCACTATGCTGGTGGTGGGAAGGGGGCAAAGAGCTATTAAGAGTGTTTATGCCTGCTTTTATTTACTCCATTCCTCCCAGGAAATAAAATGCTGTATGTTATTTACAGAATAACATAATCTACATGTATAAGTGGGCCAAGCACTGCTGTGTTATCAATGGCAAATGCATGCCAGGAACTTCACATTCCAAATGTGACAAGACCCTTGCCCCACTGAATAATTTTTGTACAACCCAGAGCTGGCTTTCAAAACTAGCCACGTCTACTGACATACAACATCAGTGTTTTAAAGGGAAATTTTAATACCTGGGACAACTAGCACAGATCAGCTTTTCACCACCACAGTCCTGCCTGCGAGGAAAGAGGGTGTTTCAGAGCAGGGAAGGAGAGAAGCCAGAACACAGGTGCTTCCTGTAAATTTACATCTGATAACACAAGCCAAACCAATGCACTGGGTTGGTAAATTGAATAACTAACAGCAGAAAGGAAGGTGAGGCTGTCACGAAATAAATTCATGTTTCTGATGTTTAGAAGTCAATAAACTGGTATTTCTGACAACAAAAGAGCACTGGTGAAGGGCAATTAAAATATCCCAGATGCCAGGGGTAAGTATTCAAGTTTCATTCAGGATTTTCCTGGTGGCCAGTCCTACACTTCAGTTACCTGTGCATAGCCTGAGGTCAAAACTAGCCAGGGATGATGGGCTGGTTTGGCTTGACACAGTCTTTCATATGTGGCAACAAAAGATGTTACCCCAGAACAATCTTTATTTTTCCAGTGCTTTAGAAACTCTTGCCTGAAACAGTGAATATTCTCCACGTAGTACAAAATTAATGATTTTAACAAAATTAAGTTGCACAGCAACAAGATCCACCTGAGCTGATACTTCAGCTAAACAGAAGACCCATTCTCATTTCTGCAATGGCAGTTTCTGCTATAAGGGTTTGGAAGAGCTTAGGGAAGACAAGGAAGAAAGAATATACTATGTAGCATTCATATGCATTAATTTAGTAGGATCCTGATCCAGCAAACGCTTCAGTGCTTCAACAGTCTGCTGGATTGCTGCCTAAGAGGATAATATTATATGAGCTTCCTTCCTGGATATATATTTTCTTGTGTCCCTACTAATCTTTTCCCACAATACCCAATTTATTTTGTTTAAACACTCTTAAAAACAAACAAATAAACTAGCCCTGAAAATAACAAGTTATAAAACCTCCTGGTTTTGTTGTTATTCAGATAATTCATATGCTATGTCTATGAAAACTCATAATATATCTGGTAGTCTAAAAATCAAAGACATAAGATCATCAGTCAATTTTTAGTACCTTTGAAGCTGGAAGAGAATACACTGCCTTTCAGTCAAAGGAAGTATTTTGGCAAGAGAATGAAACTTCCATATAACCAGAGCTCTTTTTGCTCTAGTGTCTTGTCCAAAACAATCATACCTGCTAACACTCAGCTACTTTACCCTTTAATGCCCATTTTCTCCTAGACACAATCACAATCCTGCGAAATAGTTTGTCCCTGCAAAACTATTGTTTTAGACCAGCTCCCACCTAGTTCCCCTGCAATTCCTATCAGAAATGATAATTCCCCGTAGAACCCTGAATTGTACAATGGTTTGGGTTGGAATAGACCTCAAAAATCATCAGTTCCAACCCTCTCACATGGGCAGGGACATTCTTCACTAGACCAGGTTGCTCAAAGTCCCATCCAACTTTGCCTTAAACACTTCTAGGGATGGGGCATTCACAGCTTCTCCAGGGAACCTGTTTCAGTGCCTCACCACCCTCACACTCAGGAATATCTTCATATATCCGATCTGAACTTTCTCTCTTTCAGTTTGAAGCCGTTACCTCTTGCCCTGCCACCACATACCCTTGCAAAAACTCCCTCTCCAGCTGTCTTGCGGGCTCCCTTCAGCACAGAGCTTCAGGAACAGAGCCTTCCAAAAACCCGTAAATCAGTCAGGCACATTCCCCCACATCCCTCCCCGGCCTGGGGGAGCTCAACAGAGCGCTGGGGCGGGTTTCTGAGAGACCCAGCGGGTAGCAACCCAAACCCTGAGGTCCGCCGCCCGCGGTAGCGCCAGGCGTCATCCGGAATTCCCAGACACGGAACTGTCAGATGCCGAATTCCCGCCGGAAAGGCGCCCGCCCGGGAGACTACATTGCCCAGCATGCACCGCGCGGGGCACGCCGAGAGCGTCGCTCCCGCGCGGCCCGTCCCCCTGGGGCCACACCGCCCAGCCCCCCTACGCATGCGCTGAGCGGCGCCGACGCGACCTTTTTGTTGCCCGTCGCCGCCTTCCCCCCGCCGCCCCCTCCGCGGAGACACCGCCCGGCACCGCCCGGCAGCGCCGCGGCCCCGGCACGCACCGGCTCCCGCAGAAGGACGGAGGTACCGACCCAGCGGCACGAGGTACCTGCAGACGCACAAACACAGCGGCGGCCGCGGCGGCGCCCCGGGACTTTTGTGGCGCCCCCGGAAGTGGCGGGAGGGGAGGGGGAGGGAGGAGGGGGGAGGGTAAGAGGGGGCGGGGCAGCGGCGGAGCCTCCTCGGGAAGAGGCCGCGGGGCCGCCGCGGGCAGGTGAGGTTGTGGTCCCTCCTGATTCCCCTCCTGCTCCTCATCCCCTTCCTTCCCCGTCCTTCCCGTCCCTGGAGGCGCGGTATCTGCGGCGAGCGGGAGTCTCCTTGAGTGGCGGGGCCGGGGCGAGAGTGCGGGGGTCGCGGCCCCGAGCGCAGGGTGGGCACAGACACCTCCCATCTGTGTCCTTTGGGAATGCCGGGAGCTGCTCCGAGGGATGCGGAGGGCACGGCCCTGGGCGCTCTGTGCAGCGCTTTGTGTCTCGGTGTTTGCAGCGTAGGGAGTGTCGGGTTAAGCGTTTTGGTGCAGGCGGGCACGGAGTGAAAGGTGCCCAGACGGGAACGGGGAATGGTAGTGAGTGGTGCATCTTTTGGACCTCTGCGTTTGGGGCACGCTGTTAACGTCCCAAAACTGATGCTGAATTCACTGTAGAATTAGCTGGGGGCAAGAGAGATTGCTGTCTATAATTAAAAAAAAAAAAAAAATGCAAAAGGCAGGGTTAGCCCCAAAGCTGAGAATCGATTACATGTTTTAACTAGAATCGAATACATGTTGGAACTAGAAAATAACCTGTCGGAAGCAGAGGTGGGAGAAATGTATGGGGTGAGTGACCGCCCCGTGTTAACGTTTCTCTTTGTTCTCGTGATTTTTTTTTCCTGAACCTGGGAACTTTGCTGGGTACTGGTAAGCTTTGAAAGTCCTGGGGATTTGTAAGAGTTGACTGTAGTTAGTGACTCTCCTCACTCAAGCAGGAAGACGGGGAGATCAGTATCACAACCTCTGCGAGTAAATGGTTTCTCATCGGTATCTCATTTCTATCTCGTGTACTCTTCACAGAAGTTTGTTACAGTGTTTCTGCATTATGTTGTGTCTTTCTAAGCATTGTTTTCCCTTATCTACTTAACTTTCTCTGTTTCCACCTCTTCTGCATCCCTTCTGCGTCATCTTTCTACTCCAGTAACAAGCCAAACATCCCCCCCCCGCAGTATCAAAATTCCCACTGAATCCATCTTTGTCTCAATAAACAAGTTTTGTTTCAACCAGTAACAAAGCTATGCTTGCTATGTAAAGCATACAATGGCATACAGTGATGGAATATGCTTTTTAGGGTTCAGTATCTGAGAAATATGGATTTTTATACTGGTTGGCTTGTCTTGGCTGTCTGGTTCATTCTGTGGGAGAAAGTTTTTTCCTTCTGGCAGCTGTGGTTAGAACAGAACAGAACTCCAGAGGCTCAACACAATGAACTGTGGTACAGATCTTTTTTTGCCAAAACTCTCTCATGCCTACAGAGTTGAAGTAAAGTTTTTTGTGAGAATCTGGAGAAGCTGTTTTGACATCTTTTGAGTGGGATCTCCAGAAGCTTGGAAGCCAGCTTTTCCTGGAACATTCAAACCTTCCAGAAATATAAATGCCTTTGTGTGATGTGTTTGACAGGGTTTGATGTAGAAAGGAACTTGGAGGTTAATGAATGTGAAGTTTATCTGTTCTGTGATTGTGCACTTCTAACACATGCCAGATGTCAGATGGTAGTAGTTTGCCAGTTTAAAAAAGTAAAAATACTGCCTTTCTATCTTGAAGGTAATAGAGTGATATTTACCAAATGGATTTTTATCGCATGGCAAGGTACAACTCTCCTCAGTAGCTCTGTCCCCTGAGCTACTGTAATATGGAGAGTCGGACTAAAGTCTTAATTAAGGCATAAACATTTATATGGCAAAGTTCTTGGAAAATAATTAGGTCCTCAGGAGAAGATTTAGGCAACTGCAGCTAGTCAGTTAGCCTAGCTGCACAGAATTTAAAGGAATGTTAAGTGCACCTCCACATAACACTAACCAGAGTTGTTTCCAGCAGGAAATGCCAGTAAATGGTGCAGGGAAAAATGAAATTGGATTGGTAGCTAATGGTTAGAACAGTTGACTGGACCGGGACAAATACTGTTTCTGTTCCCTCCTGTCTCAGTGGTTTCAAGTCCCTGTTTTCTGTTTATCAGAAGCATGTCCTCACCACCAAGCTGAAAAGAGCGTATGTAAAAGCACCTGCACATTTATGTTACTGCTGAAGACAGAGAGTGAGGAACAGTGCAGGAGGTTTTTTCTGCCCAGAAAACACATTTTGAGTGCTGTGGTGGGTTGACGTCATCTACCTGGACTGGTGTAAAGCATCTGATACTGTCCTATGCAACATCCTTGTCTCTAAACTGGAGAGATGTGAATTTGACAGATGAACCACTCAGTGGATAAGGAATTGGCTGGATGGTACTCAAAGTTGTTGATCAGCAGCTTGACCAAGTGGAGACCAGGAAGAATAGCATTCCTCAGGGGTTGGTAGTGGGACTGTCACTGTTTAACATCTATGTTGATGGCATGGACACTGGGGCTGAGGGCACCCTCAGCAGGTTTCCTGATGACACTGAGCTGTGTGGTGCATTTGACAGGATGGAGGGAAGGGATGTTATCCAGAATGACCTGGACAGGCCTGTGTGACACAGGACAGTGGGCCTGTGTGGATTTCATGATGTTCAACAGGGGCAAGGTCCTACATCTGAGTTGAGGCAATCCCAAGCACAAATACAGGCTGGGCAGAGAATGAATTGAGAGAAGCCCTGAGGAGAAGGATTTGGGGGGTGTTGGTTTACAAGAAGCTCAGTATGACCCAGGAACATGCATGGGCAGCCCAGAAAGGCAGCTGTGTCCTGGGCTGCATCCAAAGCAGTGTGGGCAGCAGGAAAAGGGGGGTGATTCTTGCCCTCTGCTCTGCTCTGGTGAGACCTCATCTGCAGTGCTGCATCCAGCTCTGGGGTCCCCAGCATAAGAAGCATTCGGGTCTGTTAGAGCAGGTACGGAGGCTATGAAGATGGTCAGAGACTGGAACACCTCTGCTGTGAAGACAGGCTGTGGGAGTTGGGGCTCTTCAGCCTGGAGAAGAGAAGGCTTTGTGAAGACCTTGGTGCACCTTCCAGTAACTAAAGGGAGACTACAAGAAAGCTGGAGAGGGACTTTTTACAAAGGCCTGTAGTGATAGGACAAGGGGGAGGGAGTGACTTTAAGATGAAGGAGGAAAGATTCAGATTAGATATTAGGAAGAAATTCTTTACTGAGAGAATGGTGAGGCATTGGCACAGATTGCCCAGAGAAACTCTGAATGACCCATCCCTGGAAGTGTTCAAGGCCAGGCTGGATGGGGCCCCTGAGCAACCTGGTCTAGTGGAAGGTTTCCTGCCTGGAGCACAGAGATTGGAATTAGATGGTCCTTAAGGTTCCTTCCAAACTAAACCATTCTATGATTCTTAACTATACAATGGCACATTTTTTACATAACTTTCCTAATATACAAATTTATTTGTCCATAAAGAACCACTTGAGCACTGAATATGATCTCCTGTATAAAACAGGGCTCCAACCTGGAACAGCATACTTGTCCATGTGTTCTGACCATGGGCTGCTAGGACCTCCAGCATAGGCTGTCTGTGAGCTACATCTTCCTTTAGGGCACATCCAGCGTGGGGTTCCCTGTGGGCTGCAGGTGGATATCTGCTCCACTGTGGACATCTATGGCTGCAGGGGCACCACCTGCTTCCCAGTGATTCTTCTCCATGGGCTGCAGCAGAATCTGTATGCCTAATTCATCTCTCCCCCTCCTTACTTAGGACTTTGATGTCCATAGAGTTGTTTCTCTCAGTTCTCATCCCTCTCAGCTGCTGTGCAGTGTTTTTTACCCTTTCTTAAATATGTTAGAGCAGAGGCACCGTCAGTGGTGGCTGATGGGCTCAGTTTTGGGCAGCAGCAGGTCCACGTCGGGGCTGGGTGGAACTGGCTCTGTCCAACACAGGGGCAGCTTCTAGTGTCTTCTCACAGAAGCCCGCCCCTGCAGCTCACCCACTACCAAAATCCTGCTATTTAAACCCAATGCAAGCACTGACCTGGCAAGGAGGGCTCGTGGCTCTTCTTCATTCTTAGGAATGTTTCTTCAGGTCTCAGTAAACTGAAACGGAAAGGTGGGTAGTCTCTTTTAGAATGGGAACTGCTGTAATTTTTCTAGTGGAGTACATAAACTACAATGTAGTAATGCTTTTGGAGCATTATAAAAGATATTTGCAGTGTTCCTGAAGACAGAAGGAACTTAATATGTTCACAGCTGCTACTTGCATAGATTATGGCTCTTCATCACTCAGTCTGAGGGCTGTGCTTGGCTTGTAGGCAGAAACCAGTGCCTGCCTAAAAGCAACAAATAAAGGCTAGTTTTCATCTTCTCTTCTGGAAGATTCTTGATGATGTTATCATGTTGTGAAATCTAGACCTTGATGTTTGTTTGATGCAGGATTGTAGCATGCGACTCCGTTTTTGTAATGCTATATGATCTGGTGTTTGTAATGTATCTTTTTCCTTTGTTGCCTGTTTTAAGCCAGTTTCTTGCCTCTTCTGTTGTACATCAGTGCAGTTGCTTGCTAAATGTTACTGAGCAGAGCTGAGTTACAGAAGGTGGTGATAAACTTCATAAGGCTGTTGAAGTTCGTATTTAGTGAAGAGAGCAGAAGGCTTTTCTCAGTTTCTTGTTGCATACCTGGACCTTCTAAATTCCAGTAATTATTGAAAACCTTTATATCCCTTTGTGTCTTCTGTGATTATTGTTTGATTTGTTTGTATGTGGTTTTTTTGTTGGGGCTTGGGTTGTTCGGGGTTTTTTTTGTTATTGTGCAAAAGTATTATCACTCTAGCTGTAACATTCTTTGGGATAGAGCTGCTCAACAAATTTGTTTAAATTTAGTCTATCTCAGTAATGGGCTGACAGCTGCCACTCAGCATCTCACAGGGTGCGTAGTAGAACAGAACATCCATGTGTAAATGTTAATATTTTTATAATTGATGGTATGACACAGCAGACGTTTTAAATTGGAGAGAATACGTATCTTTTGCAGTGTAAGATACAGCAATAAACAGGTCAAGTGTTACAGTTATGTTGTGATGGTTGATAGAAAGAAAAGAAAAAAGAAAAGAAAAAAGAAAAAGAGAGGGGAGTAGAGGAGAGGAGGCTTATTTGGGGCAACATAAAACTCTCTTTATTAATCTCAGCTCCTTTTTATATCTCTCTAAAGCAGCAAGCAAGCAACAGCGTTTTAATTGGCTATCTATTATTGTTAATACATTTGGCACCAGTCGTGAGACACCTGGAGATGCCCAAGGTTAAGATTGTGATTCCCACACAACAAACTCACGGACTTATAGCCTGTCTTTGTTCTTTAATTAGGCTGTGTACAGAACTCACTCTTCTTCAGGGATACACATGACGGTTTGCCAAGTCAATCTCTTCTTCCAAGGAGCTCACAGACCCGCTGTTAACCCCAACAGTCAAGTATGGTTTTCTCACAGCACTCTTTTCAGCAGCTTCTGTGTCTTGGCATTCCTTCTCTCTTTTTCTGCCTTTTGGCTCTCCTGTCTCTTCCTGATCATGTCAGACCTGAAAAAATGCTGTTCTTGAGTGTGGGCTCTTGTTAATGGTTCTAAAATCTCACATTTAAGTTTGAAGTATTATGAAGTTTCCTTGAATCATCTGTAGAAAGGTGTTACACATCCATAGAGAGCACTTTGGATTGCTGTTGGTGCTGTCAGCTCTCAGACTCCACTGGTTCTTTCTTCTGTCTCCCCTCTGCTTCACCCTTGCCCTGTCACCCTACTTTCTGCTTCACCAGCAACCCAACAAACTGGCTGTCTTTGGTCATTTGTGACACCATAAATCATGGTGCAGAATTGGAATTTCAAAACAGGTGAAATGCCTCAGCAGGAGTGAGGCAAACATTTTTGCTGTTAAATGTACTGTTAATGAAAACGTTGGGCTGTAGTGGTTCTAGCAGGAAGATGTTGAAAACTTTTTCAACTCACTTCAGACTACCAGAAAAATTGCTATTAACATTATTTGAGGTTTAACTTCCTAATTTAAATTGAAGAAAGCTGGTAGGAATGCCATTGGAATGTACCTACAGAGATAAAAACTGGAACTTTAAAAGGAGGACTATGGGGGTAGAGTGCAGGGGAGTGGTCTGTTTTCCTACTGTTGTGTGTATATATATATGTGCAGAATCATGTAACAGATCAGCAACACTTTTGATTCCTGTAGTGTTACCTGTTTGTTAAATTCCACAATGTAAATGTCACTAAGGGCTTTGTAGTTGTTATGATATAATGGCATTTTGAAAAGTTTTTCTGAGTGGTTGGCTGTGTTTTATAGCTATTTAATGCATGATGTGCTGGATTTTTTTTTTCTTGAAATAGCAGATGAGAAGCATTTTTATTCCAGTTTTGTTCCCTTTAGTTTCCATTAGTGTGCAGTAGAGGCCATGTATATTTGTTCTTCTGATAGCTGTAGAGACACAGAAGAAAATCTGGTGAAATGCTTCTGTTTGTACAGGAGTCGTGTGTATTTGTCTTAGTATTCAAAATGTGGCTGTTAAAACTTTTAGCCCTTTTTTCATGACTGTTCAGACCATGCTGCTGTGTTGAGCTGATTTGTTGCGGACAGTTACTGGAATGCTAATCTTTATGGTCTAAGTAAACAAGGGAAACATGAGGGCTGGATTCCTGAGCTGCGGAAAGATGTGGAATGGGCACAGAAAAACTGTGGGTATGTCTGTTAACATTTAGCAAGGTCTATGCTTTGGCTTATTTTCTCAGAATATACTTGTGGAATTCCTTTAGAATATTCTTGTGGAAATGGAGAAATGTTCTGTTAGAAGTAAAGTCTGTAGTGCAGCACTGAAGTGAACATTGAACTTGTAGTGCTTATAAGACATACCATGTTGTGAACAGGCCATTGAAAATCCTATTAAGAAGCAACACTGCTTTTCTCAAAATTATTGAAGATTTTTAAGTCTGTGAGCTGTAAAAAAGAAGCCTCGTGTAAGGTTTGAAGAGAACATAGTCTAGTTAATTTTACCTGGAGAGGTCATTGCACGGTAGGAGATTGCTGCCTGAATGTTCTTGCTGCTATCTCTTTGAAAGTGGGTCAGTGTAAATTCCAGCACAAAGCTTTGGGTTTTGTCTTGCTTACATTGCAGTCTTTCATGGTTGAGACGACCTTCATAGTCTGAGGCTTGTGCTAATGCACCAAGTATGAGATGATCTAAAGCAACGTGTCTCTGCCCTGTATTGCCATTGCTGCTCACTTAAAACAGAAAAATGGTGCTGGGAAGACTCTTCCCTGCTCGAGGGGCAATAAGATGGAATTCTGCATAGGACATCATGTACTAGAAGCTTCCCCCATCAACACTGGCAGTACTTCTTGCGCTGCCATTTATTATTTCTCCTTGGTGTACAACTTGAAACCCATGTGTTTATTCAAGTACAGTCTTACTGCATTTTTTTATGTCAGATAACTAGACTTTTTTGGGAGACTTTTTGGAAGTTGTTCATTGTAGTTGCAGTCATTTTCTTCCTCTAGTATTTCTCTTGTCTCTTTTCTTGGTTTCTTTTTATTTCACAAACCACAAGAAAGAAGGAGATATCTCAATTTTTACTGTAGCATTTGGAGGGAAAGACTTTTAATTCCTATCTCTGAAAGCTTTAATTCTAAAAAATAGGTAATTTCTTAAAAATATCCTGATGCAAATTTATGCTAATGACAGTAGCTTACAGCATCTGCTGTTGGGGAGATAAGCTGGTCACCATCAGCAGTCAGAATGCCAGTTTATATGCAATTCAGTGAATTCAGGTAGTAGCTTACAAGCCTGAAAATTGTCTTTATCTTTTCTTGATCCTTTGTCTTTGGTGTTATTTTTACAAACTGTATGAAGACTTGGGAGCCTAGTGACAGTAGCATAGAGTGGCAGTCTAGTTCACCTGCCTTCAGATGGCTGAACAATGTTAGTCTTGCGGAAAATAGTTTGCTTGGAATGAAAAGATGATGTCTCTTTTCCACAAGTGAAGCTCCTCTTGACACAAGTGCACTTGCCAGCAGTAACACCAACAGTCTACAGATTGATGAATGAGGAAGGTAGCAGGACACTGAGTTTCAGATAGATTTGTTAAGGAATGAAGCTTGTCAAGTTACAGCTTTGTGTCATTTGTAGACAAATATGTTGTGCTTTCCCTTCAGACTGTTTGTATGGTTTCTACTTGCTTTGAGAAGTAATCCTTTTGGATCAGACAGACTTGGATAGTACCAGAGATCCCCATGAAATAACTAATTACTAATTGCACACAAACCTCACAACTCCTGCTGCCCTCACAAAATGCACTACAGGAAGAGGTAGGGAAAGAAAGCTTTGAAAGCTTTTTTTAAGACCTCCTGCTTATCTGCATCAGGTCATTGTTCTTCCTTCATTATGGCTAAACTTCAGGTTTTAAAAAGCTATTAAGAAACTTGTTTCCAGTGTACAGAATTTGGATCATGGGAGAGGGAAGTTCATACAAGAGGAACTACTAAACTTCATTTTCAGGCTTTACCAGAGTTTTTTGGGGGGGTCTTTTCTGTTTTAATTCCTTCCAAAATTCTGTGGTTGCCGGTACATGTTGGCAATAGCTTCTGCCTTTCTGAAGCTTGCTAGAAATAGGATTCAGAAAGCTCACTTTCTTCACCCTGTCATAAACAGAATTGATTTACCTTAACACCCAATTCCTAACTCTCACAGGAGCTAGATGAATTAGGTGTTTGAAATTTCATTTTGTTCTTACTACTCGAAGGGCAAATAACTGCGGTTTCACATTCTAAGGGAAAGTGATTTTTTGTTAGCAGAATTGAAGGAGAGCAGATACAAGGCAAAAAGGTTTAAGAAATAAATCTTTTTAATCCTCTGTCGTCAGTCCAGGATCGTGGTGTTCAGACCTCAGTTTCAGCTTTGAATCTTGAACATCTGTACTGTTGACCCACACTTAACCTCTGAATTAGATTCTTTTGCTTTGTTTACCATCTGCCTTCCCAGGAAGCTGAGTGGTTGATCCCCACTGGGAATTTACTGTTGCTTCACTTAGTTCATAGGACGGCCAAAGTAATTTTGACCGATATTTAAAGGCAAATTCAGTTCTGCTGAGACATCATTGTTGAATGGCACTTGCGTAATGATCTGACTAATAAACAACCTAAACCTGTTGGATCAGATGAGCTTCTAAACAAGTGACTGCTTGTTAATTCTCTAGGTAGTAGTGATGCATTAATGTTATAAAGCCATGTAGAACTTAAAGCAACAGTTACCTACTTAAAACAATGGGTGCCTGAGCTCTGGGTCTCTGTTTTTGTGTACAAGTTATTTTGCCAGGGTTTTTTTTCACATGACGGGTTAAAAGGGTACAATATGTGTTCACTTCACTGATACATTAGTGGTTAGAAGTACTTTTGGCAGAAGGCAGTGCTAGTGTACATCTCTGTAATTATTAATTTTTCACTGTGAAAACAAGGCAGTGCTTTGTTGAACATAAGAAAACATCAAGCTGTCACATACATTCTGCTTTCACAGAGAAGATTCACGCAGGCTTTGGAAGATTAGATTTCTATTTAGAAATAGTCCTAGTAGTGGTTTTATTGTTTTTGTTAGCACTTTTGTGTGTTTGCCATTTGTTCACAAAATTTTTGTGGAAAAAACAGATGATGACAGGGTTAGTGAGTTAAATGGTGCAAATATTGGAAAATATTTGTTTTGTTTATTTTTCACATAAAATATACCCTGCACCTTACCCTTCTTAAGAAAAAAAAAATCCATTTGCCAGTTTTTACTTCTGTAAATATTGTCTATTTTTAAAATTTCTGCATCTGTAGTTCGATACCAATTTTGAAATTATTCCCCTGCTCTAAATACACCTGTAAAAGTGTAGACTGTGTGTAGTGTGCACCATTGTATTTCTGGTGCTTTGCTCATAGATATGCAAATGTTCAAACACTTTTTCTAAACGAGAAGGGTTTATTTTATGTATGTTTATCAAGTGTGCCTTTTCTTTTGTTTGTTTGTATGTTTCTTGTAGGTTGTATCATCTCAGGGAAGCAGCAACTCAAACCAATAATGAGCAGATGATACCAGTTAAACAGTGCCTGGTAGACAACGTGATCACAACGCACAAACAGCATCGAGAAGCAGGGACATTATTGTTCCCAGGTCAGCGGGAAACATGCCCAGTATCTCGGCTACCAAAGGGGCTGCAGTTTCCACGTAGATCTCCATAGATCTTGTAACCATGTCAGTTAATGCAACAGAGAATGATCCCCCCAGATTCTTTGTGGGTGGAGAAGATGGAGAAGGATTATTGGATTCAGCCAGATCGACAGATTATGAACACTTCTATGACCATGGGGAAGAGGAGGAGGAAGAGTATGACTCCGTATGTACTGTAGCAGCACCTGTGTACTATTCTTTCTGTGTGTTCTCTAGAATTATTTTTATTGAAATGGCAAAAGCTCACATAAGTTTAATACTGAAATGGTGTTGTAAATGGAGAAATTGTTCATATTCAGATAATGATCTGTCAGTAATGTTTGGAAATACAGCTCACTTGAAAATTAATAATTAATAATTAATACCTTGAACTTTAAAGTAGATGTGCTCGATTTTAATACAGAGTTTCAGAGCAACTGAGGTTGATGTGCCTGCTTTGCAGACTTGATTTGGATTCTGGGAATGAACTTGATGGCATAAGCCTTCATTATATTTATTTGGATAGTTGGTAGCAAAATATTATTGAGAATTTTTCTTCTGTGTGTTGTCAACTGCTTCACAGTTAGTTTTGATATTTTAGTTTGTTCTTCCCTGTTTTGGCATATAGGAAGTGCTACTAAGTTAATCTGAAGCTGTGCCTTAGTTTATTGTCCTCATAGAGTGTTCTAAATTGCATTTTAGCTGTGTGCTTACCAATTTTTGGTTTATTTAAGACAAACTCTTAATTTTATTATGCATGAGTTGTCATGGCATTTTTTTAATTGTGTTTCACTTGTTCTTTTAGTCATTTCACTTTAGGGACTAGTCAGATTAAATTTTTATTGATTGTAAACATGCCTGAAAAATATAAATTCAAGACAATATTGCTCAACCTCTTCCTACGATTAAAATTAACTCAGAAATGCAGAGCAGTAGTGCAAAATTAGCAGCTCAGACAGCTCGGTTCAGTCAGTTTTTTTAGCAAGGGAAGGTAGTTGGCTGTGTTTCAAAAAGGCAGTAAGTTGAATTAAAGGATTGTTCTGTGGTTTTTTTTTTTTTTGCTTGCTTTAAACAGGGGTAGTTTGGATGTTGCCTTTAGAAATACCCCTGGGGTGATCGAGGGTTTAACATGTAGGTAAATATAGAGTATACTAAAGAAAGGTGAAACTGTTTATGCACTAAAGAGTTAAGGAATCTAGAATAGTATTTTCTGGTTCTCTAGTTTTCCTGTTCATAATTCACTTGCAATATTACGTGATGAGAAGCCTTGTGACTATTCAGTAGACATAGAAAAATGACATAGTTAAAAAATTAATTGCTAGTTAATTTTAGAGTAATCCGTAAGTATGATGTTGTTCCAATTTGACATTTCTGACTTAGATTTTGATCGTGTCTGTTTTTTCTTGATACAATACTCACAAAAAGTAGTGGATAGCTATTAAACAGTTTCATTTTTGAGGCTCTTTTCATGAGGATGCAGTGTGATAAGCTGTTATACTGCATTTTGTTGTCTGCTAGCAATTTAGCTGATTAAGTACTAAACTAAAGGTTAGTATTAGGTGAATTTTAATGGAAAATATCTGCTCTGGCATTGTGCTGCTAAAAACCTCTTGTGTCCTAAGAAATCAAAATAATTATTTTCCCTTCCCCCTCGCTTCCTTTTCAGCCACCAGAAAGACAGATTGTAGTTGGGATTTGTTCAATGGCTAAGAAATCAAAGTCCAAACCAATGAAAGAAATTCTTGAGCGCCTCTCCATGTTTAAGTATATAACTGTGGTGATATTTGAAGAGGATGTTATCTTGAATGAGCCAGTAGAAAACTGGCCATTGTGTGACTGTCTCATTTCTTTTCATTCTAAAGGTAAATCTTCTAATGATACCATAAATACTTTTGACATCTAAACTATTTAAGCTATTTGAGGGTCCTTTTATGTTTTTTTATCGTGTAGTTTTATTGTATTTTCCTAGCAAGTGATTAATTTGTCTTGTTACTATAATAAAACTGACTTTAAAATACCAGCTTTTGAAATTATACTGTTTTCATTGCTTGAGAAAGTTCTGACATGGTATTGAAATAGCTGTTCCATTGGCAAATACTTGTGGAGCCAGCAGAAATGGTGACCTAACACTTGGTCCAGTGATTGTGAAGGCAGTCTGCTTTCTCACTGGGAGTGTTGGATCTCTGAGTTTCTGTATCTCTGCTAATATCTGAGTTTTATTGTAAGGCCAGGCAGTGAAGATGAGTAGGCTGAAATTAAAAATCATATTTTCAGACAAAGCCTTAGTTCTGGTCTTGTGGAAGAGGCGGGCACGTGGTGTGAGGAGGAGGAGGAGGGAGTTGAAGACAGGAACACTACTTTTGGCAGACTGTACTGAAATCAGGCTGTAGTTTTATGATTGTCTTAAACTGATATTGTGTGTGTCTATACTTGAGGGAGCATCCTTGCACTTAAGTCTCCAGTTGTTTTATTTCAAAGCTTGAATACTAAAGTTTCAAACCATTTACTGGTATTGTCTTATAATTTTAATTTATTTGCCTTAATAAATATTTTAGGATTTCCACTGGACAAAGCAGTTGCCTATGCAAAACTCAGGAATCCATTCATAATCAATGACTTGAATATGCAGTATCACATACAAGACAGGTAAGTAACACTGATTGCCTGTTGTTATGGCATGGCAACAGTTCCAGTGTATCATCCCTGCCCATGGAGAAAGGATTGGAACAAGATTTTTGACATCCCTTTCAATTCAAACCATCCTGTGATTCTATAATTGTACAGTAGTCTAAATAAAATTACAGTGAATTTTATGCTTCATTAATATATGCATAGTTTTCTGGGATGTGTCTTTAGGTGTGCTTTTTTTCTTTTGCTGCTTTTATATTGATATGTCTGAAGATTTACCAAGTTAGAAATTTGGTGATACGTTTTCCTAAAGCTTCGCAAATAAAAAAGTTTAAACTCTGAAAATATATATGGCATAGGTATGTATGTGCATCGCTGTACAAGCTCCTGTAATTGTAGAATTCATGTCACTTGCTAATGGCATTTTTTTCTGAAAAGAGGATACTTGACAGAACTTGTTGGTACTCAAAGATCCTGTGGTTATTGAAAGTGAATTTTCTTTTGAAGCTGCAGTCACGCGTAGCAAATATTAATAAAACAATAGAGAGCTGAATACATAAACACTGGAGCCTCCTGAACAGTGAGCAGACTTGCTCTTTTGGATGCCTTCAGCTGCTGTTCTGTATAAACTTTTTCAACCGTTCATGTTAACAATCTCCTTTAACAAGAGAACTGTTCTGTCCAAATTGTTGTACGGCCAGAGAGGATAGGAAAGTACTGGCTTTGCAAATTGCATTGTTATTGATGTTGAAGAGATCACTGCAAAGCTACAGCTATGTCGGTGACCTTAAAGCGTTATATTAGTAAGTAGAGTATTATATGTATAATCTTACCCTATGTGATTTAAAAAATATTGTGTTTATTTTTCTACTCCTTTACTTGTGGACTGCTAAATGCAAATATTAACAGGATTTGCTGGCTTACTGTGCAACATTTGTTCTTTTCTTCAGAAGAGAAGTCTATGGTATTCTTAAAGCTGAAGGCATTTTACTTCCTCGCTATGCAGTTCTGAACCGTGACCCAAACAATCCCCAAGGTAAAAAAAACAACAACGGCTAAACTATGAGCATCTCTTTGTTTCCACTGGAGAACAGTACATACATAGTGAAAAGCTAAATTTCATTGGCTAGACAATTGATTTATGCAGAGTTTAATTGAATATTTTCCCTTCTAAGTATAAGCCATGTAAGGGAAGTCTATTCCAGACATATCTGCAGATGATATACTCTGAATATGAATTGGAATTAATTTTTTGTGTACTTGAAAACAAACTTAACTTATTCTACTAAAATGAAAACTTACATCAACAGTAAGAGATTGCAATGACAGGTCAAGACAAGGGAATTTTGCATTAAAATGTCTGTGTAACCAGAGAAGAGGACACTTTTGTGCTACGAAAGTCAAATAAAAAGTTGCTGCATGCAGTTAACCAGGATTGAAAAGATTGCTGATTTTTGATACCAGAGGACCTGATCTTCTCTGCAGGGTGCATGAATCACACAGTATGAGACAGTTCTTAGCCTATGGAAGATACTGTGGCATCTGGCACTACACGATGTTCACTGTCCACCTGCTAGTTCCCTGATAGTTCAGAGAAAGGCACTGAAGAAAAAGACGGACAGTGCTTCCCACTCTACAAAACACTTCCAAAATATACCACCCATTCAAGCTTAGGCATCTGGAGAAGGCTATTTCCTGTCTAACACTGAACTAATCAGGAGAGGTTCAGGAACATAGTATTAAAATAATGTAATCTAGATCTGGTACAGCAGACATGACCATCAGGTCTTTCTGCAGTCAGTAACAAATCAGAGAAACAAAAATGTAATGCAATGTTTTTATTTCAACCTGCAAAACCGATGCAGATCTCCTAAAAATTTCGTTCCATTAGCACACTATTACATTTCTATTCTTTGCACTGTTTCTTCAGAATGCAACTTGATTGAAGGAGAAGATCACGTGGAAGTGAATGGAGAAATTTTCCAAAAGCCCTTTGTAGAAAAGCCAGTTAGTGCCGAGGACCACAATGTTTACATTTATTATCCAACATCTGCTGGGGGTGGAAGCCAGAGGCTCTTTCGAAAGGTGAGGGTATGGTACTAAAGCTGTCAAAAAGCTATAGATGCCTAACAGGATTACAGAGTAAATTCTGTCATGTCCTGCTTGCTTAGGAATAATGGCAGATCAGAGAAATAATTTCAGAACATCTAGATTGAATGAAGACCCTTGCTTCTTGCAGTAGGTTGTCAGCCACTGCAGATTCTTCAAGATAAAAGAATCATACACTGTGAATGCACTTTTAGAATCCTATGAAAAGAATTGTAGGAACAATCAAAACCTTGCTTTGTTTGGTACAGAAAGTGTTTTCTCAGGATAATTTTGTTATTTTCAGGAGTTATGAATTTTCTCAAGCAGTAGCCTATGAGTTTTTTAATGGAAAAATATGTCTTTCAGATTGGCAGCAGAAGCAGTGTTTATTCGCCTGAAAGCAGTGTGAGAAAAACAGGCTCCTATATTTATGAGGAATTCATGCCTACAGATGGCACTGACGTGAAGGTACGACAACTGCTCATTCTTGTTTATATTTAGAACAATCAAGTGATCAAGAGCTTGTCAGTTTTAAAGATGGTAGTGTATCTTTCTGTCAGGGATTAATTTTAATTGTTTTAATAGAGTCCATTAGTAAAGAATGTAATTCTGATTCTAGCTAAACACAGAGCTGAGTTCTGGCTAAACATAGTACTTGCAACGTAGAGCAGCTGGAGGCTTGTTACCCAACAGATTGTCTTTTTTTTTTTTTGCATTGTATTCGTGCCCGAGCAGCATCTAATTTCCCATGCTAACAGATGCTCCCTAGATATTTCATGTGAACAGTAAAGGTTACAAAGAAATCTGTAATTGAAATAGATTTTACCAACTTTCTTAGTATGCTAATTAATAAAGATTACTTGCTAAAATTTTATTAAGTTGAAGAAAATAACTTCCATTAAAACCTTATTTGTAATAATTCTCACTCTTCTGTTCATTTTTTTCTTAACAGATGTAAAGATAAGGTATCATAAAATAAGGCTTAAACAGAGCAATAAAGTATGTGTTAAGCCAGCCTTGTATGAAGAATACTTCCTTTGTGTTCATTCTGGCTATTTTAAGCCTATCTCAAGTCATGTGAAAAAAAAATGCTTTACAATATGTATAAGAGCTCTTTTATCTGTTGCAATCAACCAATTGGTATTGCTCCGTGAATGCTCTTTTCATCTTCTCAGAAAAATACTGATCTTTAAGTCACTATATTCTAATGAGGTATATTCTTCTTATTTTGTGCAGCACTTTGCAATAGGTTAATTTGAGTTTACAGACGTTTGTATAAGAGCTTTAACAACTTTCCAAAACATTTCTTGTGACATGAAGAGATGCAAATGAGGGGTGGCGTCTGTTTGACTACTTGTGGTGTAGTCATCAAGCAGCAGCTGTGGGCTTCTAACACCGCAAAAAAATAATGGATTTTCTTGAAAAGACTATCAGCTTTATATTCGGCGGCTTCTCTTAACTCACCCTCTTGCCCAAATTCACTAAATTGGTATTTGCAATTATCTGGTTTAGCTGAATACTTTTTTATCAACGCTTGGAGTTTTGTTTTTAATTAAAGAGACTGTAACCCATTTTTGACAGCTGCTGACAAGTCTCTTCTAGCGTATACCCCAGTCCTTTCATTGAGCATCAAAACTGCAGTGGGGAGATAGCACAGTTGTTCTCTCAAGTTCCTGCCTTGTCATGCTGAAACTGGGCAGATCTTTTCTTTGTTTAGTCCTGTCTAAAATGTAAAAATATTTTTTTAATGAGGAGAATCACTTAGTCCTGCAGCCGTATTTCCATAAGGAAATTGAAGTAATTCTCAAATTAACCTGTTCTCCAAGTTCCTCACATGTTTTAGAGAGGAAAACCATTATTCTTTACCTCTGTGCCACCTTAATTGAGAAATTAATTTTAGTTCATCAAGTTTTATAATGACTATTCTTCTTGTGATATTGTAGGCTTTCAAATGGGTGTTCTATGAAGGCAGAGAACACCACTGAGGAGGAAACTTTGGTGCGACCTTTTCAGTGATAAAAGCAGCTAGTATCTTTTGATGTTGTTACCACATTTTAGATAAATTTAGCAAAATGTGTTCATATGTGTAACATTAATCTCACTGAATCAAGGGCTCCTGTTTTTCAATTCAGGTGTATACAGTGGGTCCAGACTATGCTCATGCTGAGGCCCGGAAGTCTCCAGCTCTGGATGGCAAGGTAGAACGAGATAGTGAAGGAAAAGAAGTGAGGTATCCAGTCATCCTGAATGCAAGAGAGAAGTTAATTGCTTGGAAAGTATGCCTTGCCTTTAAGGTAAGCTGATTACTTTGCTATCTGATCAAACATTTAGTGTTAATTAATTGTTACATGAAACTTCCGTAGGGTTTTAGAGCACAGAGCCAGCAGTGGTAATAGCTGCAGAAGTCCTAGGAAGGTCAAAAGTTAAACATCTCTTTTTAATCTAGAAAAATTCTTCCTTTAATGTATTAAAAAGTTCTGGACGAGTTGCTCATGTTGCATTGGTTTTCTGAATTCATATGTTGCTGTTGTGCTTTGCTAGCCTACAGTGTATCTATTCTATGCATAATATTTTCACACCTTTTGGTAATGGTTTCTAAGTTAGCAAAACACAGTTTCAGTAAAGTTTTTGTAACTTTTGTTACCCAGTATTTACAGTCAGTACAAATTAAATGTTAATTTGGTATTGATATGACTAGGTCCTTATTTGAAGTGTTTATCAGTTTCCATTTTTGTATGGTTTTAAGATTCCTTTGATCAAAACTTACGTCTTTTACCCTCCTTTAACCTCTTCTATTAAAAGGCTTTCAGTCTGTCTCCTTGCTTGTGTGTACTGTGATGGCATTTTGGCGCCTGTAGGATTTGAATCTCTATCAGCAAAGTGGACTTTGAGGTCTTAAGAAGTAATCTGTTGAAATAGCTTCTAGTATCCTGTACTAATGATGTCAGCAGTATGTCAGTGTCAAAACTATTCAGTCAATTTTTGATAAAAATGTTTTTTTGTTCGATGTTTTTGTGATTTCTTGCCTGCCATCCTTATAAACTGTGTAGGGGGAAAACCACTGTCAGAAAGGGGAATTTGTAGGCCCTTTATTGCTTATGCTGTAAATCTTGAAGGTTAAGTTTGTGCATATGTGAACCTGACATTCAACACTGATACTGCTAGGATATTCAGGAAGGGTATAATCAATTTGGGGATAAAAAGTTAAAAATGGAAGATGTTTGCATGACATGAGTGAACCTCACATGTTACTGACAAAAGGCACTACGTATAAAATGTATCATATTTTTGTCATGTTTTCAGATGAATACTCTTAAAGTATAAAGTTTGTTTAGAATATACAATTCTAAGGAAGGTGATAAATGACTTGAACTCTTATTGTTAAAAACAGCAAACAGTTTGTGGCTTTGATTTGTTGCGTGCTAATGGACAGTCCTATGTCTGTGATGTGAATGGCTTCAGTTTCGTGAAAAACTCCATGAAGTACTATGATGATTGTGCTAAGATACTGGGGTAAGAGTTTACTGATTTATTTCAGATTTGCTTTTTCACTCTGTTGTATAGTTTATATACTACAGATTTCTTATTCCTAAATTAATTATTTAAAATAAAATATCACATAAAATAAGTAATTACATGAAACAATAAAATAAATAAATTATTAAAGATAATCCTAAGTCAATAAATAAATACTAAAAAGCAAGTGCTGTCCTCAAAGTAGGCTGATCCCATTTTAGCCAGTTAAACTGGCTTTACAGTAAGATTGCACTGATGAGATACAGCATGACTTTCTGCATCATGTAATGGTCTGGAATCTTATTATCGAGGAAGAGCTAAGCTGAAATCCTAGATAACAGCTGTAGTCCTGTTGCTTAAAGTCACTTTTTGAATTAAGAGTTACAATTCTCAGAGCCATTTTGATTTCACTCTATTTAAATTGTTGTAGCTGTTGAATTCTCCTTTAAAAGTTACCTTACTGTTTTTTCCTCACAGTTTATTCCTTAAGGCAGGGGTCCTCAAACTATGGCCCACGGGCCAGATACAGCCCCCCAGGGTCCTCAATCCGGCCCACTGGTATTTATAGGACTCCCCTACCCCCCCGCCGCCGGGGGCTGGGGGGGTTAAACCACGCAGCCCTGTCCTCCTCCTCCTCCTCCTCCTCTGTGATGCGCGGCGGGCGAGAGGTGGGGGCATCTCCTCTGCTGGGCAAGCAGTGTCAGCAGCCTCTGGACTGTGAGGTCCAGCCAACTCGGGCAAATCCCCAGAGCCCCGACGCAGCAAAGTTCCTTCAGTCCCTTCTGGCCACCCTTTCCGGACTGCGCAGCCGGGCTCAGGAGGGGGGCGGCGGCATCAGCGAGGTGGGTGGCTCCCCTGTTTCTCCCTCCCTCCCTCCAGCTCCCAGGCAGGACGAGCAAGCCAGCACCAGTGGGGAGCACGTGCACCATCATGTCAAAGAAAAACTGACTCCGAGTGCAGGGTATTCCAAGAAAAGTGGACTTCTGGTTATTTTTTGACAGAGTACAAAGAAAGAGCTGTTTGTCTGATATGCCAGAATTCAGTGTCTGTGTTCAAGGAATAAAATTCATTTTTTTCCAAACTATAGTCCGGCCCCCAACAGTGTCTAAGGGACAGTGAACCGGCCCCCTGTTTAAAAAGTTTGAGGACCCCTGCCTTAAGGTAATACGCTACAGTGTTAAGTCACAGCAGTTTTTTTTCACACATTTTAGCAATAAATTTGCCTTATTCTACTTTAGGATGCACAGTTGTTTACTTCCAGGTTACTGCTTCTTATGTAGGTATTAATCTGAAGTTCAGTGTATTTTTATGAGGCACTTGTGAAACAGAACATTAGCAAGATGTACCAACCTTCTTAAGGTGGAGACTGTTGTAATTTTGTGGTTATGTCCAGAGACTGTACCTATATTTCCAGTTTAATCATAGACTTTTGAGAAATTACCAGTAAAAGGTACCCATTACTCTTTGAGAATGGCTTGGTGATTATCAGGTACTTTTAGCTGGGCAATGGAGTCAATTGCATATTTAAGAGAACAAGACTAATTCATATCCAAGCAACTCCTTTAGGAACTGGAGTTGAAAAGCTGAAGTTTATTATAAATACAGGGCCAGTAGTCTACCATCTGTGTAGCAGCTGTAGTAGCTTTAAATTTTTGTTTAAGTAGGTTTTTATTGTAAAGAAAAAAGTGCATCCAGAGGCTCATGGCTGCTAGTACTCTAACACTACTTTAATAAAAATGCACATATATATATAACCTGTTTGGTTTGGAGTTTGTGTTCGTTTTATAAGCTATGCTTTAAACTTACTTGATTTTTTTTTTCTTTTTAACCTCTTTTTTTAGAAATATCATAATGAGAGAACTTGCTCCCCAGTTTCAGATACCATGGTCAATTCCTTTGGAAGCTGAAGACATCCCTATTGTGCCAACCACCTCTGGAACAATGTAAGAAAACAGTAGCTACACCTGGATTTTGCGAACTCCCGATGTAACTTTTGTGTGAATTTTTTTTTCTCTTTACAAGGTGTGCCCACTTTGGCCTATGAATGCTTGTTTTGTGTGCTGAAAACAAGGAAGGAATCACAATTGCTATGCCAGCAGTCAGAGTTTCTCACCCTTAGTCAAGCTGAGTATAGAACAGCAGATTTTCAAGTGTAGCGTCTTTTATGCATAGCTTCCACTGCTAATCACTGTTCCAGCACCAACTTAATATGCGCTTCTAATAAACATCCTCTCTCATTTAATGATCCTCAAAATCGCCGTTTTAAAAACTACTTAAAATAGATATTCTGTAGTTACCTAAGTCTTAAAATCAGTATTTATATTTTATACTTTACATCATTTTCAGTTAACGTTATATTCTTACATATCCTTCCATCACTTCTGTAGTTATGTCAGATGTCTTTGTCAGTTGTCTTGATTGTGGTTGGTTTAATGTTAAATAAAAGACTCTCATAGGCAGAACTGTGAAATACGCCTCTCTTGAAATTTCAGGATGGAGCTCAGATGTGTTATAGCTGTAATACGTCATGGGGACCGAACACCAAAGCAAAAAATGAAAATGGAAGTAAAACATCAGAGGTTAGTAGAATCTTGGTAAAAATTATTGCCCACATTTTAGAGCACAGGATTCCTGGCGTTGTGCAAGCAATGAGTTGAACAGGAATTGCATTATTGCATGTTGTTTTTTGATTTGTTTTCTTTTAAATCTTACTGATATTGCAATTAATTAATAAGCATGTGCCTCTCTTCCTAACAGAACTGTGAAATTACTTGCACAGAATTCCTTCAACACATGTGTGGTGGTTTGGAGCTGGCTCCCTGCCAAGTCTCCAAACCCCCCACTGTAAGAGCTCTTGCCCCCCGTAATCCAAACAAACAAAAAAAAAAAAAAGAGAAAAGAAAAAAAACCCAAGAGAACTGAAATAAGAGAGAGAGCTAAAGCAATATATATAAATAAATATATTTACACTTACATTACATTTATATACAAATTAAACAAAACAAAACCCAACACCCGAAAACAGAAAAAGGGGAAAGGGAAAAGGAATAAAACAACAAAACCTCAAAAACCAACCAAAAAAAACCAGGCATACACTCTCAATAAAGGACTAGCCAAAGGGAATTTTAATACTTTCCTTGAGATAGCCCAGTCGCGCCAAACTCTACCGCTAGCATCCTCTGCCTCCCAAGGCCTACAAGGCCTCACTCCTCTACAGAAGCAGGACCAGCCGCAGGGATCTGCTGCCTCCAGATCTCGCCAGAAGGGAAGAGGGTGAAGGCTGCTCCTGCCCTCTCCTTTATACTCTGGTTTATGTAAAAATCACATAGAATACTGGGAACATGGTCACTTCCTTGGTAACAAACTTGTCACCAAGGAAGGCCTAGCCAAAACCACCACAACGTGGCTTGTGAACAGTCCTGTTCGATCTTAAGAAAAATGTGTTCATGTCTATAGAGGTCTTTATTCAAAATAATGCAGCAAAAAATATTTCTGGTTCTCCTTTAGACCATGACTTCTGCGTTTCGCTTTTTATCATAACTGTTCTTGTGTGAGGTGTCATCTTACAGTAACACCTTTTTGTTCTTTATTTTTGTCAAAGTATGATGACTCAGAATTTCTGATAGATACCATGTTTATGTTAGCATTTATAAAATGATTTATGTAATTGACCTGGAATTTGTTGAAATTTCAGTAAAAAAGAATTAATTTTTTTTGTGGCTAGATTCTTTCATTCAGAACATGCTGCTCGTTTGGTATTTTTGGTCCCTACTTTTATCCTCTTTTTTTTTTTTTTAAGCTTAGCAAGTTAGTAAGAGAAAATTTTTAGTGCTCTTATTTCTCGACTTTCTGGGGAAATGGGATTTGAATAAAATCTGGTTTGACCTGTGTAGTGTAGGTTTTAACATGATTTTACTAAGATGCTAATTTTAGGCTAGTTTAAGAGGCACTTGTTCAAGTACTATTTTAATTTATTAACTGAATTTTTAAATGACTTTTCTTTGTCTTAAAGATTTTTTGATCTCTTTGAAAAATGTGATGGATATAAATCTGGAAAACTAAAACTGAAAAAACCAAAACAATTACAGGTAAGTTTGTCTTTATTTTCTTGATATAGTATTTTGTAAGTAGAAATTAATTTAAATAAATCCTATGTTTCCTTTCCTTAGGAAGTGCTTGATATAGCAAGGCAGCTCCTTGTAGAACTTGGGCAAAACAATGATTCTGAAATTGAAGAAAGTAAAGCAAAACTTGAACAGCTAAAGACTGTGTTAGAAATGTAAGTGTGTAATTTTTAGGTTTCATAGCAACGAACATCTGTCTGCTGTTTTGACCTCAGCGAAGTTCTGTCTGGTGTTTTGACCTTTCATCAGTTAATGCTTGGATTGCAGTGTTATCAAATATATAATGATATAATAATTCAAGCACAAAGGTTATGAAGAGAAAGGATGTCACATTTGAACTAGGCCCTCGCTCTTTTTTTTTCTTTTAAATTGAACTTATTGCTGTATTTAGTGTCTCAGTATACTTTTGACATGAGAAAGTTGTTCTCTGGGATATCAAGTTTTGTCTTCTTGCATGTTTTTAAAATGCAAGTATTTGTATGCAGGGTCTGCTTCTTGCATTGTGTCATAAGAAGTCTGAGCCAGTAAGAATTTTCATCATGTGTACTTGTCTGCTTACAGCAGACTTGGAGGATTGCAAATAAATCGTTGTGTATTATGCCTGAAATATTAAGTAATTAAAAAACAAACAAACAGAAAACAACAGAAAAACCATAAGGCTTCAAGATTTGTTAAAGATCTGAAGTCTTAGAATGCTAAATGGTAGTAGAAGATTATTTTAATTTAAAAAATTATCAGGGCACAGATAGCTATTATTGAAATTTATGATGATCCTTTGAAATCCTGCATTCTGCTTGAGAACTTAATGGACTAAAAAGTCTACACTGTCAGACCAGATTCTTGATAGCCACTGTAATTTTGGCTCTGAATAGATAAATTACTTGTGCAGTCTGCAAATGCTGCTTGTTGTTGTTAGGCTTTTTTTTTTCCAGTTTCCAGAGTTGTAAAAAAATAATGGTATATAGTATTTTAAGATATTTCATTATTGCACAGTTGTTACTTCTGTTAATTCTATTCTTGTTGAATTAATGTTTGTTCTAAGCACTGCTGCAATAAATGGTGGTCAGATGCACAACTCGGTGAACGGCATAGATTTATTATATCCTGTTACAAGATCTTAGTAATTTTGGAGGAAAGTATTCTAAAAGTTTCTCTCCCACTTCCCCTCTCACTTTTCCTTGTCCCCACTTCAGGTATGGGCATTTTTCAGGCATCAATCGCAAAGTTCAGTTAACGTATCTTCCTCATGGCTGCCCTAAGACTTCCAGTGAAGAGGAAGGTATTGTGTAACTTTTGCACCTAATCACTTAATACCATGTGTATTTTAATAGTCATGGACTACTGGTGTGACATGTCTTGATGTTAAGAAGAAGAGATATTTTGTCTTGAATGAATGTTTGTATTGTTGGCAGATATTTACAGTCTCTTAACATGCTGAATTGTATATCTAAAACTGTGTAGTAAATTTGTATTCTAACACTGATCTTTTGTAATAGAAAAGTAGCATGAAAAGAAACTTCAGTGATTTCACCAAGATGGTGTTTTGAGCTAGGATAAGAAAATCTCACTCAACAATTACTGCTGTCTTCAAAACTTTTATAAGCTGTAGGGTGTTTAGCATCCAATTTGTTTTAGTTTTTCTGTCTTGATTTATTTTCTGCTTCAGAAAGTATTTTCCTGCTAAATATTTTTCACCTATATTTTCTTCATAGCTTACCTACTTCAGTTTTCACTGTTTAAAGTGCCCATTTAGTTCACCATTTAGGTCAATATTTTCTTAATGTTAGAATGCTGTTAAAGATCCATAATGTTGAAGAGATCCTTTACTGAAGCCATGCAGAGACCAAATGTTGTTTGTTCATTTGGAAAAAAAAATTTACAGTTTACTCCACTGCTAAACTCCTATCTTTGTGTGCAATTAGATAATAGAAGAAATGAGCCATCCCTGCTTCTGGTTCTAAAATGGGGAGGAGAATTGACCCCTGCAGGCAGGGTTCAGGCAGAGGAGCTTGGAAGAGCTTTCAGGTGTATGTATCCGGGTGGACAAGGTAAAAAAAAAAATTGTAATAATATTTTTTTTAAAAGTGATGAATGTCATAAATCACTTTGGAAGATAATCCAGTGGAAAATGAGAGTTTGAGCAAAATGTTTGTTTGGTAGGAGATTATGCTGGATTTCCTGGATGTGGTTTACTTAGATTACACAGCACTTACCGACATGATCTCAAAATCTATGCTTCTGATGAGGGACGAGTTCAGATGACTGCAGCAGCTTTTGCAAAGGTACAATGTGAAATGGTATTTTCAGTTTTAAAATTCTGATGTTCTCACACTTGTTTATTCTTTTGAAAGCTGGGGGAGATTTATGGTTTATTAGAAAAATGTATTTTCAAAGAGTAGTTCAGTGTGAAAAAGTATCCAGTTAATGAGTCAAGCATTTGAAGTTCTTGAGCAGATGAAGACAGGTTTTAATTAAACAGCCATATCCTAGTCATCTTTGTCCTTCACAACAAATCCCTAGGATTCCATGAACAAGCTAAAGTCTGCTCATTTGAAGTCCAGAGCTCTAATGCAAGTATTTTTCTTGATCACTTGTGCAAGGATCTGTTATAACATCAGATTTCAATTACCAAGGATGCCATTGACCTTCACATTCCTGACACTTCTGAGTAACAGGTCCAGGGCAATGCTTCTGCTCCATAGTTCATCAGTAACCTGTGTAGAAAGAATAGTCCTGGGTGTTTTCCAGAAATCTGGATTGCTTGTCCCCTGCAATATTGCCCTTGCATGAGGTGTCCAGGGCCAAGGACATCCATGGAAAACAGGACCTGCAATCAGGCTTTCTTCAGTTTTGTTAAGAAAGCTTTATCCATTTCCCTTTTTAATTCAGATGGTGTGTAGCAAAGCCCCACCCTGTTGTTGCCCTGTGCTTATTTGTCCTCTGATCCTTACAAATAAGTTCTCAACTTGTTTGTCACTAGTTTGAAAGCAGAAGACCTGCTGTTCAAGCCACTCCTTGATGAAAAGCCCAACTCAGTCTCTCTTCTAAAAGGCCCTGTACCTAGTTATAGCAAAACACCATTCATGTGAACTGTTCTACCACATCTCTGTAATCTGACTTAGCTTAAAGCTCTACAAGTCGTAAGACTTCCTGTTTCTCCTGTTTGATTCCATGCTGCATGTGTTTGTACAGAAATATTTCAGCCACCTGACCTGCTTTTTCCTTGGTCAGCAGGCTTGAAGAGACACCACCCCATTTCCTTCCTTATTCCAGAGGCTTTCTGTTGCCAGAAAATTCACAGAAGTTTCCAGCCTTCTTCATTTTGGAGTTCTCCATTCACCTCTTTTTCAAGGCCTTTCATTGTCCTATGACTCACAAGACTTTTGCCTCTGCAGAGTTTCTGCAAAGACCTGAACAGCTGTCACCTCCCAGGAGCAGTGCTGGCACCCAGTGATTTGGGATGCTTCAGCTGGTCCTGGGTAGTATGCTCTGATGTGTCACCATCACTGTTGCACCATCTGTACCAATCCTGCACACTGTGGCAGTGTTTTGGGGGTCATTTCTATGCAATTACCTGCATTGTGTCCCTGTTTATCCAACCCATAGGCAAGTGATACCATGATGAATTTAAAGTAGTGGTTTGGGTGGGTTTTTTAAGATGCTCATATTCTTATCTTTATCTGTTTTGCTTGAATAATTGTGTTACTTGCTTCAGGGACTGCTGGCCTTAGAGGGAGAGCTGACTCCTATTCTTGTCCAGATGGTAAAGAGTGCTAATATGAATGGTCTGTTGGACAGTGACAGTGATTCTTTAAGCAGCTGTCAGCATCGTGTTAAAGCAAGACTCCATGAAATTCTCCAGAGGGACAGAGAATTTACTGCTGATGACTATGATAAGGTTAGCATATGATTAGTTTCTTACAAAATAAAATAAATAGCCACAAAAATTCCTGTGTAGTAATGAGCAGTGATTTTATGTGTCTATTTTGAAAAATTATTTGTGTGCTTGCATCTAGTTTGACCTACAAAGGAAGCTGTACTAATTGTGCTGTAGGTATTTTGTCTTCCAAGTTGAATAATCAGAATAACTACAGACTTTGAAATAGGAGTAGATAGGGACCTCATTCGTAAGTATTTTTCATGTTCCATTGAAAATATTTTAAGTATTCAAGAAATAAAGTTATATTGTTCACATTTTTGGTAATCTTTACTTTGACAGTGTGTGGTATTACAAAATGTTTTTCTGCCTACTGCAGTTGTTTCAATATTTAATCTGCTACAAGGTTGTGGTTTTTTTGTGGTTTTTTTTTTTTAACTAAGAATACTAAGATGCTGAAAACGAGTAGAATACTTTCAAATGAATGAAATACCTCATTAACATGCTAAATTAGTGCATAGTAATACAATTTATGTTGACTTAGTACAGAACATGTGTGATTGTTCCTGGTTTTAAATGTAAGTAATATTTGTTATTGTGAAGAAACTACTTTCTCTTTCAATTGCTTTCTCTCTGTCTCATATAACAGCTAAATACAAGTCCTCAAATGATGTTTAATCTTAAACTTCTATTTTTGAAAAGATACTGAGAGCAAATTAATGAAGAACAATTTTACTGGGCTGCTCGTATACTCTGTGGATTCATTTAAATGTATAAAGTATCATTCAAACCACTGCCAGCAGTGGATTCAGCAGTACTTGAAAAAAGGGAGAGCGTTAGGGTTAGGGCTATTGCAAATCTGGTTCTTCAGCCAATGTTTTGCCAAGAAGGGTACTTTATGGAACAGAAAGGGTTTTGTGAGACATGTAGCCTAATGGCAACATTTTTTACAGATTTTTTTCATAAGCTTTTGGATACAGAAGTTACTTGAAAGGGAGTTATGGAAGCTTGATAAGTACATAAAAAGTTTTAAATATCTTTAAAATTTTCCTGTCTCAGAACAGAAAAAGGAGTTTTATGAATTCCTGTAGTAGCTCACATTTATTGTATAGAATTAGTTACCCAATGAATTTTCTGTCACCTTTGAATTTCTAATAAATCTTACTACCTTTTAATGTATTTTCTTTTTGTAATGCCTCAGAGGGAGTATATAATTGAGAAATTATTAAAAAAATATAATAGCAACCTGCTTGAATGCTTTTTCTCCAGTACTTGGAATTTTTCATGTTTCATCTTATCTCAGATCTTTCAAATATATTCTGTTAAGGTAATTTTGTGTTTATATCAAATTGCAGCTTACTCCCTCTGGAAGCATCTCATTGATAAAATCAATGCAGGTTATTAAAAATCCTGTAAAGACATGTGACAAGGTCTATTACTTGATTCAGAGCTTGACTTCTCAGATCAGGCAAAGAATGGAAGATCCAAAGTCTGCAGGTACTGAAACAATTTTGTAGTTGTATTTAGTTTCTCTTGTTAATATATGAGAGATAATTGTGACATAACTTTTCTTCATTAAACTCACTTTTAGAAGAACTTTAGTCAACCAGTGGGTTAGGGATTTTCATATTCTGATTTCATATGCATAATTTTAAAGTAAAAAGCAAGAGGAACATGTGGCCATATTGCAGGTAAGGGTTCTGTGGTGTTCAGATATTCAGGTCTTAAGTGCTTGCAGAAATTCTTGTCTTAATTATTTGTAACTCAGCATTCCACAAAAGTAATAGGAAAAGCAGATGGTACTAAAGTAAACTCATATAGGTACACTTTATATTTAAGTATCTTTGCTGAAGATGTGTTGCTTGCTGTATGATGTGTAGTAATGTTGGATATAATGATACTCAATATTAGTGGTGGCCAACCAGTGAGCTGGAAGTCACCACAGTGCTTTTTCACTGCTAGCTAAATACTGGAATGCTTGCTGTCAGTGTTCTCTGCAGTGTTGAGTGTGCAAACAGCTTCTGTCTGCGACTGAACAGTACAAATGTCACCTGTACAAAGTATCTATGTTTTTTGTCTATTTGGTCTAATCTGCTGTCCCAGGATGGGGATAATTCATCCTTTTTACCTGTCTCTTTCTGTTGATGTGTGCAGGAGAGAGACAAATGGAATGTGTAGTCTCTTCTAAAACAAAGATGTTGTATTGCTCTTCTTCCTCCATCCTAGAATTTTCTTAAAGCTTTTTAGTTGCTTTTTTTTCTTTTTTAATATATATCTGTGCTGTAGGACACCTCATTCTTGGTGCTGTAGCTTTTCTTAAAGGGCCAGTGATGCATTTCTGCAGCACTACTTTGTACTATTGTAATGCTGTGATGCTTTCCACACTAAAACTAACCATATGCGCAGCTGTTTCTTCTTAGAAGTAATGAAGTTAACTTATTCAATCCCCTTTATCCCTCTGTAATTCCATTGTTACTACCATGTAATTCAAATGTCCTTTTGTTACTTGAATGGTCTTGATTACTTAGAAGAGATATGTGTCTATCCAGATATTCAACTGTACCACAGTGAAACTCTAGAGCTGATGCTGCGCAGGTGGGCCAAGCTGGAAAAAGACTTCAAAACAAAAAATGGAAGATACGATATTAGCAAAATTCCTGATATTTATGACTGTATAAAATATGACGTACAGCACAATGGATCCTTAAAATTAGAAAACACAATGGAGTTATACAGGCTTTCAAAGGCTTTAGCTGACATTGTGATCCCTCAGGTAAGCATTTTCAGTTATTAAATAGAAGAAACTGTAGAATAAGTGCTTTGTCAAATTTTTGTGAAAATGTCTATTATGTCTTTTCTATTGAAGTTCCTGTATTTTGCAGTAATAGAAACCTTTAACATTATCTCTTATATTTCAGTAGCAAGCTGATTTTTTTTTTGTAGGAAAACTTAGATTCATAATTCATTAAGCTGAGTTCGAGGTGAATTTTTCTAGCAATTTAAGCCATGAACATGCCTCCTTTCTTTACAGTAGTGTATTAAAATAAAGTGGTTATCTCAACCACCTTCATAGATTTAAGTACAGCCTTTGTGAACAACTGTGTATTCTGAAATTGATTTTAATTTCATTTTTTCTGCTTATAGCAATTTCATTTTTGGGCTTATTGCAACTGAGATTGTTAACCCTAATCTGTGTAATTTAACTTGCTTTAAACAAGTTAAATTTAAAAAGACCTTCCTGCTTTTTCAAAATGCTAACATTCTGTGATAAGAATGTAGACATCAAGTTCCATAGAATTTCAGGCAAGATAGCAGATGGAGATGGTGGCAGGAAGGAGGAGCAACCCCCTAGATGTTTTGCTTAAGAAAAAGAGCTTGATCATACCAGAAGGTGAATCCTCTTTTGTGGTTTAACTAGTGAATGAAAAGCTATTTCTGTATCAAATCAAACAGCAAAAAGGCAAACTGCTTGTTTGGTACATAAGTAATCAAATGTAATAAAAATGCTTAAACAAAATGGTTTGCAGCCAGGGCAAGCTAATAGATTACTAATTTGGTTTAATATAGAAGCTTTGAATTAGAAGGCATTTTAATCTTTAACTGAATTTTAAAAGTCTGTTTCTTCTTACACAGGAATATGGTATTTCTAAAGCTGAGAAACTGGAGATTGCCAAAGGGTACTGCACTCCTCTAGTCAGAAAAATTCGTTCTGACCTTCAGAGAACTCAAGATGATGACACTGTAAATAAGCTTCACCCTCTGTAAGCCAGTTACTTTTTTTCTTGGTTACAATAACTCCCATAATAGTTAATGTAAATATTCCATAGCTTTCATAGTTTAAGTGTATTTTTAGCTCATAGTAATCAGATATTATTATTTAATTATTTGTTGACAGCTATTTTTAAAATAGGGACACATCTCATCATATTCTAATAGCATTTTTCTTTCTTTTAAGTTACTCCAGGGGTGTTATGTCCCCAGAACGCCACGTTCGCACACGGCTCTATTTCACCAGTGAGAGTCACGTCCACTCCCTGTTATCCACCCTTCGTTATGGTGCCTTATGTGATGTGAGTTCAACACTTTCTCTGTTAAAGCTCTGAAGAGGAACCTTAAGGACTCAGTCTTGCTATGATTGTGTCAACTGAAAGCTTATTTTTTTTAAGTGACACTGAAATTTAGCACATTTTTTCAAATATTTGATTCCCTATTATATATGCAGATAAATGTTTCAAATTGCATTGGCTGTGTTATGTGAGCCAAAAATAGATTTGGAAAGGACAGATACTTTTTTTTTTCCTCTTATGTTGTCGCCATTAATTCTTCCAACTCTTTTTCCTTCAAGTAATCATTTAGGGTTTTCTTGAATTTACTTTTGGACTGGCTTGTTATTTTTGACTATTGACATATTGTCAGGACCTCCCTACCTGACTTAAAGAATGCTCACGTAGTGCAGAGTTTCTCCTGTACAGTGAATTGTCTTACTTTTCTATACTGTTGTAGAATACTACAAAGGGGGTGCATTATTCTCTATCTGACTGTCTTTGGTGCCAAGAACTGAAAAAGACAAGGTCTATAGATTCAGAAATTACTTAACTGAGTTCTTGGAGAGGATAAATGCAGCACAACAAATCCTAGCTAGCTGCTTGTAAGATAGAGCTTGACTAACATAGTAACTTTTGAAATCACTGTATTGACGTACTTGCTTCTGGTAATGGATGACTAAACTCATTGATGGCAAAAGCATTTTTCATCCTAGACCGCAGTGAAATGCTACAACAGGTACATTCCAAGTTTTAGTCTGATAAACTTTAAATTTTTCTTTAAGCTGGATTGCTATATTGTTTCTTTCCTAGGGAATGAAGAAAGGTGACTATTCATTTAGGTAGATTAGGATGTGATGGTTGTATTTCCTCTGTATACTAGAAAGCTTCATTTACTTTGTCTTTTTGACTGTTAGCGTGAATCTTGGAAACAGTTTCTGTAATATAGTTGTTAAAATTAATTTCTTGCTCAGTTACTGGTTCTCATTGGAAGAATCTTAAAACAGTGCCTCTGTCTACAAGACATATCATCATTGTCAAAAGAATATGAAAGACACACTGACATATGAAAAGTATGAATAAAATATGAAAAGTTCTCCTCTCCACTTCTCATTCATTAGATGAGTAATTTTAAGTCACTTGGTTTTTTGGATGTATCTCTGTGTCTTCCTTAGGTGTGATAAGCTTTGTACTTCTACTGTAAATTTAAAATCTGTGTAAATGGGGAAAAGGTGAAATCATCAGTCTTTTTAAAGCAAATAGTTAGGTTTTATGTGTTGATTTTTTGTTTTTTTTCCCTTCATAAGGAATCAAAAGATGAACAATGGAAACGAGCTATGGATTATTTAAATGTGGTCAATGAACTCAATTACATGACACAGATTGTTATCATGCTTTATGAGGACCCAAACAAGGTATTTAAAATGGATAAGTATCTTCAGAAGTGAGTAGGGCTGAGCTATGTATTACAGTATAAACCTATCTAATATTTTCCTTCAGGAACTTTCTTCAGAGGAGCGTTTTCATGTAGAGCTGCACTTTAGTCCAGGAGCCAAAGGTTGTGAGGAAGATAAAAATTTACCAGCTGGATATGGATACAGACCTGCCTCCAGAGAGGTAGCAATTATGCCTTTCTTTAAAGCAAAAGTTAGTTTTTCTGGAAAAATACCTTAAAATAAACACTGGAAAATTATTAGATAAAAAATGAAAGTGTGATCTTTTACTTTTTTAGAAAAATGTCCAGTAAAATATACGCAGTCCCAATCTTTTCCATTTTGAATGGGCATTGAGATAAAGGACACAGATAATTCGGACTGTCTAAGACTTTGCCAGAATTTTTGCTAGAAATACAAAGTACTCTTTTTAAGTGATATAAACATCACTGTCACATGAATGATATTCTGGCAATTGAAAAAAAAATATTTAAGAAAGTAGTTCAGCATGCTTATGAATACAGATTGATGTTTTCAAAGATGTATGTCAGGTCTGTGGACTTACAACCTGCTTTTTGAGAAAAGATTGAAACCAAAGCTTGGCTGGAATTCTTCTAATAGAAGAAAAAGAAAGAAGAAACATTTGTAGATTATTAAAATCTAGAGCAGTTTGGTCAATTAATGTGATTTGCATCTTGTATTTTTAAAATCAGCTTGCTTTATCTTTACAAAGAAGATTTATTTAAGAGCCGCTTCTTTCTACATGTTTCAAGGTGCACAGACAAATTGAAAATGAATTATGTGTTGTTTGTAGAATGAAGGCTCAAAGAAAACCTCTCACAGAAATGATAGTGATGAGGAGGCACATGCTCCTAAAAGAGATGAAACAGATCGATCAGTAATGATGTTCAAGCCAATGGTGTCAGACCCAATTCATATACACAGAAAATCACCCCTTCCAAGATCCAGGAAGATTGGTTCTGTTGAAGTAAGTGTTTGTGTTCCACATAACGTCTTTGACAGAAATTAACTTCTGCTTGCTTTTAACAAAACAAAACAAAACCAAATGTAGTTCTGCTTTTGGTTACACCAAACCAGGAGGATGCATCTCACAGAAGGTTTGCTTTTGCTGTTTGGGAAATCCTCCATGGCAGTAATTTGTCTGAAGGAACTTTTAAAAAAAAAATACTATTCTG
>JAWWLV010000100.1:11734861-11749395 GCA_035041135.1 Platyrinchus mystaceus | reverse complement strand
AGACTTTTTCAATCTAAACCTACATCTACAAACTAACAGACATTGCTTTTATATTCATCTTTTAAGACAGCTGCTATTGGGAATTAAGCAAACTTTCAGGGTGAACCGTGCTGAGAGGGAACAGAGGGATTGGGGGCGGATGGGGAGGTACAGGAGGTGAGACATGTCTTCTGCTGTGTTTTCTTTTTTGTGGGGTGAAAGTGACTCCACTTACCAAGCTTTTGAAGGTAAGAAAATAAACCTGGAGCTTTTTTTTTAAGTGGCTGGGGTTTGTGTTTCATGAATTTGTTAGATAACATCTTGAACAGTCGAGTTTGCTGTCTTGAAGGCCATGACATTTAGGTGTGCTTCACAGACATGGCTTTAATGTCACAGAGGTGGGGGGATGCATGGCTGTATCACTGGTACCATTTGGATGGTTGGATGATTGAGTGGCAAAGCTTCAGATGGTGCATAGTGGCACTTCTGTGATATTAATGCTAGAAGCAGACTAACAGCTTCTTATTGCCTCATTTTCAGTTGCTTAAAACCATCAGAAATGAAGATTCACACCAAAAGCTTTTTCTTTCATGTTTGTGTTGGGAATGGGCTGTTTGTATGCAGTAAAAATATTATAAATTTGCAAGTTACTTGGTTATTGGCAGTGTGGAGAGAAAAAGATGCATGGTTCCTTTCTATAAGGATATTTGTATAACATGACTTCCATAAATTAACAGACATAATAAATGTTAATGTCTTACATTTTCTATTTCCAAGTTTTTTCATAAACAAATGCTCACAACATCAATATATTTTATTTTTAAAAACTGTTTTCACTACGATCATGCAAACTCCCCTCCTAGTTATGAGTTCATATATGCACAATTTAATAGTCTATTACTTCAAACTTCTAACCATTTTCATAAATTATGTGGAAGTTACCTTCACAAGATATCAGTACCACAAATTGCCAAATTTTGACTATCCAGATAGTATATGTTGAGATCTAATGTGTTTCAGCATTCTGTGCTTGTTTATTTGCTGGAAGAAATAAGCCAATTTAGAGAAAACATACACTATGAAATATTTTTTACTTAAAAGTGAAATTGGAAGTTTCATCTGGCCTACTGAAATCTGCAAAACCAGTATTTGGAATATTTAAACCAAACAAAGTGTTTAAAAAAAAAAGTCACTGCAACTTAAACTGCAACTGCCTTGAACTTTTTTTTTTTTTCTCCTTTTTTTTTTCCCCTCCTGTAAGGCAATTCTCTCTTCACCTATGTCCGTTAATTTGAAAGGACACTGTCAGGTGTGAGATTATATGGAAGTTTTAATCTGGGTTATAGTCAGCAATATTTACAGAAGGATTTGCAACTGTTAACTGAGTCATGAAAAGAAAAAGGAGCAGAGTTTTAATAGTAAAACAAGAATGCAAAGTTCATCAACATTGGAAAGCAAATTCAGTATTGCAAAAAATGTTAATGCTACAAAATGATACAGGGTATAGGGGGGCTCTTAGCCTGACACTGTCCTCCCTTGAAGTCTTAATAAGGTGTCCAGCATCAGATAAAGTTCAGGACTTTTTTACGTTTGGAAAACTGCTGCCAGTCAGGTTGGTGCTACTACTAGTGAGTCAGCTGTAAAGTCTCAAAGGCAATTTTAAAGATGAGAATCTTTCAGATAAGTTTATAGACTAGAAATGGTAACTATTAAGTAATAAATAGGAAAGTTTAATGTACTTAAGAGGGGAAGAACTATTAAACAGGATGTCAAGGGTAATAGATGTTCTGTTTCCAACATGTGGAAAATTCTTAAAACCATGAATCGATTATTGTTAATAAGTACCTTTCTTTCATATCTAATAATTAGTAAACCAGAAATTTGACTGAAGTGTTGTATTAAAAGATATAACTGGATGAAAAGATAAGAGTGGAACTGCTAACTTCCTAATACTGAATTATTACTCTTCTCTATTCGCTGTTTAATAGTTTTAAAAGTAGTATATAAAAGGGTGCAAGCAGATGGGGTTTTCTTTTCTGTTCATTTGGCTCTGTTGAATCTAACTTTGCATGCTTTGCTGTTTTTTGCCCCCTTTCTCACTTCCAGGAAGAGAGCCCCCTGAGTGTGTCTAGCCCAGAGTGTATTGGTACCTGGCTGCATTACACCAGTGGTGTGGGTACTGGGCGTCGAAGACGCAGATCAGGGGAACAAATCACTTCTTCCCCTGTCTCCCCTAAATCACTGGCTTTCACATCCAGTATTTTTGGCTCATGGCAACAGGTTTTTAAACTTTACTTCATTAAACATTTTATGCATTCCAAGCAACAACTGTCTTTAAGGACATCTAATCCCTTGTTATGGATTATGTTTGAAGCAAAATCTTCCACTTCTTAACATTACTTGCCAAGAATGTTTGGGGGAAAAAGAGCAAGTGCATGTTTTTCCAACTGAATGTGTTACATGTTTTCACAAAAATTTGGTTTCTTTATAGGAATTGCAAATGTTACTACAGTAAAAAAGACTTAGAGCAACTGCCTAATGAAAGAGATTTCTGCTTTGGTTTAGTTGTCCTTTAAGACTTTAAAACCAGCATTGCTTAATTTGGTGGTAGGTAAATTCAAAAAAAATTAAAAATTAATAATTGCAACCAATACCATTTGAAATAATTTATTTGGTACTTCATGCTGCTATTCAAAACTTGTTTTGCATATATCATATTTTCAGTGGCCTGGTATTAACTATTGCAGGGAAAAAACTCCTAGCACTAATAATTCTTGCCTTCTGTATCCAGAGGTATCTGAAACTCCCAACACAGTACATCATCCATTGACTTGTACAATATTTTGAAGATTATTCTTTCTACTGGTGGGTGAGGGGAAGACAGGAAAAAAAAGAAATGCCAAGTGTTTTGGGAGTACCAGTGAAGATGTAAAGATGTTCAGAATGTCAAGATATTGTTTACATGTATGACAATGGATGGTGTTCTGTTAACCGTATCCTTTTTCTCTGAAAATTTTCATAATTTAATATTGAAAATTTTAAAACTATTTACATTGGAAAAGTTTATATCAGCAAAGGCTGTGAGCATCTGAAGATTACACTGATTGAGCCCGTGCATGGATCAGTGATTGTATCGTGTCCTCAATAGCTTGTCTGTCTTTCCTTCCCTCCCCTCCTTTTTTCAATACAGGCGCAGTTTAGGAGAGTGCATTTGGTAAAATGAAATAAAATGTCTCAAATGTTTGTTCTCATTTCGGTCTTGGTCTGTGTCCTTTCTCATTCTGAATGCTTGCTTTGCACCACTTCATTGCAAGGAACTCATATGTGAAATGGACTCCCTTCAGAAGGGGATATTGCATGATCTTTCATGTTTCCTTTACATATTTTTACTAACACTTATCATACAGCTTATTAACATGTGTCTGTCTGAAACAGGCTGCTGTATCAAGTTAAATGGATGTTTCATGCTGCTGTTCTACTTGCCCTTATTTTTCTGTTTTTTCATCCAGGTCCTATCAGAAAGCAATAGTAACTTACGAACACCACGAACTATTCTGGAACAAAAGCAGAGTGGTCTAGGTATGTGCCTACAGTTGAAATTTTGTTTGATGTTATCAGCTTTTCATCTGCCTGTTGTTCTGTACAGTTGTATATTCTTTGATTAGCTTTTTTATTAACAGGACCCAATAGTACTTGTTATCAGTACCATATGCTGAGTGTCTGCCTATGAACTGGACAGTTTTTCTGCAGCAAAAGTTTTTAAATAAATTATAACTGAAAATAGCAAAGTGTTTGAGACTGTTCATACTACTGATTCTGTACTGCTCGCAACAGGTGCCTAGGACTATTTTTAATGTAAAGTAGATTTTTATGATAATATAGTTTCTGATTGAGCTTTTGGAATTTGCAAGAATCTTTTGGATTGAAATGGCCTGCACCAGTTAAAAGTTAAAACACTTTTCTTTAAAATTTCTGTTTCCTGCTGCGGGCAATTGATGAAAGTGAACATGTTTTAACGAGGGGACTGGGATGGGGAACAAACCTCAGGTTTCTTGATAGTATCAGGGGTTTTGCACATATTCCCTCTCCTAAAATTAATTTCTTCTTTTCAGCATTAGAATGAATCATGCTATAATTCAATGAGTTGTTTCAAATTCCTTAATTCAAGTGGTGCTTTTCTGCTGCTTATTTTAAACAGGCATACATATGACTCATATGCAAAAAAAATTAAATCATGCACTACTGTAAATCAGTCTTGCTTTTTTTTTTTTCTGTGTGTCTTTTCATGGGAAAAATGAAGTGTAGAAAATGCATAAGCTATATGCATAAAATTAGAAGTAGTTTTTCCTTTCTTATTGAAGATACGTAATTTTTGTATTATTTTTTGTATGTCTAATCTTTCTGTGATACTTTTCTTCCTATTATATTTTCCCTTAGTAAAATGCATACATCAGGTGCTCTTGTTTATTGAAGTCCTGTTTTTTATTACGTGCTTGATAAAGTTAAATGACTTTTCTTTTGTTTGACACAATATGGCTTGTGGAAATTGATGTATTTCTGTGTGTAGATTAAGGTATTATATATTTGGTGTGAAAGGCTTTTGCCACAGACCAGGCACCAATTTATTTTGGCTGTGACTGGTCACATGTGCTAGTAATGTTTCCCCTCACTGGATTGTTAAAAGTAATGAAAGGAAGCATCACTGGATAGACAGCTGGTTTTCAAAAGAAAAATCTGCTGCTTCTAATCAAAAATAAAAAGATAAGCTCTGAGTGAAAAACAGCTTCTCCTTTCAATTAGTAGTAAAATGTAAAGGAAAAAAATTGCAACATTTTTTTCCATTTTGTTCATTGTTGTATGTAAGTTTTATTTATGGTTGATGATTACGAAAGTTATTTTTATATTTTTGTCTATGGCTTGTTTAACTCCCATTCTGATGAGTTGTAACAAAAGTACTGTCACTTGCATGGAGCTGTGCAAAAGTCTTCTCAGGAAAGGAAGTCAAGCTAAACTTTTAGGTGTTTTCAGTTTGTAACATTGTCAGTAACGGTAGCTGAAATATGAATAGAGTTATTTCTGATTTGGTTAACATTTTATTGGGGATAGAAGGGAAATATTCCTATATTAAGTCTGTGGAAATGCATGAGAACTTCATTGCAGCCTGTCATCTCAAAGGTTGATTTGGATGGAAGCAATGAGCAGTATTTTTCCAGTTTAAATTTGTTTCATAAATGTAGGTTTTAAAATACACAACTTTCACATCATCGTCATCATCATCTTCATTTTGTTTTATTGTTTTGTTTATGTTTACATTGATGCTAACTGGTAACTTCTTTTTACCAAAAGTGAAAACAGGACAAGAACTCACTTTGGTTAAAGCCAATCCTCTCTTTGCACATAGAGCAGAGGGTGCTGTCTCATGAGTAGAAGCACAATAAATTATGATAGTTTCAGCCTACAAGTCCCACTCTGACATTACAAGCATATTGTGAACCTGTCCAAGGCACTGCCAAAAGCTGCCTTTTGTGTGGTAAGAGCCATGTGCTTGCATGCTGCATGCATCCCCAATGTGAATGGACGAACACCTGGTTGTTGTATGTATTTTCTCTAACTCCCATCAGGGTCTCACTGTGCGGGCCTGTTTAGCACCTCAGTGCTCGGGGGTTCTTCAAGTGCACCTAACCTACAGGATTATGCTCGTACTCATCGTAAAAAGCTGACTTCTTCTGGCTTCATAGATGGTATGTGCACACTCTCGCACATGCACGCACAAACCCATGTGCCACATTGAACTTCTAAAGATTTTGGTGGAATCCTAGAATATTTTGCCTTAGTATTAATTCTGTGAGTTTCTATTGCTTCTTTATTTGCCTGTAGGTTGCTTATGTTTTAATTTGATAGCGCAGTTAATTCTTGTTTGTCTTGAATTGAACACTAGCTCACAGGCTTATAAGGCGTGGCAGGAGACTTCAGCGAGTGCATTTTTTAAGTAAACTAAAATTTTTTGTTTGAAATTCTTTAACCATTTTGAACTGTGGCTTTTATCATTGCTAATTGATCTTCAAATAAATTACTGGTAGCATATGTGAAGAATGAAAGAAATTATGAAGTAATAAGTTAAATACTGATGGTGAAAATTTTAGGATTCCTAACCTTTTTTTTTTGGTGGGGTTTGGATTACAAAGGAGCAGGAGATTTTCAGTTTTGGATAACCTAGGGTGGAGAAGAAACTCTCTAACTAGATTTCGAATGTAAAGATGCCAAAGCACACCTTTATAACTCTGAGGTGAAACTATTCACACTGTTTCCCCCCCCACTTCACTACTCAGTGTTCGACTCTAACCCAAATAACCCTGTATGCCAGAATCACCAGCTCATTCTGCTTGTTTTCATACACTTCATTACACATCTTGTAGTTACCAACAAGCCAAATTTTCTTCTTTTTAACCTCTATTTAGATTTTTGCCCTTTTCCTTGGTCCCTTCTGCATGCCACTCAGTTCTAATACCTTCTCATCTTTTCTTTTTTTCTTCCTTCTTCCTTTCCTATTTTAAAATCTCCATCTTTTGGTAGCTGTTACAAAATTTCAGGTACCTGTTTTTCTCTTTCTCAGACACCACACGCGGTTCTGCTGTTAAAAGGTTTTCTATCTCATTTGCTCGACACCCAACCAATGGTACGTTTTGCTTTTATTTTAAAAACGAAAACAAAAACAAAAGGTTCCTTGCTTCATCCCTTTTATTTTTATTTCAAATATGGGGTGTACAGTATCATCCAACTGTCTGTTGTTCCTAACTTCAAGCACAATTCCAGATATATTTGTAATCATTAGATATCCTAAATCCCTTCTTTACCATTCATTAGTATAAATACAACATCAAAATTCACTTCTTGGAAAAATCCTTGAAAAAAAAAAAGGAAGTGCTACTGCTAATCACGATCTCTGTAATAAATTATTCTCCCCAACTTCTTGTGTGATCAGACTGTATGGTACAAGATAAACACAGAATGAAATCTGATCTTATTGGACATTACACTTCTTGATAGCTGCTGCTTCTTCTTTGTCTTTCTCCTGCTGACCTGATTCCCTGAGCCTCCCGATTCTAAAATAAATCAATGAATTTATTGGAGTTTATGACTATCTTCTTGAAGTGATGCTAAATTAAAAAAAAGCAGAAGCTTTGGTTCCATTCCTGCTAAATTGCCATGTTTGTCACAGAACAAAAATTTATTTTACCTTATCATACTTCTCTGTTCATCAGATGTGCAAATTACTTAAATATTGCACAAAAAATCACAGCAAGAGAGCTGTGACTTCTTGAGCAGCATTGGCCTCTCTTGAGCTTCAAGAGTGAGACTTAACTTGTCTTCAGTTTGCAAAAAAGGTCTGGTTTAACACAGGACAAAGGTATGTCTTTTTCTTCCTTAGCAAAATATTTTGCACCTCCTTTTCTATGTGATTAAATAGACCCCAAATATATCCTGTTCATGAAAATTAGACTCAGTCTTCAGCATCCACCAGACCTTAATGTAGCTTTTTCAGATTTCTTAACTGCAGTTTTAAAGAGTGCATGACTGGTGGCTGAATACATTGATGGTGATGATATTGAAATTGCAGTGGAAATCATCAGTATTTTCATGATAGATTCAAAATATATTCAAAATATATAGAAAAAAAATTAATTAAAAAGTGAGTTTTTGTTTGGCTTTGCTGAGAAACAAAGTGGTCTTTTGTTATATTCATTTCAAGCCCATGGTGACTTTTTTGCACTGCAGTGCATCTTGAAGGGAAAGTGATACAGTAAGCCTGAATTAATACCATTAAGACTGTGTTTGATCTAAAAGGCCAAGTCTAGTGTCCTATTTCAAATAGGAAAGTTAGGAGTCTTTTATCTTTATGCTCAAACCAAACAATATTACCAAAACATACAGGTTCAGAAAGTAGAAACTGCATTTGAGTATCAGTGTCTAATAATATGATTACTCTCTGTTCCACTATAGCACTATCTTTTTGTGACTGCATTCTTTAAAAAAGGATCTAAATTGCTTGTATTGATCACATTGATTGTTCAGATTCATTTAATGCAGCAGTTTTACCACACATCTTTGACAAGATTAATGCATGCAGTACGAGCTTCTCTGAACCCTGAGTGTATTGGAGGTTTCCAAGGGTTCTCTACTAACATACGTCCATATTGATGTTGTTTCGTCTGTCCTCTGGACTATCACTTTGATTCTCCTTGTCCCTTTCACTCTGTTTTTTTTCTTATTTTTATGTTGTTATCACACCCTCTTAACTCATTTCAGACTACCCCCCCATCTTTAGTTCAAGGAACATGGTGAAACAAGTATCTTCTGAAAGTGCTTTACCTTATTTTCTGGGCCTCTGCAGAACACCCACACCTCTTTAGGTGCTGGTCCATTTCCTCTGTGGAATTTCTAGGCTCCAGTGGTATGTCTCTATAGTTTTTGAATCTAAGACAGCAGGATGGCTTTTTGAGATGCTGCGTTAACCCTTTCATTGTCTTGCATTTTGATGCTTTAAGAATTAATACAGCCAAAGTTCAAAGGCTGTTCATGTACAGGAAATTGCCTTTTAAAGGGATACTGTCGGGCTTCTTCATCATAAAATTTCAAATTTATTTCTCCTAACATCCTAGATTATTTATCATAAAATATTAAAATAAAACACTGCAGATAGATTTCCAGAGTATCTTTTAAGCCATATCCCTTAGATGTAAAGTTACTACTACAACATTCTGGGATATGACTAGCTGACAGCAGAATTGCCAAAACTCAACAAAAATGTTTGCAGGGGAAACTTATGAAACAAGAAAAAACTTTTTTTCTTTTTTATTATTTTTTAAAGGTCATGGGTATATTTTGAAATTCCTTCCTGGTTTTCTGTAACATGCACTATGACATTAATAATTACTAAAAAGTTAACCTGACATTGTCCCACTTAGTTATTTGTAAATAGAAAAATAAATTCTCATTGAAATTACTTTTCTGTCAGGGTAAAGAGAGAAATCTTACATTTCACTGTAATGCAACGAAAGGGTTTGCGCTTTGCATGCATGCAAATAGTCATTTAGGATATTAATATGTATGCCAAACATCTTAGTGCTTACACTGAAGCTTAGCTACTGCCTTTGTAAGAGAGTAGAAATTAATTACATGGTGGTGCTTCTTTTGTACACAGAAACCAAGTTTTTATGAAATGCAACATTTTGTTTATAATCTAAGTGAAGCTGACATGAGTACACTTCAGTTGATTGTGTATTTGTAGCAATTGTCCCGAAAATTTGAGTATTGGCCAAGGTGGATCTAAAAATAAAGACATAAATACAGACATTTTGGGGTTGAAACCTTATTGAGTTACTTCTCTATGCAAAGTACTAATGGGGAATGAATGGGGAACATTGCATATCACAGGAATATTGTTGCTTATTATTTTATGGGAAAGAACAGTTCACAGTCATAATGCTGTCTCTAATAAATGTACCTTGAACTGAAATTCTAAACATTATTTCATTCACTATTGCTTCTTCATTTATTTAAAATAAATTTACTGTATTGAATTGCCAAGTTGTAGCGTTACAGCTGAATGTTGAAAACACTAATGGACATATTTTCCTCTTCTGAAATGCAATTGGATGAAAAGCTGTTCATTGAGTTATCAAACTTGCATCACTTTATAGAGCTGCAAATTTTTTTAGCCAAGATGTTGAAATGTTTTTTAGTCTGCTAGTAATATGGATATGCATGGTTAGTGTATGATCAATACTAACATAGAAAAGCAAAGTTCAATAAATTTTTAGATTATTGGGTTGCTTTACTTTTCTAATATATGAAACCTCTAGTCTTCTAAGTACTGTTTTTAAATGTATAAAGGTAGGTGTAAATCTGTCTTAGAAAGTAAAAACATGTAACCTCAAGGTACAAAAATGCTAACAGTGGTTTTCCTTTGATATTAAAGGCAACAATTTATTTTCACAGAATACTGAAGATGATAAAACATGAATTCTGCAAATTTCTTTCTTGGAAGATGTAGCATTTTTAGCTCTTGTCTGCTAACAGTTGGCAAAATAGCTATATCCTATTTTCTTGCATGAATGAGTTATCTATTTAGTCTTGTGCCAGGTATGAGAATGAGTAGGAGAAATACTATCTTTTCCTGACTTTTTTTTGTAGTGATCTGCTGAGTTTGTCTTAAAGAAAAATTATCTTTCATTAACTGATTCAAGAGTAGAGCACAGTTCTGTTTGAATAATTTGTGTGTGCACATGTACTTCATGTGTACATGGGATTTGTATCCCATGGTATGTTACATGGTGTCTTTAGTACACCCTGGAAACGGCCCGTCTTGTTCCAACTCCTATGATATTTAATTTCCATGATTTCAAGAGTCCTATATCTGCATGTGCTAATGTAAAATAAATGCTTTTTATCATGCATTAATACTTGCATGTGCAAGAGCTTAAATCCTGTCTTATGTTTGGAAATCTCTCTTTTGTATTATTTTTCCTTTAGGTTTTGAACTGTATTCCATGGTGCCTTCTATTTGCCCTTTGGAAACCCTACATAATTCCTTGTCTCTGAAGCAGGTGGATGAATTTCTTGCCTCTGTTGCTGCTCCATCAAGGGAAAATCTACAGGACACATGTACTGGTTTTAGTTTGTATTTATGTTAATTTTAAATTTGTAATTACTGTCTGATTAATTTTTGCAGTGTTTTACAGCTAACAATTAAACTAAGGATACTGTTTTTAAAGAAAATGAAAATGTACATAAATTCTAAATAATGTACATAATTCTAAATTTTGCAGTATCCTTTTGTGGGTATGGATACTGTTATAATTCATTGTAGTAATGTCTCTGTAGAAGCATTGTTAGGGTAGTAAATTAAGGATTTAATGCAATCATACTGGGTTTATTTCCCTTACATTGACTCCTCTGTGCTGTCCACACTGTCAGCTGCATCACAAGTCATACTTCTTAGTGAGCATGCAGTATTTCCAGCTTTATACTGTGCTGTTGTACTCACAGTAACCACAGCAGAGGATTGTTGCATTTACACTTGAAAATGTGTTCTTTCCTGTTTCTTTTAATATTATTTGGGGTTTCACCTGTAGAGAGCCTTGCAGTTACTGAACTTTTTGGTATGCTGCATGTTTAAAGTTTAAATGAGCTTGAAATGAAATACAGCTAAGTTCTATCTGTGTGCACATCTCTAGGAAAATGACTTCCCATTGTGATTCTACTGCTGTGTCATTGGAATTGGTTCAGATTAGGTCAGATTTAGGTCATCCACATATTAGGATGCTTATAATCAATGTGTCAGGTGATTGAAAATCATTCTTCTTGAGGAAGTGTCTAAAGACTCATGTTTTGATCAGAAAAGTTATACGCAGAAACAAGTACTAATACAAAGGTTATCTACCTGTTAGGATTTTTCTTTTTTTCTGTTATAGGATTTTTCCTTTTTCTTCCTGTTATTTTATACAGTTTAGATTTTAATCAGTAGCTAAATTGATAGAATAGGCTTTCTGTATCTGAGAAGGAAGATGAGCAATTTAGGAAAACTGTTGCTACTGTATATGAAGGATATGAAAATTCTCAGCTGTGTAAAATGCCTCGTTATGCTGGTGAGGAAGTTTGTCATCAAAATCCGTTCAGAGTTGAGAATACACAAGATGAAAAAATACTTCTTTACAAAACCCTTGTAACACTCCTAACATATGGTTGTCACCTTTCTTCCAAGGAGTGGTTGGAAATTAGACTTGATACAGTTAAGGCCATAGGTTCTTGGCTCTCCAAGTGTTTTCCTGTATTATTTAGACATTGTCTGGAGATAAATGTCTTGTGTGCATTTTTCACAGACATCAGGTGCAATCTCCATAACCTAGGGGAAATAGCATGAATGCTTTTGCCAATCTTCTGGTGAGGCTGGTGTTACTGAAATTCAGCTTAGCTTCCTTAGCAGCATGAACTCATTGTGTTGCTTTCTTAGTTAAAAAGGAGATTTTTAGATTTGTCTTCCATGTTGCGAAGTTTTGACATCACAGTCAAAAATGGGCAGCTGAGCTGTGTGACGGTGTTGTCAGTGTCTCTGGACAGATACACAGTCCTATAGCTGCTGCTTTTGATGTTTGGCTTGGGTGAGAGTATTTTTGTTGTTAATGATGTGTATATTCTTTTTTTCCTGCCATTGCAGCTTCTCCAACATACATGATGCCACTTTCAGGAAGAAAAATTTCTTTAAATACCTATACCCCTGCAAAAATTCAACCAACTCCACTTGAAACTTTGCCTGAAAGGCTAGCAATAGAGAAACCAACCTTATGTAAGTAACCTCTGTCAGAGGCAGAATGATTACCTTGATTCTTTCCAGAATGATTTTGTAGGGCAGCTATTTCTTAAGATTCCCTGTCTGTGTAAGTGGGATCATTTTGTGGGTCAGCAAGAACTCAGTAGCATTGCACAAATAGTTTTAGCAGTAAAACTATGTTAATAGTTAGTTTCCCTTATGCTCTAAATGGTTTCAATTTCTTTGGCCTGAAAATTCATGGGTTTTCGTTTTGAAATATGACACCATTTCCAGCTATCTCCAAGCAAAACAAAGGAATTTATTTAAGTGGTAGAATTTCTAGAATGTTTTCTGAACATTTATTGTACAGCTCTGTGGCGAGGTTCTGACTGAAGCTGCCAGTAACACAGTGATGCATTCAATCATTAGTATGTTCGGTCTGAACTGTTGGCCAGCTATACTGTCTGGTTTGGGGTGGTTGTGCTATTTAGAGAACAAATTCCATGCAGGTTTCTGATTTCATTAGCTAGTGCAGCTTGTTTGTGTTTCTATGCTAGGTAATATGCATTTTTGTTGCTTTTGATGCTTTTTAGCGTGAGTGTTGAACACAAAACCTAATGCTTTTTTCTCCTATCTGTACAGCTACCCCTGGATCTCCTGTTAATGCATCTGATGTTAAGCTGTCTCTTGAAGAGACCTCACTAGATGTAGAACTTGGTGGTGAGACTCTTTCCAAGAAGAAATGATCAGACAAAACTGGAAACAACTTCTTAAATGGTTCTTTAGAGTGAGTTCAGCTATCTTACTGAGCTTTCAAAAGCCATTCATGTGTGCAGCTCATAGTGCATTTAAGAATCTTAAGTTTATATATGGTTAACTAGTGTGCACACTACATGTTTAGGTTAAGTGTCTTTTCTCATGTTCTAAAACATTTCAGGAAATATATTTATCAGTTTAATGAACTGCACACCTTTAGTGGAAAAGCTGCACATGAATCTTTTCTATGTCTTCGAATATCTACTGTAAACCTGTACAAAAAGAAAATGGTGTGTGTTACAGTGGCTCTGTTGATGACACTGTAATGAAGGCATTGTCTGTTGTCATCATAAACTTCTACTTTCAGGACTTTATAATCTCCCTGTAAATTTCTTCTGTAGGCTGAAATGTAACACACATCTTGACCTTTTTTTAATTTAACTACATTTCCAAAGAGATCTCTTTTGCCTGGTTTGAAGATAAGCAGATATTTTCTGCATTTAATTATTTTATATCATATATGCTGCAATAATTAGGCATGATGGAGTGAGTTAATGTATCAGCACTTTTGACTACTCTCATTTTTTTCTGTGTTTACATCAGACCAGTAACATTCAAATACACCTTCTCTTTTATTATTTAGTATACATGCTTGTATACGGGTACCTGTACATCATCATGCAGCAGATAAAACTGTCTTTTACTTGCTTTTATCGAAACCTTCTTTTGTTTACTAAAAAAGACAGTTTTATTTTCCTTGCCATATATATCTACAAAAAGGTGATATTAAAAAGCAGATTTTGTAGAATGAGAAATGATTACACTTGTTCTGCTGGTAGGTTTATTCTAAAAATTGTAAATATTCCATCTATGCTTTATTATCATCCCTTCAGAGTGGAGAGAGGCTTTGGACTACCACAAATCAGTGCATACTGTTGCAAAATACTCAGGATTCATCATTGCCTGGGGATTTTCATGCCTCTCTCCATCCAGTCTAGGTGGTTGATAGCAGCTCTCATTAAAAAAAGAAAAAAAAAAATTAAGATTTTGTAAGAGATGTTAGAAGCATTCATAAATCAGTGGAACGTGGAGTTATGGGGTTATACAGAATAATCATCTGGTCTAAGCAACTCTTTCTGTGGCATGAAAAATTACTGAATTGTAATTATCCCAAATATATGAAACTGCTGTCCACTTTTTTAAGTTCAAGTGGCTGAGTAGTAAGAACTACAAGTAGGTAATTCTTTCATGTTTAAGCTGCAGAAGACATAGCTTATGAGTAATATGTTTAAGTAGGGCTCTTGTCTCCAGAGCCAGTGCAACTATAATTGCATTCACTTTGCCACAGGGTCTGTTTTCAGTGTTTACCATATATGTAATGGCTTCTGCAGACTAATGCTAACAGTGCTGGTTAATTACCAAAAATATGAAGGGTTTCTTTGGTTTTAGGTGCGTTTGGTGTTAGGGTGGTGCACAGCTTATTATCTAT
>JAWWLV010000100.1:11701886-11734761 GCA_035041135.1 Platyrinchus mystaceus | reverse complement strand
TATACTTCAAACATTTCATTTTCTGTAGTGTAATTGTGTTATTGACAGTGTTGGTCTTGCACACAACTGAATGTACACTTGTTTACCATTTAAAAAAAAAAAAAAAGTTTAAAATTTAAGTATGCCTATCATTCCAGTCAACCAAAGCTGTGGCATAACTTTTTTTTATGTGCTCCTGAATAAAAAAACAAGGTCGCTAGCAACTTCTCTCCATTGTGTTTTTTTTTTTAAAGCTCTGTGAAATATAGTGGGTAGTTGATGCAGTAGTCTCAGTGGAAAACAATTTGCATATAAGCCATAAATTTACAAATAAGCCAAAATTTCTCTTGGTGGTAAACGACGTGAGTCAAAAGAAATGACAATATCATTTTATGATGAAATCACTCCTTAAAAAGCTAAACAGTAGTCCAATATTCTGCAGGGCATCTTCATTTTCCAGAATGGTAACATCATAGAACCATGGGGAGGGTTCTTCTACTTCCTACTGGTGCACTGACAGTAGGGCAGAACATGGACTCAGCTGATTTCAGCATGTTTTTAAACCAGTTCCTTTGTGGAGTTGCACTCTGTCTCACATTAAACTTTTCGAGCTGTATGTCCTATTCCAGCCAGATTTGACAGTGGTCAAAGAATATGCTTACAGAAAATCAGTGGCTGAATATACCTGTAAATCCCAAAATACCGCCACTGCAATGTAGTTTAAGTAATCATTTAGCATTTCTTTAAGAACAAAGCAGCATTACCAAATAGACCAAACCACAAAAATGTTTGTGAAAGTTCCTAAAATTATTTTTAACTCTTGTTTTATGTTTCTTTTATTATAATAAATACATGAATTTCAGTTATGTAATTATCCAGGCAAGTAAAATTTTTAAGGCAAAGCAGATGTGCTTTCAAAGTTCAGCTGTGTAAAAATACACATAAACAAGGCTAGGCAGGTTGTGCATACAAAAAATAATTATCGTATATATCCCTATATAGTAATATATCAAAAATAATGATCGTACACTGAACAATAGCATCAAAACCAGAGTTCAAAATAAGATGGCAGAAGAAATGTAACAAAAATTTCTAATAGCCATTTCAGTGCCATAGACAAGTGGCAGAATATAGGGATTTGACACTGTTTTCTGTCATCCAGCACAGAAGGATGCACAATATTCCTTTGGTTTTCTTGTGTTTTTTCTTTATCAATTTACAGCAGTTACACTGTTGACAGACCCAAAAGTACTTGCTAAAGCAAAAAATCCAAAATCTTTTCCAAAAAGTCAATTCTGCAAAAACAGTGGAAGACATGTACTTTCTAATTGTTCATGTTTTCTTTTATTTTAATTTTTAAATAATTATTTTAATTTTACTTGGTTTTGTGAAGAGGACAAATTTTACTGAGTATTTTCAAATACTAATTTCCTGAATCCCTCACTTAGCCTTAAAAACAAGCATCTTGTGCTTTGAAATACAGAAAGTGGTGTAATAACAAAGCAGTCTAGAGTGCATTACTGTGAAAAACAGATGTTGAATAAAAAAATAAACCAAATATTTTATCTATAAATAAAGGAATGTGTAAGTGTGTGAGTGCCATCAAATGTGGGCCTAGGAGGAGGCGAATGCACTGAATACAGAGAACATCCATATCATAAAAGAGGTATAAGACCTTACAAGAAACTTAAATTCTGTTCTGATACTAAACCGGTTCTAAAATGTACTTACTTGTTAAAAATAAAAATAGACTGAATTAAAAAGTTGTTTGTCACTATGCCACACAATGTATGAATGTAGTATATAGAAATAGACTTCTAGACCAGAAATTTTTATGTGATCTGCTACTGAGGAGAGGATTAACTTTCTGAAATAACACTGAACGTGAGTAGAAATCATTTTTTGTGTCCCTCCAAGCTATAGTGATCAATGTGTATTTTTCTATCACAAAGTTGCTGAAAAGAGGAACTTTTATCTGGAAATTATGATGTCTAATGGTCTTCAAAAAAAAAAAAAAGCTAATTTAGTGAAAATTGCCCTGATTTACACTAGATTATGTGGTTGACAGCTTCTAATGGGAAATTCTTTGGTTTTAGTTAAGAGAAATACAGGACAGGAAATGTTCATATTTAACATTGGTATCTCAAGGTTAGCCTGAAAAAGTCTATTAGGCTTTTTTTTTGCCTGGATGCCTCTTTTATTCTACATATTTTTGAGAAATCCACTTTTTGTTCAACATGGTTGATCTATATAACCTATGCCCAAGTGGAATGGAAATACCATCAAAGCCCTTTTGTGATGCACCACACTGGGAGATTTCCATTCCGTTCAGTCAAAGGGACAAAAGTCACAGTCAAGGGAAAACAAGGTAAGGGGTGATGTGTGTTTTGTACCAGATGAAGAATTCTTCTAACATAACTGCAATGTCTTTGCTTCCAGCAAAGCCTCTCTGGTACACATCTTGCTAAATCTCCTGTTCTGATCCGTCTCTCCAAAAGAAGGAATAACTGGTCATTTATTTAAGAAGATTATTATTTGTTGTATACTAATACAAATACTAAAACTCCTGTGAATCTTTTACAATCTGAATATAATTCTGTTTGTACCTCATGTCTTATATGTCTTCAGATTCTTGATAGCTTTTAAATTCTTCCTTTGGGTGGCAGCTGGGAATATATTTAGACTTAAAAGATCATGTGTAAAGCCTCCATAAATTATTTTAAAAGACTACTCCGGAAAATATTTTTAACTATTTATGAATCTTAACTAAGAGTCTGTAGCCATTTTTAAAGAGCACTTGCATAGCACATGTTGAGTTATGAACTACTGAAAAGGAGAAAGGAAAACAAAGGAGAAAATCAAACCAAAAGAATTCAAAGACTGAAATTACACTGTATTTGAAATAGAATGTAGAAAGCAAAAGCTTTGAAATTGCTCCCTTTTCTAGGTTCAATGTTAGTTAAGAATAAGTAAACACTGACTTAAAACTGTGTGAAGTTTTGGGCCACACAATTTAAGAAGGATGCTAAAGCACTTGAATACATCCAGAAGAGGGCAACCAAGCTGGGGGAAGGGGTGGCAGGCGTGTCCTGTGAAGAGTGGCTGGGGACCCTGAGACTAATTAGGAGAGGAAGAGGCTGAGGGGAGACCTCAAGGCTCTCTGCAGGTCCCTGAGGAGGGGAAATGGAAAGAGGTGCTAATTTCTCCCTGGGATGCAGTGTCAGGATGTGTGGGAATGGTTCAAAGCTGCTCCAAGCAAGGTTCATTAGGAAGCATTTCATTTTCTGAGAGGGTGGTAGAACACGGGCAGAGGCTTCCTAGAGAGGTGGTCAACACCCTGTGCCTGTCCACGCCTTAAAAAGAGGCATCTGAACAATGTCCTTCATAATGGACTTCAACTTAAATCAGCCCTGAAGTGGTCAGGCAGTTAAACTAGTTGGTCATTGTAGGTCCCTTCCAACTGAACTATTCCATTCTGTTATTAATTGCTATATATTTTTACCTAAACATGGGCTATGCATTCGGTCCACAAGCAATAAGGTTAAACAAGGATCACAGGAACACAACGGGCTGGGAAAGGCCTCAGGAGGACTGTAGTCCAACCTCTTGCTCAAATCAGGGTAATCTGTGGGACCAGACCAAGTCACTTAATCCACTCTGGCCTTGAGAACCTTGCAGGATGGAGACTGCACCAACTCTGTGAGCACCCTGGTCCGATCATGAACATGGCTTCACTTCTCTTTCTTCTTTAATAATGTATATTTTGACTTCTATAAACTTACTCTGGTTCATGTAACAGACCTACAGCAACATTGTCAAGTACCTTCTGTTGCCTCTTCCTATACACATTCATACTAAATGCATAATCTGTCAAAGATGGTCCAAAACTTCCCTTTCCCAGTAAGTTTTAGATCTCATAGTGTAGGACAGATTTTGTCTTTTCATGTTGGACAATTCTGTTTATGGCTTCTAGATGCTCTAAATCAGAGTTGGTACTAACTGAAGTTCTGCAAAACACAGGAAGTTCTAAAACTCCCTCCCTTTTCAAAGTCTTTCCTGTGCTTGTGTCCCTCTGGACACAAATTCAGCCTTGCTTAAGTGGATGTTATTCCTATTGAAATCAGCTTCATTAGGCAAAAAAGTGAATTTGACCCAAAAGTAAATCAAGGAATGCTTTTCACACTTACTAAAACTATTTTTTGATATCTTATATAAAAAATAAAGGTGGGATTTTATTAAATGTTGTCTCAAAGATATTTTGTTTAGGTTCTGAGTAAATTTTCAATGTAGGGGTTTTTTTAGCTTAGCCAAATAGACTTCTAAGAGTTTGGATGGCAAAAGTTGCGAAGTTGTATGGCAATATGTAATATTTCTTTCTCTTTTAATATAAAGATATTCCTTTTTTTTTTCAGTATGAAAGTTCTGCTACCACCTCAGCCATACCCTGCTTAGAACTGTTTTTCTCTTACCTGCCCCTTTTCAGATAGGTGTCTTATATTTTATCCTGAACATGGTTATGGATTTCCAGCAAAATTCAGATTTTCAAAATAATGGCTACGATTCTTCATAAGGGTGGGTGAATATTTAATAAAAATGTTTGACTCATTAGTCTTTGGAATAAAATCCATGTGCAGAGAATCAAAGAAAGACACTGAGTAGATATTCTCTAAATTGCTCAGCTTTCAGCCCTTGTGATTTAATAACTTCACTAATGCTCAAAACACTGTAGCAGTTTCCAATGTACAAACCTGGAATACAGGAATAGCAAGGAAAAAAAAGCCTTTTGATAAAAGCTCTCTTAGGATAATAAATAAGGAAAACTTGCAGAGAATAATAGAAATTGAGCCCTTTTTCTATGTGTTTTACCTTTAATATTATACTTTCCTAAATGGCATTGTAATGTCATTCCAACTGACTGTCATTGATCTGGAAAGCTACTGATGAGCACAGCCACTGTGAGATGTGGGTACTTCATGTTCTGGCCAGGATGACCATACAGAGAAAATGGTCTGTAATGGTCTGTTTTGCTGTGCCACTGTTGCAGTGGCACTAAAAAGTGTTCAGATCTTAGGTGGGAAAACAAAGCCCAAGCTCTTCAAAATATCTCTGTTCTAATCTTGAATGATTTGAAAAAAATATTGCAAAAAAAGGATTGAAATACAGTAGTCAGTCTTGAGAAAATCTTTATGACATTCCTGGTTGCATGGAAAATCCAGAACTTTGAAAAGGATCAGGATTTAGGAAGCTGTAGGTTTTATTTTTAAATATTTGGTGTGGAACGTGAAAACTCTTCTTAGGGATCTGCTTGTCTTTTGATATCTAGAAATTTAAGAGTTTACATCATGTTAATCACATGTCAATGTGATGAATGTTATTAAATATTACAGCTAATTAAAAAATAATATGTCTGATTGGGGCGGGGGGAGGACACACAGGACTGCTAGTCTGTAAAGCATTCTTTCTTTTAAACACAGCCAGAACACATTATGATCACCCCCAAGCATTTGTTGCCTCCTGAATCAATGACCACTACTGCCTGCCCTCTCCTCCTTGGATCTTCATCTCTGAACCTGACTCACAACTCATGGACAGCAAGAGGGGGAAGTTCTTTGGGGGGAAAGTTGGGATATACTGATTCATAAGATTTTACAGTCTCATTTATACCACAGAACAACATAGGTGGGATTTCTGGCTCAGGCTGGTACTGCAGATGTCAACATGAACCAAAGGAGTTTGTGTACTGTAAGCAACAGAGAATCATAATGCCTGTGTATTACACTCCAGTTTCATATCCAGAGAATACTCTGAGTTGGAAAGGATCCACAAGGATCATCAAGTCCAACTTGTGAGTGAATGGCCTGTATATGGATCCAACCCATAACCCTGGCATTATTAGCACCATGCTCCAACTGAGCTAATCTTAGTGTGGGTTCTTACACTGCTGCTTGACTAGATATGTTGTCCATGTTCTGTACTGATTTAGTACTGTTCTGTACTGCACTAATTTAGTTCTTAGAATACTTTTGTGAACTCACAAACCCGATGACTCTTAAGGGCTTACAGAGCCGTTAATTAAAATTCTGTAAAAAGACTTTGTTCTTTATGTCTCCATTGTTTGTCCTAGGTGAGAATCTCCAACAAACACAAATTCCAGGAGCAGGAGTGTCTGGGTGCACAATGATCGGCTGGTCTGGGTGTATATAGATTGCCAACACCCTTCTCTGCAGCTGAAGACCAAATGACCTGCAAACTTCTTGGCAGGACCACTGGGATCAGAGGGAGAACAGAGCATGGCCTTTGCATGGGCAACATCCAATTAGTCATATTACCAATCACATATACACCGTGTCCAAACTTTGTGTGCATGAGATATCACAGGGGTTATCGGTGGAGACGGGCGGTATTTCAGGGAAGAGCGAGTCAGCAAGAGATGGTTACTGGAGAGATGGTTACTCGATCCATCCTCACAGTCGTGTACGAAGAGAAATGGCATACGAGACTAAAACTTGTAAGGGAGTATCAGCACAGGTGGGATGGGAGCGGGAGCCGGCTGCGGCCGGGGAGGGCGGGGAAGGGCGGGCGGAGCGGCCGGGACGCGCCGCGGAGCCGCCGCCGCGCTCCGCCCTCAGCCCGCGCCGGGCGGGCCCGGGGGAAGCGGAGCCCCCGCTCGCCGCCCCGGCCGCTCCTCTGCCCGGGCCCCGCGCCCCGTGCGCCGGCCGCAGGTAGGACCGGGCGGGACGGGATGGAGTCCTGGCCCCAGCCCGCGGCTCCTGCAGCTGGGTCGGCGGCTGGGCCCGGGCCCAGGGAGGGGCCGCAGGACGGGCGCAGTGCGGGGTGGGCCCGCCGGAGAGCCGCGGAGATGCCGCCCCCGATCCGGGGTAACCGCTCGGCGCGGCCCGGGCCTCCCGCAGGCGGCGGCCCTGGCGCCTCTGCGCCCTCAGAGCCGCGGCGGGGCCGCCCCGGGCGGTGGGGCCGGGCGGGGTCGGGGCAGAGCCGGAGATCGCGGCCCCGGGCGCGGCGGGGCTGGGCCGGCACCAGGAGGAGCAGGGCAGGAAGAGCAGGGCGGGTCTGGGAGGACACCGGGGCGCTGGTCCCGGCCCTCGTGTGTGTGCGGGGAGCCCGGGGAGTGCCGTGTGTGCAGGGCCTGGAGCCTACGGGGAGGCCGCTCCAGAGCGCTTTCTGTGCCAGTCGGGGGGTAGCAGTGTGAGCGGTGGGAAAGCTCCAGAGTTCACCTATTAGCCCCTGTATGCAGTGATAGTGTATATATATGCCTATTTATATATATGTATATATAAGTATTTATATGTATGTATTTAGTATACATAACCATTTATACATCTCTTCAGTTGCAACCTATTGCCACGGGCAGTCCCCGTGCTCAGGCAAGTGATAAACTTGAATATGACCTCGCTAGTAACAAAATGCACTAGTGCCCAGCTTCTATGGGTAACTGTATTTCTTTGTAGTAAGTCTTGCTTAGTGAAGATTAAAGAGAGGCTGGGAGTTGTGTTTAAATGTTCATTGTGCTGCCGGTGATGCTCACTGACTGCGCTTGTGCGCTCTCAGGTGCATTAAAGAGTTTCTTTACAGAGTATGGAACTTGCTCATCTGCTTTGGTTCGTTAGCAGGCATGTTTTGCCAATGCTGTCTCTTCTTATTAAGATATTGGGGAAGTGTCTCTGTACAGTTGAGGTGCTGTTTTGAGTAGTCTATAGCAGGTCTTAGTTGTCTATGCATGTTATGTATATGCTTTTTTACATAGGGGTTTATCTGGCATCAGTGTGTGTATGTAGCTATTATAAGGAAAAAAGGAAATGATGTACATTAGCAGATGTTTCCCATGAACGTGTCTTTGTTTCTCCAGAGTGGGCCAGTGTGTCATGCACACTCATACATATGTGCTGGCATAGCTGCCTGCAGAAATGAATCAATGGCAGAAAGCTGCTCTACCCACCACCGCTGTCCTGCTGTTGGTGTATTTTGAACCATATTCTGTCTGACGTGGTGTGCTTGCTCAATTTTATTTTTTTTTCCCCCTTGAGGGAGAGCTTTTGTTAGAATAATGAAGATGGAGGAGGGCGGTTCTCGCAGTGGCCATGAAGCAGAGGGAAATGAGGCAGTGGCAGTGCAATCGCTGAAATTAAGCTCTTGCATAACAGCACTGACATTATAGCGTGGCTTTCTTTATAATCTCTTCCTTGACCAGCCTTATGCTGCTGGCCTGGCCACCAGGCATGCATAATCACATGCAAATACACTGTGTTATGGCAAAGTTGGATGAACTCAGTATTCTGGGACAAAGATTTCTGCTCACACTAGTTGTAAGTTTAATAGAAATTTACTATGCCTCCTTGTGCTGTTGGACTTTTAATAATTATTATTCCATACTTGCATTACTTAAATGCTTGTTCTTAGGTAGCATTTTGGTGAGGGAAGGAGCATTTGAGGAGTAGGCAGACAACTTTAAGGCCTTTGTATATGTAACTCTCCTGAGCCGGAGGAAGTGACCTTTAGCAGTGTGATGGTATAAGTCAGGGGTCCTCAAACTATGGCCTGTGGGCCAGATATGGCCCCCTAGGGGCCTCAATCCAGCCTGCACAGAACCCCCCCCCGCCCCACCAACTCGGGCGAATCGCCAGAGCCCCAGCGCGGCAAAGTTCCTCCAGTCCCTTCTGGCCACCCTTTCTGGACTGCGCAGCCGGGCTCAGGAGGGGGGCGGCAGCATCAGTGAGGTGGGCGGCTCCCCTGTCTCTCCCTCCCTCCCTCCCTCCCTTCCTCCCTTCCTCCCTCCCTCCCTTCCTCCCTCCCTCCAGCTCCCAGGCAGGACGCGCAAGCCAGCACCAGTGGGAAGCACATGCACCATCATGTCAAAAAAACCAAAAACTGACTCCGAGAGCAGGGTATTCCAAGAAAAGTGGACTTCTGGTTATTTTTTCACAGAGTACAAAGAAAGAGCTGTTTGTCTGATATGCCAGAATTCAGTGTCTATGTTCAAGGAATAAAATTCAGTTTTTTCCAAACTATAATCCGGCCCCCGACAGTGTCTAAGGGACAGTGAACCGGCCCCCTGTTTAAAAAGTCTGAGGGTCCCTGGTATAAGTGAATGATACACCCTCCCAACAAATATCTAAATATCTGTTGCAGATTGTATCAAGTTAAGACAAAGAACTAGTGGTTTAAAGTACTTCTGTTAAAAAATAAAACTCAGAAAACTAAATTGCATTGATTAAACATGTTTTTCTTGATATCTTTGAATAGGTCTTATTTTTAAAGTGTATTAATTTGAATAGCTGTTCCGAGTCTCAAAGGACTGAGTATGGTTGTTTACAGTGGTAGTTTCAAAATAATGTCACAGAACTGTGTTTTGAGACCTGGCAATAGAGAATACTACCCAACATGAATTTCCTATCTGACACAAAACCAGTGCAGACCTTTAGTCCCATTAGCATTTTGGTTTTCAAAGACAAAAATAAGTATTTATGCAGTGAAATCTGCAATACTTTAAATACTCTGTTTTGTTGGTTTTGTTTTGTTTCCTATCTATTATTTTTGAAAGGCAGTTTAGTTTTTTGTTGACAAGTCAGGTCGTTTGGGTTTTTTTTTCCAGATGGGCTAATCTAAGACTGGAGAGAACTTTCAAAATGAAACTTAGATATTCGTTGATGAAAAAATGAAGATAAAAAAATACAGATAAATAAAAATGCAATTACAAGGAAAAATTTCTTTTACTTACTAGCTAAAGAATAAGAACTATGTTTTACAATATGCATCAGCTTCTTTGCATTTAACTCACTCTTTCATCTTTTGATGAGTAACAAAAACAACCACCTTTATGCTGACCAGGAGCATCATTTTACTGACAGAATGAGTCATCTGTGATTCCATCCAGCAAGGAGGTCCCATTGTTTTAAATGAAAGACTAAATATTTGAGAGAAGTTATACTGTGTTAAACACTTCCATCTAGTATTGCTTGGCAAAGGGATGTTAGAGTTAAGTGGCCTTCTTTCCCACCATTTGCTTTTACTTTTCGTGCTTGCTAAGTCTGCTCATACAAAATTCATTAGCCTGGTCAGACTCTTTACATTCCATCTGTCTCTCTTTTGTGTAAATTGTATGCTCTGCCATGCTGGTCTGGTCTGAGCTAGTCACTGGAGTTGCTAATTGTAGCTCCTCAGTAATGTACTTGTGATCCTGTTTAATTTTAAAAGGTAGTTTCCTGGATCATAATTGTTTTCTGTTTAAAGCTACATTGATAACAAGAATTAACAAACTGGTTCTTGTAGTAGGAACAAATTGTTAGAAATTCATGTAGTCTTTTTGAAAATATAATTTCTAGTTCTATGTAAACCATGTGGTATTTGTTGTCTCGTATACTGGAGAGCTGAATAGCTTAATACTTTACCTGTTGACAAGAACCGCTCCCTCACAACACTCCCCTATCCCCCCACCACACTTTACTGGTTGTTTTCTGGGCTTTTGTTTTACATCACATTCTGCAGTTACTGCACTGGCTTTTTAAATTCAGTAATATCCATTCATCTGTTTTCTTAAGGCCTGTAGGATTATAACATATGCCTTATGCATATTTTCATTTTCTTGCACTTGATCTTGAGGAAGGAAATCTGTGCTAAACTTAGTTCTTACTCCATTTGAATGTTGTCTTGTGCAACAATTTAATATTACCTCAATTCTCTTTGGCTTAGAGTACTTTGGAATTTCTTCTAAGAGAAAGAGCTGTTGAAGAATGTGTGTATTTTATTGATCCTTTTCACGCTTTTTCTCTCTGGTTTTTTTGTGGGTTTTTTTAACTCCTGTCTCTACAAACATGGTATCAGTCTGTAAAACAAAGCACTGTGAAGCAGCATTGGTCTAAGTTCCTTCAGCAGAAGGTAAAGAGGATGACTAAAAACAAGTATTCTTCTCTGGCAGTGTGGGCAACAGTATCACCAGCTTGCCCTGGAAGAGCCTGGGAGCTGACACATCTCAAGGTCTGTGGCCTGGCTGCCCCAGCATTAGAAAAATAAATGTGGCCCCCTTGTGGATAGTCTTACGTAGCTGGGTTTTAGCTTCATTATTTTTTTTCCATTTCAACCAGATACTTTGGTTCTTTTAGTTGCAGGTTGGAAATAGTTATTTTCAGAAAATTTTGCTGTACAAATACGTAACTCCATCAGCATGTTTCAGTGGCAGAGAAACAATAAGGGATTCCCAAGAGCACATACTATATGTAGGTGATTTTTTTTCTTTTCAGACTGCTAGGGAAAGATGTATGGCTTATTTTTTGCCCTTCACAAACAGATGATTGAAATAATTGAAAGTGTGTGACTAACTTCACATGTTCTTCATGCATTCTGGGTGACTTCATTTACTCCTGATGCTTGATAGACAAACATTGTATCTTTTAAGTGCATTGTGTATATTAAATAATAGGAGCACAGAGAAGGGAAAGTCAAAACTGGCTTTATATCTCTATTCAGTATGTTTGGCTCTTTTACAGAGTTGGTATCACTGAGTCTGTTGCCATCTCCATTCTGCCATTTGCTTGTTGCAATGACAGCCATTTTATCAGAGGTCGCTCTCAGTGGTTCTCAGGGGGGAATAAAAGATTGGTTCTTAAGAAAAAGTAAAATCTGCTTACTGGATGGACAGAAATCCAGTGCTTATTTAAACCAAAAAAAGGGCATCTTCTTAAATCAGTTCATATTCCGGCTGAGAAGATAAGTAACAAGAAATGCCAAGTTACAGAGAATCAGTTATTTGGTTAAGAGCAGTTGATGGTGGTAGTTTCAAAATAATGCAGAGTTTTTACAAAGCATGGGAGTGTCAAGGGAAATGCCTCTTCATCTTTCTTTCTCTTTTAAATTCTGAGTAAAAAGTTTATATTTTTAAGTCACATTTATCTCCTCAGAAAGACAGTGAGTAATAAATGTGACAGAAAAAATACCCAAACAAAAGATGTTATTGGGTGCGGTGAGGCACATGGTGAGAATGCATTTCAACAGTAAATGATTTACAATGCATATATTATAGCATGGTGCGATGTCAGGCATTAATGTGTCATACATGCCTGTTTTCGTTTGTCCCATGCTGTGGGAATGGTGTAAGTGGTATCTGACACCTCTGTGAAAGATTCAATAATCAGAAAGCCTTAGTATTTGCAAAATGTGGTGATTTTGAGGGTTTTACCCTCAAAGAATTATTCCAAGCATATTCATGTATTCTTTGATGTCATACAGTGATTTATAGTAGTTGATCTAGGATTTCTCTTCACTGTTTCTTGGCTCCGTATTTTAGACAATGTTCTCCTTATTTAGCTGGATTGGGCCAGATTAATTTTTATGCAGAGCTTCCTTTATATATTACAAAGAGAATTTATAAAATCTTGTAAAATTTTACTGGAGTGAATTGTATTCTGGAAACACTTCTGGTGTATATTGGTCAAGTGAATCCTCTTGGTAACTGTTATTTTTAGTTAATTTCCCTGTTTTTTAAATATGTGGAGGAGCAGCAAAGGAGACAATATGCCATCTTTTTCCTCTTCTCCTTGCTTTTATTCAGTAATAAATCTTCAATTACGAATTGCCTTGAATTGGCATCACTCTGTTATCATTCTCTTTGACAAACAAGAAGACAAACCAGCTGTGATCTGAAGAAATAATCTGTTTAAACTGAAGTACTGTTTTTTCCAGTATTATAGTTGCTGCTGAGAATTACTGATGAGTTTACACTACTAAACACTAGTGAACATAAGAGAGAAGTCATCAAATGCTTTATAACTGTAGAAATGGTTTTTTGCCTGATCAGGATACAAAGCATGTTGAAGCCATACGGGCAGCCTGAGTAACTCACATTTAAAAGTCTTGGGAAAGAACAGCTGAGTACATACATGCTGAGTTTTGGACCTCTGCCGGTGGGGCTGGCCAGTCATTCCTGTCACCAGCTAGCAGGGCTGTTCCCTTGAGCTTTTGATGTCTATGGCTCCAGCTTCTGGTGCTGCTGTTGCTACTGTTGCTTTCAAGTGTCTGACAGATTTCTTGGTTTTAGGGCTGTTCTAACTGGAGCACAGAAACGGGAGTTCTGCAGTTCCAGGCTGAAGAATAGGCTGGAGCTTTCTCACTTGAAGGCTTCTCTGCTCTGAGTTTGGTTTGTACTGGGTTTGGCCAGTGAGGGGTAATTGTTGGGCAGTGAGCTGCTGACTCCTTCCTCTCCTGCTTGGTTACTTTTCCAAGTTCCCCCCTCCCCAATTTTTCAAATGAAAGTAAACGCATTTTGAAAGGTGTGTTCTGAGAAGTTCCTTCGTGTTGCTTTCAGGTTCTCAAGGCTTTTTTTAACTCCTCCTTCCCTTTCTTTAGGGCACTGATTGCTGTTGCAGGTGATTATTCATTTGGGGTTTTTTTTTGTGGATTTTCCTGTTTATGTGTGACTAGATAATATGATTAATTTCCAACCTTGTTGTATGACTATTTTATTTATACTGTTTTGTAGCATAATTTCTGTTTCTTTTAACAGAACAAGTTGAGTCTTTCTGGAAGGTTCCTGGAAAGATTTCTAAACTGAAGGGTAAAAATTGGGAATTAAACGAGCAAGAACAGATACTTAGAGTTTCTTGGCTAAAACCACAGGATAGCTGAAAGTTTTAATGAGAAATTTTTATGCTGTGCCTCCAGTAATCATGGTTGCTGCTGGTGCATTTCTGCTTAAGAAATTGCCATTAATATCTTTGACTCAGTGGCTGAAACCTCATCAAATTTGTTGTCTCATTGCTTGGTATGGTGCTAAAGTAGGAAACAACAACTGCTTCTCCTATTCTGAAAGTGTTAATTGACTCCATAAATATACATTGAATTCAGTTAAGTGTAATTGGCAACATTATTGAGTTTAATGTGGACTTTTTTCTGTGAGAAATTTCAGTGTTTGGTATTTTAATTCTTTATTTAGCTTTTGCTGTATTAGCTGTACTGTTTGCTTCACAGAATCACAGAGTTGTTACAGTTGGAAGGGATCTCTGAAGATCTGGTCCAACCCCAAAATGCTTAAAAGCTCACTGATGAAGTGTATCTGTAAAAGTTATGCTACACAAAACTAGTAAGGAAGAATCCCAAGCAGACCACGATTGTGAGAATAAAAAGAACACTTAAGACTGAAGGAACATTACTATCAGTCTCTCCATAATAAAAGTTTGTTAATGGCAAATAAAATCCTCTTCAGCAGAACTATGGAGAGTTTGTTTGCTCCTGGTTTATTAGCATAGAGGGCAGCAGGTTGATATGAGACTAAGCAGGGAAGCAGAGGTGGGAACATTACTTGAACTGCTCCTTCCCATGCCCTGAACAGAAACAAATTAAATTTTTCATAAGGCTAGAATATTTTCTTTTGCCAAGTGATATTTGCATCTAATTGCAGATGAAAAGTATTTCCTTGTTTGTTGCCTCTTTGCTACTTGGCCTGTGACTTCCTAAGCCTCGGAACGTCAGCAAGTAGCAGTTTAAAAATTGTTAATAGCAAGTTTTAAATCAGTTTCATTTGTGAAGCATTATTGAGCTTTTGAATGTGGTTTATGGTCACATAAAATGAATTTCAGACTTGTTTCTGCTTGACACTTGAATAGTAAATTTGCTTTCTTCTTTGAGCTTTATTGCCTTTGAACATGACATAGCTATGCTGAATTTTTTTGTGAACTGTACTGACTAGAGAGCCACTAGATTCTGTTCAGAGCAAAGGTGAGGCTGACAATGAAGAAAGCATGGATTTGGAAAAAAATGTGATCTTTTTGTTTTGTGAAGTAGCTGTGTCACTGAGATGGTTTAGATGATGCTGAAAACAAAGAAATGAAAAGAAGGCTTTCCTGTGTTCTGGAGTGTACTGGTGTATACTTGCTGTGATAGTGACCACATCTTTCCATGTTAGAGGTGTTAATGGCTTGTGGTGAGCACTTATTATCTATAAAGGCACCAAACAAAGTATTTAGAATAATTGTAAGGGAAGAAAGGTCAGGGCAAAATAGTCTGCAAAAGAAATAAGAAAAACAAAAACTGATTATTCTTAGGATGCTTATAAGAATCTAATCCTATATTTATTAAACACAGTATACTTTGTCAGAAATGCATTGGAATCTCATTAGAATAAAAGTGTGTGTTTGGTTGATTGTGGATGAGATGATATGTGAGTTTTCTTGAAGGCGGGGAGGACTGCTGGTGACCTTTACAGATGGATATTGAACAGCCACGATGCCATTCTCTGAATCTAAGGCAAGCTGTCTTCACATCTGGCAGGTGGAAGCAGTGCAGTACACTCAGTGGAGCAGGTCATGCCTGAATGAGGTGGCAGCTGTCAGACACATTTTTTGAAAATGTTGTTTAATGAGATTATTGCCAGTAGAAAAAATAGACTGTAAATATGGTGGAAGTTGCTGTGGATGTGCTAATGCTTGTAGATGCCCCCAGAGGTGAGTCACTATAAGGAATCAAATGGACTAAAAGGTTGAAAAAATGGACTTGAAAAATGCTTCTTTTCTTTTTTGTGTATACAACACTATTCAATTATGGTTTTAGTGGTTAGGAATCTAAGTGTATTTATGGTATCTTTTATTAAAAAACCCACACAAGATAATCTTAAAAGGCAGATGTTGATGATAGTTCTATTAATGGGACACCCTGCAGAGCATAAGTCAAGGCTGAATGCAGAAGTACTGGTCTGGATGACACAAAATCCCATTTCTGCGATCCTCTCTCAGCTCCCTGTGTTTCATAAAGGCTCTATTTTCTTACCAAGCTCTGTTTTATTTTTAGGAGGATAGCCTTGTGTTTAAAATGGAAGTTGACATAAATGGAGAGTCCAGAACTGCCCTGTCCACCCTCCCTGTGCCTCTTGCAGAGATGGGCTCTGCAGGCAGGATGGAAGCTGAAAAGCCCCGCTGTTCCAGTACCCCCTGCTCGCCCATGAGGCGGACAGTTGCGGGATACCAGATTCTCCACATGGATTCTAACTACCTGGTGGGCTTCACAACTGGAGAGGAGCTGCTAAAATTAGCCCAGAAATGTACAGGAGCTGAGGAGAACAAAGGAGAATCTGGGCCGAACTTGCGCTCCAAGCAGCTGGATCCAGGACTTGCACGCTCCTCCCGTTTGTACAAAACCAGAAGTAGGTACTACCAGCCATATGAGATCCCAGCAATAAATGGGAGGAGGAGGAGGCGGATGCCCAGCTCAGGGGATAAATGCAATAGAGCTTTACCATACGAACCTTACAAGGCACTTCATGGTCCCCTGCCTCTCTGCCTTTTGAAAGGTAAAAGGGCTCATTCAAAATCCCTGGACTACCTCAATTTAGACAAAATGAGCATTAAGGAACCTGCTGATACAGAAGTGCTACAATACCAGCTCCAACACCTCACCCTTAGAGGGGACCGTATGTTTGCAAGGAATAGCACATGAGCTGTCATCTTGAACTTAGAAATGATTTCTGATCCTTTCTCTGTTGCTGCAAAAATCCACTGTTGTACTGTGTACATGACTCTCCACTTTGTAGGTGGTTGTATCAGCTAAATGTTACCAGAAAGTAGTTTATTTGAATAGAGTCTTGGCAATGCAATGTGTTACAAATACTTGGAGAAATCTTCCCTGAGCAAGCAGCTTCTGATGCAAATTTGACTGCAATCAGTGGATATTTCTTTGGACACATTTTAACAAAAACAAAAAAGCTTTTGATTTTTGGGTTTGTTTTATTTTTTTGTACAGCTAGATCTACTATTTATGGTAATGGTAATTTAACACTGAAAAATTGGTGATGTCTTGGTTGTTGCTAATTTTGGCTTGATGTTAGAAACTGCTCTTTGATAAGTACTCAAGTTTAGGAGGTTCTTTGGTTTTACTTTTTGTTTCTGTATTCTATAGGAAAATGAATGGGTTTTGACAGCATGGCAAGTGACTGAATAAATCACTTTCTATTTAAACAATCCAGTTCAAACATTTTTATACTGTACTTGTGCTAGTGATGAGGGTGAGATTTGCTCATAAAGCAAACCTTTGCTACTTGAATCCTATTAAATTATTTTTTTTTAATTTCTGCATGGAAGCAATTGCTTTGCCTTTCCTATAAAACATGTTCAGAATAAGTGTTTGGGTTCTTTAAAGCAAATCTTTTGAGGAGTGAAGATTTTTTTGGTTTTGTTGATTTTATTTTTTACATTGTCTTGAGAGACAAATTGGAATGTCTTCACTGGTAGTTCAGTCATGTTTTGGTTTTAATTTGTGATTTCTGTACCATGTTTAGTAGCAGAAGGTGTCAAATCACTTTAGCATAGATTTGGAAGTTCTGTTGACTTGAAGCACTGAACACTTGAGATCTGGAGGGCTGATTTTATTTGACAGGGTGCAAGTGAAGTATTTCTGTATCAGCGTTGAAGAGATTATCCTGGATTATTCAACAGAGTACATTGAATACACTGGCTTACTTTTGTTACTTAATGATTTTTTATCCAAACATGACATCAAACGCAGGTTTTGACAGCTGTATTCCTAGGTGTATTTGAAACATTTTAATAACTTACATTTTTGAAAATGAAAAATAGTTTTCATACTTTTTTTTTTAGATGCAATCTGTTTCTGAAGGAGTGTGCAACTTTATTTTGGCTGATGACCTCTGCAGAAGTTAAAAGTCGTGTCATGCTGGTTTTAAATGTAAATTATTTGATCAGTTGTTTCTGATAGAATTATGATTTGTTTTGGTTGTTTGCTTATCACTCATAATGAATAGAAAGCACTAGTTAGTGCATGTGTTATGGAAAATGAAAAGTTCTGTCACTCACTCCACAGTTTTAATTGAAGGCAGCCCAGTAGTGAGCATTTTGTGGTTGGGTTATCTTTTGTTTAGGTTTGTTAGAAATGTTACAAAAAAAAATGTGTATTTTTGAAAGTTTAACTACACCTGTGTAAATTTAATGTATTGAACAATGACCTTGAAAGTAAAGTCTTCCTATATAGTCTTTAGTTTGAAAAACAGAGTATGGTCAGATGCCAAAGAGATGGGGGTTTTGTTTAAGGAATAAACACCACTGTTTATTGAAATACCCAATGAAAATGTATTTCTGGCTAAAAAATAAAAAGGGTGGTATAAACAGCTATTGTTGTGGCGTCTTTTACTATGTAGGAGAAAGAGGACATTTAAAAAATGCAACTTTAGACCAAGGAACCTTTAAAAACAACTTGAAAGGAGGGTTCCAGAACTTCTGTAAAATAGATGCTTAGGTTTGTTACTTTGGTTCAGAAAATGTGCCATGCATTTACTGGTATTTTGTGCTCGTTTCTGATGTCCAGTGCCGTAGTTGTATGGCTACACTAAGGCAGAGGTTAATGGCTTTCTGGCTGAGTTCAAACGTAAAAAATGTGTTAGTATTTTATCTGTTTTGGTGATTTGCTGATCAATGTGCTCAGACATGGTTACGTTTGCTTAACTCATACACACTTGCAGCTCTCATAATGTGGGAAATACTACTGATACTACCTATAATAGAGACTAAGCAGAGAATTGTTAGTGGATAACTTTTTTCTTTCAATGGTACCAAAGAATCAGAAGCAATTATCCAACATAATCAATTTTTAAATGTTTTATAGTGTGGTCTGGGCGAAGTCAGTTGTTAACTTCTCCTTAAGGTGTGCTAAAGAGAAACTAGAAAAAAAATCATCTTCAGTGAGAATATAGGCAGTAAAAACTAGAAAAAATGCTTTGGAGAAGACTTATAGTGGAGCTACATTATGGAAATACAAGTTGTTATAAACTGCTGTAAGAAAAATGCAGATCCAAAACTGAAAAATGTAGGTTTATTACAATGCTAGTAACTTTGAAGTCAATGTCAAGCTTGGCAACCAGCAGTAAAAGAGCATATTTTTTTGCCTGTTGCCTGAGCATTTGGCAAGTACAGTTTTATTGATGTTTCTTTCTGGACACTGACTTTTTGTATGAATAGTTTTCTGTGATTTGATTTGTTAATTGGGACATCAGTTTCCGTGATGTGTGATTACACTGAACACTGTAAGAGTGGCACAAAAGTGTCTGTTAGACAGACCCTCAGAAGAACACAATAATTTTTGGATTATTGATTTTTTTTTCCCTTTTTTTTTTCTGTCACAGTGCATTTTTTAGCCAGAGGTTAATGTGAACTTTCCAAGTCCTTGAAAACCTTCAGACAGATTGCATGGAGGGGGGCTTCCCTAGGTATTTTGCTAATGTAACTCTTTTTCTTTAGTACAGCACCAGAGCACTCAGGGAAGGTCAAACTATCTTCAGGTGTACAGAATATGGAAAACTTTCCTTCTTGGAAGAAACAAGGGGCATCTGTAGTGGTCTGCAGTACTTGCTTCTGATCTTGTAAAAGCTAGGTATCGTTGTTTAATATATGATACTTAAATACAGAGCTTAGATGAGCTGTACTGTGCTTTTTAGGTGTTTTCTTCTAGCTCTTAAGCACATGTGCAACTTGGAAGAGTGTACGTTGTTACAAGATGCTGGTAACTGACCTACAAAATATCACAGGCTTGTTAAAAATAAAAAGAGGAAAACAGTAAGGTAAGAGTCTCTCTCGTGTCTCAGGAATCATTATTGAGCAGTTTTTCTGCCTTTTTTCCTTGTATCACATCGTGATGAATTCTATCAATGAACAACTATTACAGCACAAGAATCATTCGTAGTGTTGCTGCTCCCTCAGAAGTTGTTCCTGGTTGCTGCATTTGGCTTCTGGATGGCACCAGTTAAAATTCAGTGCTGCTGTGCCTGTGCTGTAAGTGCCAAAGCTAATCCTGTGCATTTTTGTGGGATGGCTCAAGGGAGGGAGCATTACCCTACTGCTTAAATACCCAGTCCATCTTACATCCTCCCTAACTTACACTTAGCTTTAGTGGTTTATTGGTAGAGGATGATATTGGGTCAAACCTACAGAGGAACTATCTAGGCCATATTAGAAGAGCTGAGGAAAGAAGGCTTGTTTTTCTATGGGGAAAAACCCAGAATTAGTTGGATTGAGCTGAAAGCCAAAGAGAAAGTGATGTGAGAAACCAAGTCTCAAGATATAATCAGGTTTAAAATTGGACTTTATTATATATAATGAACGCAAACAGTGCTGGGTGAACAGGCACAGGAACGACCCTAAACCTGTCACACCATACAGAGCAAGTGTCTGATATTTATTTTAGACATTTTATGCATATTCATTATATTTCATACATATACATTTTACATTGCTATTTTTGGTTTTCAACATATGTTTCTTCTCACAGGTAAAGCTAAATTGTTAACTCTACAACCGGTGATAATTCATACATTTCTGGACTAAGAGGCGCCTAAAAAATTAATTACCTAACAAAGTTCCACTAGATTTTATTTTTAGGAGACCAGGGAAAGTTCAAGACTTGATAACCTTTGCAAGTATTTGTTTTAGTTTTTTTATGGAGGGTGTAAGTAAGCTTTACAACCCGTTGGTTTTCTTCTTTCCTGAGGTTACACTAACCCTTTGACACAAATTCATCTATGTTATATATATCACAGTGAGGATATTAACTGACCACATTCCATCCATTTTTAGGAGACAAGTTCTCTCACCCTGCATATGCTTGATCTTGCCTATCAAAGGTCTGGAGTAAGAAGAGGGAGAGGACAAAGAAGGAGAGCTTTACACTACTTTCATTTCTGAGAAGTGTGAAAGGACAGAAAAAATTCATAACATGTCAGGGGAAAGTCTGGAGAAATGAATGGAAAACCTCAGAGGGACAGTGCTGCAAGAGTAGGAGTGTGATTTCAGTGTCAAAATAGGCAAAGACATGGAAGAAAATGATGTGCTGGTCTCAGATCTCTCTAGAAAGCAATTGACTGTGTTTCTGCCTGATTAAGTAGGGTGATGGGAGGTCATAGCAAAATGCAGAGATACCAGCTGGGCTGCAGTGAAGATAGGAAGCAGTAGCTTGAGGCTGTGTGTGTACAATTTCACACTAACAAGCTTAAATGAAATTTAGATGAGAGTTCTTAAGCAATAAAATAATTTTATTCCATTTCAGTATGGTCTAAATTCAAATCCTATGGTGTTTCTATGATACTGGGCAGCTCTACACAGTGACTAGAGGTAAATGGTGCAATTTCATAATCTGAAAAGCTTCCTGAAAAGGAGGAAGACTTTTGTCTGGTTAAATTCCTTTATTATTAATTTCAGTTTAAAAAAAAAAACTTTCAAGCTTCTCTGTGTATTCTGGTGTAAATACCAACTATGATGTCTGGTAGGATTATTGTTCCATTTCATTTTGTGAGACTTTCGCCTGCTGGAGCTCCTGGTGACCTGTTCTTTCTGTGGTGGTGACGGAGACACAAGTGCTAAAATATGCAGGAACTTTGAGAACAGTATTGACAGCTTGATCCCTATGAAAAATGGAGCAAGTCATGATTTGCTGCAGTGCTTTACATTAAACTATTTTTCAGAAACTCAAAAAGCGTTCAAAAAAAATGTTAGATACTGGGATGCCTTTCAAGGTCTGTTTCAGGCCAGAAATGTTGCAGGCACAGAGTTCCATGTTATGAACTGTAGTCTGCAAATGGAGAAAAGTAGAAAGGGAGAGATGATGTCATTGTGCACTGGAATGTCAGGTGGCAGAACACCAACCTTTCAAGCTAGGTGGATGAGACAAAGTGGAAAGGAGAATTCATTAAATGCCAATTCCTTTGTTTCTGCTTTAGCTCAAGGATTTAAAGTTTTGAATGTTAATTGGGGCAAACATCTTCCAATTTTAATGAAGAAAAATTGAAAGATAGCCAGAATAGCTACAGCTCCAAGCAACTTGCTGCATGCAAGTTTTCTACCTATCCATCTATAAAAACACCTTCTACAGAATTTAAATATTTTTAATTTTTAACAGCCTTTCAATGTTCAGCTGCTATATTTTCAAAGTTAATTTTGGTAAAGAGTTGAAAAAAACAGTATTGGAGGAAGAAATACTGGTGAGGTGTCAGTTACAATGGTAGATAAACCTTCCTGTGCAGAGTGACAGTCCTGTTGATTTAGTAACTTTGAAGTAGAACAGCAAACACAAGAAAAAAAAAATCAGCACTCCCAGGAGGTGGAGCAAGATGATCTGTAAAGACTGCTCCAATCTGCACATTTTGTGAGACACAATCATGTCTCAGAGGTGATGAAATGCTTCACAAAAATTAGTCTTAATGTTTCAGAGGTGGTTTTAGAAGGCTGTATTACCCAGTTCTCATAGAAACATGGAATCATTTAGGTTGGAACAGACCTCTAAGTTCATCGAGTCCAACTGTTAACCCAGCACTGCCAAGTCCACACTAAACTATGTCCCTAAGTGCCACATCTGTGGGTCTTTCTTATTCTTGCATACTCTTGTCATGTAATAAATGCTTTATATGTTCAACTGCAGAGTAATTCAAGATTTTACTCAGTACTGAAATTGCTATTGCAATAATTGGCCTCAAAAAGAGGTACTTTTTAAAATGCATATAAAATGATGGTGCATTTCTTACTTGTATAATTTAGCCTTAAAGTCAATGGGAAAATAGTCATTGGTTTTAATATCAAAGGATTTGGACTTCAGAAAAATAAAGCTGTAACACTTTATTTTGATGTCAAACTTTCAGTCAGCTGCCTTTATTCCCATCTCTTATTCTGTGGCATTCTTGTTGATTACTTTAGAACTTCAGCCAGAAGGTAAGACATTTTTGGAATGAAGAGGTTGTCTCAAATGGGCAATTTTCAAGGGATAAAAGCCTTACTTGGTTTATGTGTTTGAAGAATATTCTCAGTTGAGACTTGTTTATCTCAGGGGAAATAGCTTGGGAGGGGACTATTTTTATTTGGCAGTGAGTTGAAGGAAGAAGGCAGAAGCATTAGTCTGACAGTGGCTGATGCCTGATTTATAAAGATCCCAAATGAAAAAAACTGTGCAATAATTGCATCTGTGATTAATCAGAGGAGAGATGACTGTGCCGTGAGACAGTGATTGGAACCACCCAAGGTATCTTTTAAAGACAATTTAGGAAAACAAACCCAAAATAATAGGTATCTGCAGTATTCTACTTGCACAAATGAAAAGTTTTCCTGTATCTTTGCTCTGGGAAGTCCATATTTAATCTCAGTCTGGTGTGAAATCCTGACTGACCAATTGACAGAAGCTTGGATTTCCCGCAGAGGGAAGGTCAGCAATGCTGTTTGCAGGGGTAATTTGAACATAGCAAGCAATCATTCTGATTAAAGCTCCCTTTGAGGCTGAATGTTTTCCCTGACTGGAAGACTAAATCTGTCTTTAATCATCCAGATAACATGACATCATCAGGATACTATAAACTGTCTGAAAGATTAAATGCCTATTATCAAATGCAATCTTAATCCTGAAGCAGGAAAAGGCTGCTTTTTTTAGTTCTTGGATTAGCATTGGTTGACATGGAACTTAACTAAATGCTATAGCTGAAGAAAAAGATCTGTAGTAGAATGTGTGGTAAATATAGTGAGGATCTTTTTTTTTTTTTTTTTTTTTAACTTGGTAGGTAACTGCTTTCTTGAAGAATTATTCTTGGATGATTTATGGGAAAGTACTTTTCTGCACTTTGTCCCAGACAACCCTGAAGACTTAGCTCAAGATGGGATACTCTGTAGTAGCATTCACAATACAGTTAGTTTTATAACTGTAATAGGAATGAGGAAGTCAGGTATATCACACTTGCCAAATTTATCCACAGAAATACAGCATGTATTTTTATTATGTAAAAATGAGGGAGTCCAAAAAGCAATAAGCCTGCAAACAAAACCATCCAATAAAACTGAGTCTGACTCAGTAGAAGATTTTGTGTAGCTATCACAGGCTGAAGTTAAGAATTTAAAAGCCTGCTTAAATGCACAGGACAAGGCAGACTATATAAGATGGATGGGTCAATTGGAAACAGGAATGTAAGGTGGTTTGAAAATTCACTTTCCTAACAAAACAAAAGGTGGTAGTGAAAAGTTCTCTAAAGCAGAAAGACATCTAGGGAACCAGTGAGGAGATGACAGGAGAAAAAAGTGTTGAAGAGGTGCACGAGTGATGAGACTGTGACAGAGAGGCTCAGTGAATTCCTTGTGTAATTTTTTTACTGCTGATGGTGTTGGGGAAAGTCTCATGCACACAATAAGTTATTTGTATGAGAGAGATTCAGAAAACAGGTAATCAAAACAATGAAGAATGGTTTGTTTATAATTAATTGAAAACAGAATGCATTTAAAAGGCTCTTCAATTTAGAAATAACAGGGAAAAAAACTACATTAAAGCTCAGCCCAAGGAAATTTGATTTTTTTTTTCTTAAATCACCGAATTAATTAATCGGTGTCAAAATGAGATTATTAAGGGAGTTGTCCCGTTTTCAGGTAAGGGTGAAATCCCTTCTGAAAATGAGTTCCAGCTACACACAAGTTACTGTGCTCAGAGCAGGAGTCCATGCGTTGCTGACCATCAGAGCTGAGGTGATGCCAGGATAGGTTGTCTTGCAATGTCCCTTTGACTTCTTTATTAGGAACATATTTAAGAAGTCTGCAGATGGAGCAACAGCTGTTAAAGCACATCCGGACAGTGCAGAAATACCTGTCTGAGCCAACACACTTGAAAGTTAAGTCTGTATTATACACCATGTTCTGACTCTCACTTGACTAAGTCTTATCCAGCATCTTCCTGCTAAGAGAGGACGAAGAAGCAGAGGAGCCAGCTTGATTTGAAGGGAATGCATACAAGTGTTGAACCACATGGAAATACAGTACAAATAAGCTGCCTGGACAGGATGGCTTTCACCTGAGGCACCTGAACACACAGGTAAGTGTGGACTGTTGGGACGTTAGTATTGTGTGCTTTTTGGATTATCTCCATGTGTAATGAATAACTAAAACCTATAAATCTACTGGATGACACTAAAAAGAGAAGTGAGAAATGACTGAAGTATTGCTGAGCTCTGAGGAAGTCTAGAATGTGCACTTTTAAGAACGTTTGCCATTTCCCAGTTCTCAGACTGAAAGAATTTAGACTGTGAGACACCATCATAGTGTCCAGCCTGATCTTAATATAACATCCAGTATATCTGTGTGAGATCCATAATTTCTGATTGAACTGCATGTTCAACTGAACTACATCTTTAGACACTGTGCCCTTGTGCCTTCTCTTATTTCACTTTACTGTCACTAGGCATAATAAAACACAGATTTTGAAATGCTTTGTGTTTCCAATTGAAAACTCTGTTTTCATTTAAAACAGGATTTTGCTTTCTATAATAAAGTAAAATTCAGTTGCCAGGCCTTCCCTCGTCATGAGTGCAGAGTGTTAAGAGTTTAGATTTTCCTGAGGAAGATATTGGCCTGCATTAAAAGCTTCCTATTTTTTTCAAGTCCTAAGCTGCAGCCGTAGTCTGAACAGGGGACTGCACATGGTCTGGCTTACTTAAAAAGTTTTCTTTGAGTCATTGTGTTGGAGTTTATGTAGGGTAGAACATAGCCAAGAGTTTGCCACAGGGTACTGCAGTCTGCATGCTAAATGCATGGAAGCAGGTTTTTGTATCACACACATTCAAAAACTCCCTGTTCTTGTTATACAAGAAGTACTGCTACTGCATGGAGTTAAAGACATAGTTCTGGCTAATTCTCATGTAATAATAACAGGGTCACGTTTTCCCAGCTATATTTTAAAGAACATTTCTCGTGTGAAATACTGTTTCATAGGCTCTTTTGTACTAATTTAAATTTGGACTGAATAAATATAGATGAAAACCAGCATCTATTTTATAATAATTCAAAAAGTTGTTTTTTTCTAAACATACATCTGTGTGGTGTTTTTTGGAACAAGTGGCACGCTCATATACTTGTGCTCTGCAATAACCCTGTTAATATTATTCCCATAGTTTATTTTGAATTACTTTTCTGCTACCCTAATGATCTCAATTGGTGCTATTTTTCTCTGCACCGATACAAAGCTAACTTCATCTCAAATTCAGAGTAAAAAAAAATAAATTATGCAATCAACTCTCAAATAGGGTCTCAAAACTAAGTAGTAAAATTAGAAAGCATATGAAGCATTACTCAGAAATATAAATGCATTCCTTTCTTGAGTACTAATCCTCTGGAGTGCAAGTGTGTCTGTGTTGTGTGAACATAAACTATTTCTCAAGATCAAAAGCCAGTAAGTTTCTGTAATATGCTGTGGAGCCTGGGGGCAAACTGAATCCCATGTGGTGTGGCAGTTGCTAGCATAACTACCATTATTTGTGACTGCTGAGTATAAGAACTCTTTATCGAGGGCTTTTTCCTTCCTTCTTGCTCTCTTTATTCTCTCTTTTTCTTGGCTAACAAAGGGATGGTAAGTGGCATCCATTTGGAGCACCACATGATGGGTGTTTTACCCCCATTTTAACAAACAGAAAGAGAGAGGCTTTCACAGGTGTAGCCTCGTTTCTGTTTGCAAGATATGTGGAATTTTAGAAGTGCATATTTGACTTTTCCAAGCTTTTCTGTGGCAGTCAGTTTTGCTCCTGACAGGATAAATGCTTTAAGCTGAATAAAATTAGCTGGGAAATGTTGAGCTCTGTCATCTTGCTTCTTACTGTAATTCAGTTTAATTTCACAGGAATCCAAAGCAAAAATAGAATAGTATCTGCAAAAAGAGAATAAAACATAAACATTTCATAGATTTTTACACTAGCAGCTATGAAAAGAATACAGTGTTTTGCCTATTCATAGCAAAAGGTAAGAGAAGACTACAAGCAATGCAATGGGTTTTCTTTTAATTTTTTTCTTCTATTTGACATCTTTTTACTATTAATTTTAAAACACATTTGCAAATGTATTCTGCTTAAAAGTGGAACATCTATTTCTAGTCCTTTTTGTAAAAACTGTGTTCAGTTTTTTTGCAAAAAACCAAACACCAATATATTTTTTTACTGTGAAACTCATAGAAATGTGCCATTTGATATGGTTTTATTACCAAACCATCATTTTTTCTTTTTTTTTTTTTTTTTTAGATTTGGAGGGAAGTGGAAAAAGCCTATCATTTTCAATGCAACCTTAGCAACCAATCTGCTTGGTTCCAGAAGATACTGCTGTTTGTTCTACTTATTTGAAATTTAAATGTCTCAACAGTTTCTTTAAATAATTGGAGAAATAATGGCTTTGCTTTCAGTTATTTTCCCTGTATCATATGAAAAACAAAGCTCTTTAAAATTAAGCACCAGTGCTTAAAAAGTATGTGAATTTAGCCATTACTCTTGAATGTGAATGATCTTTTATTGAAGATATTAATACCTACTGCTCTTACTGAAGCCAGCAGGTTCAAATACAAAGCAAGGGTGCAAATTAGGGGATTTTAGCTATTCTTGTCTGAAAACTGTAATTGATTTAAGCTGAAAAATTTTAGATAACCCCTAACCTGCTCACTGAAGGTATTCTTTCTTTTGTTTCTAGGCATGATAGTTGATGTTTATTAAAACACAAGAAAAAAATTAAACAGTCTGAGCAAAAGTGGCATCTGCCTTTACGTGTTCTCCAAACTATTTGTGAACTCATTCTGAATTTTCCAAACAGTTTTTAATGAATAATAGAATCATAGCATATCCTGAGTTGGAAAGGACCCACTAGTCTCATCAAAGTCCGACTCCTGGCCCTGCACAGGACCATCCCCAAGAATCACACCATGTGCTTGACAGTGTTGTCCACAGTGTTGTCCAAACTCTTCTTGAACTCTGTCAGGCTTGGTGCTGTGAGCACTTCCCTGGGGAGTCTGTTCAAGTGCCAGCTGCCCTCTGGGGGAAGAACCTTTTCCTAATATCCAACGTAAACCTCCCCTAACACAACTTCAGGCCATTCTCTGGTGTCCTGTCACTGGTCACCATAAAGACATTGCTGAAAGTGACCTCTTACGAAGGTGAAATTATAAGTACTCTGTTTTCACCCACTAACAAGTTCCTGAAGAGTGGCAGGGTTTGCATGCTCAGGTTATCTTGCAAGATCAGAGCCTGCATGTCAAACTCTTCATGACTGAACTTGATTCTTAGTGTTATATTTAAGTGGGACTGACAATTCTATAAAATAGATTAAAAAGAACTGGTGGTGTAGCACCCAGCAGAACTAGAGCTTAATTAATATAAAAAGCACCTTAGGCTCTTTTTTATGGTAGAATTTATGAGAAGACACATAGTTAGTATGACATTTCCTATTTCAGATTGTGTATTCAGTTGCACCAATAAATTTGTAATTTAATATTAAGAGCGACTAATGCCTAGAGATAGCTACAAAAAATGTAAGCCAATGCAGGCATGAGTTTTGTTAATTTGAATTTTGCTGGATAATTTCCCTACTTTGATGATATGAAACTTGTCTCTCTGTGAGATGCTATCATCTCTCCCTGTTGTTTGCAATAATACAGGCTAAAACATACTTTGCTGTGAAAGTTCCTTTTGCTGTGTCAAGATACTTGTTAGGCTTATTAAATAAGGCACACAAAACAGTCTGTTGCTTTTAACTGGTGTTTCCATATGTATGGAAACAGTGCTTCTCCAGTGAGAAGCAGCTGAGCAGTTTTTAAAATGATACTTCGAGAGATGCAGTCTGCACAACAGATAGAGGCTCACAATGGAGAAAGGTAATCATAAGTTTCCTTTGGTACTTCGCCAGAAATCTGGTCTGAGCATGAATGGGACTGTTTGGATTTCTAGAGATAACTGGGAATGATTTTAGGAAGCGTACTGCAGACCTACATTCTTTTTCTACCTATGACCCTGTTGCCTGTATAATCTCGTAGTTCAGTATTGGAAATCTAGTCCATGCAAGGCTGGGCAGAGCCAACTCACTTCTCTCGTCATCTGCCAGCATAATCCCTGGCTTTGTTGCTCCTTTATTTTTGTTCTGTTTCACTTTTGTTTGGTTAAAGGGTTTATCTCTTTTGATGTCTGTGCAGCATCTCTTCTATTGAGGGTTCTAGGTATTGTGACCCTAATAATAGTATTAAGGTAATAATAGTATTTAGAACCATAGCAATAATGGTATAGATTGGAAGGTACCTCAAAGATCACGTAGTTCCAACCCTCCCTGTGGTAGGCAGGACACCTCTCAATAGACCAGGTGGCTCAAAGCCCCATCCAACCTGGCCTTGAACACTTCCAGGGATGGGGCAGCCACAGCCTCTGTGGGTAACCTGTTCCAGTGCCTCATCACCCTCACAGTAAAGGATTTTTTCCTGACATCTGATCTAAACCTACTTTCTGTAAGTTTGAAGCCATTACCCCTTTTCCTGTCATTGGTGGGCAGTGAGAAATTGCATTTTGCATCACTTGTTTTGTATATTCTACTTCTGGTTTTGTTGTAATTAATATTATTATTTGCCTTCCCATTTCAGTCCTGTTAAACTGTCTTTATCTCAATCCATGAATTTTACCTTTTTTCCCCCAGTTCTCTACCTCATTCCACTGCAGGCTGGGGACAGAGTGAGCTGCTCTGTGGTGTTTAGCTGCCTGCTGGATTAAACCACAACAGAATTCCAAGGAAAAAAAAAATATTGTTGAATTGTTGTACTGTTAACTTGTGAGGAAAGATTGTAAGGGCAAGGTATGTTTAGCTTATTTTAAGAATGACTGAAGAGGAATAGCGTATTCCTGATGCATTTCTATGGCTTCAAAGTGCTATGGTAATATAGACAGTACTGTATAATAAACCAAGCTGTTGCAAGTGTTAAAGAACAGCATATAGTGGCAGTGGTACAAGAACCTGTGATGTAGGGACTCAGGAGATTATAATGCCAGCTAAGACCAATATAATAACAATTAGTATTATGGTTTTGTTTTGTCAGTTCAGTAGAAAGGAATAAACTGATACAAGTTGTCATTTGCCTCATCAAAATAAGCAAAATGATTTTATAAGGATGCTACCTGGAAATTAGTCTGTAAAGTAGATGAGTTATTCAATGTGATCTGTGTATTAGCATAAAGTATATGCTGAATATTGTGGATTGATTAGTAAGAGGAGAAAACTGAAATAAAGCAAGAGGAAGGGAAGTGATGCAGTGGTATGTATTAATTTTTAATAACCAAATGAGTTTTCTGTGGCTGGCCTGTATTTTCACATGTATAGCCAATTAATATCAAGATTTCTGAGAAGGATTTTTAAAAGTAACTGGAATAAACAGAGGTGGTAAAAGAGCAGTGTTTCTGTCATCAGTTGGGGTTTTTCTTGGGCTGCGTTTGCGACCAGAAGCTGAAGTACATTTTTACAGAGTAGAAGCTTTCAGGCCCTCTCAGGAAATGAGTTCAAATACTTCAGTCTGACACTTTCCTTTTTCAATTCCAGAGACTAAACACACTCCCTGGCAGTGTTGCACAGTGTGAAGCCAAGCTGGTATTGGTTTAGGTGCATGATTTCTCTGTGTGTGCACACAGCTGAGCAGTTTGGTGCCCTGTACCATTTGTAGCTGCACTGTAATCCAGTTCAAGGCAGATTGAGTTGGTTATATGTTAAGGTAGTGGTTTGTGCCTGTGTTACCCCAGCAGTACGCTCATTACAGAATGCAGTTATTCCTGTCTCTTCTTTAGACACTGCTGTCAGTTAAGATGAGGCAGTTTAAAACCTCATCACTTCTGACTTGAGAATATCTAAAATACAGGTGTGAAGGGATTGTTAGCCAAGAGCTGAAATGTTTTTCCTGGCGCTGAATAGGGCATATTTAGTGAAGGCTTGACAGCTCCTGATACAAAGGTGTTTCTTTTCTTAAAACTATGGAGGGGTGGTAAACCCAGATGCCATGGGTTGGCTGGGCAGAAGGAAGTCAGCTCTCCTGACATCTCACATATGATGTGAGATGATTCACAAGAGATGAATGCTTACCTTTCTCTTCCACCTGTTCAATCTAGAAATCAGGAGCATTAGGGAAACAAGTAAAATGATTTTGATTCATAAGATGTGAGGAGAAGTTGTTTGCCTAGCAGGACCTAAATTATTTTGGCCTGAATATCAGAAATGAGATTTTTTTTTTTTTTAACAATAATGGTTTTTATCTCAGTAGTGGCACTTCTTTTTTTTGTTTCTTTTTCAAATAAGCAGAAGTTACATGCATGAATAGAATTGAAATCCTCAGTATGGTAACAATTAAAAATAAAATAAGTTGAAATAAAAATAAAATAAGTTAAAAATAGCCAAAAGGAATTATTTCAACTTATAATAGATGTCACTCTTTCTCCCACATCAGACTGAGTTTTAGATTATTTCCCAGGTCAATTATTAAGACTGTTGTCTAATTATTCACTCACAGTGTTTTAGTGCTTTTACAGGTATGTTGCATAAAACAGTATACTCAAACTTACTCCTTCTTTCAGACTTAATCATCTGCAAGACGACCACTTATTTGTCTGCTTCAATTTAACATTTGTTTCAGCCTAAATATCACCATTATTTTCAGGCCAATTATGTCTCCAAAGCTAGATTTCTCTGTACAAATTAAAACTTGAATTTCCTGTTAAATTATTAACAATTGCATCTTTCCTGGATAATTAGCACCTCAGGATTAAGTCTGAAAGTTGGGTCCTGTGTTTTTGTTGTTGTTGTGGTTGGTTTTGTTTGTTTGTTTTGGTTTGGTTTTGTTTGTTTTGGATTTTGGTTTTGTTTGTTTTGGTGTTTTGTGTGTGTGTTTTTGTTTGTGTCTGTGGGTTTTTTTGTTTTGTTTGGTTGGTTTTTTGTTTGTTATTTTGTTTGTTTTTTTCTTGGGATGTAGTTGTTCCTGATAACCAGGAAGCAGGTCACACTGAAAAACTGGTTTGCTGAGCAGGCCCTTGTCATAAAAAGAAAGGACCTTATTATTGGTGGTGATCTTTGAATTACTCCCCTTATGTCTGCATAAGACACCAGGTGCCACATTCTGGTTTGTGGTCAAAGGGTGAAGACCTACAGCACAGTCAGTCTATCTGTTGGCTGTTTATGAGTTGTGCCAGGTGGCCACAGACTGGGTGACCCTGTTGATTTTGGCAGGAATCAGAAAACAGAGCACTGTGCCTAACGGGCACCACATGCCCCCTGTTCCCTTTTTCCTCTGTGGTGAAGAGCCTTGAGACTGTCCTGAAACGTTGGCACCACAACAGGTTTTGTTGATTTCACCCAGGTAGAAAAATAAAGTATCAAAAAGGAAGTGGGAATCTGTCAGAGGGAAGGAAGCATGTTGTCCTGGAATCAAGGAGTCCTCACTCAGGCAGGAGCCAAAATGATGGCAGCAGCAAGAGGGGAGCATAGGGAAAAATGGCAGTTTTGGGATGGAACCAAACATATAGTGCAAGCACATAGAGAACATACATGTGAACAACATATGGGACTGTTAGAAAGAGGGAGACAAATACAGTCGTGGCAACAGGAGGAGGGCAGAAGTAAGTAATGCTTAAAAGAATGAGGAAGCGTATATAGGCCATGGCATGGGAGCTGGTATGACAGTGGTTTCTGGAAGTGGGACAACAGAACAGTTTCAATCCCAGCTTTGAACCCTGGCAGGGGGCTCATCATTTGGGAACTGCAGCAGATTTCTAAAAACAGAAAGAAGTGTTCAGAGGATTTATAGGAAATGGGAAAGAGAGGAAGGAAATGGAAAAGCAAAAGCCTCCTTGAGATATTCAGTGAACCTGAGTTTGAGATGGGCACAGAGTACCAAGGTTCCTTATGTCACCACTGGAGAGGTGAGGCACGCAACTGTGGGTTTGCAGACAGAACCGGAGCAAGATAAATAATAAGGAATGCCATCTGTATAGATGGCTCAGACATGTAGTGGCTTCAGTCAGAAAGCCAGACTGTAGCAGTGGAGAATTTAAGGTTAAAGTGAACATGTGGTCAACATGGCTTTTTGCATTGTCTGTAAAAGTCCCTGCCTTTCTTCT
>JAWWLV010000100.1:11674984-11701127 GCA_035041135.1 Platyrinchus mystaceus | reverse complement strand
AGCGCAGGCTGTGTCTCACCTAAAAAATCCATTGCACAGGCTTGAAAGGTGGGAACACCTTTCCCAGATCTTCGTTCGCGAAGGCTGGCCACATTTACAGCAGACAATCCTAATATCCAGTCACAGCTGGCAACAGCAGCATGAATGAGACAAACTTTGTGAGACACCTGGACCTATTTCAATATCCCTAGTAAAGAGCAGTGAGAAAAGTCCTCATAATAAAAAGTGATCTAGGTAATTCTGACCACGTACCATTTTCCTGAATGATTATTTTTTTTTTCCTGGTTTATGAGATCTATATTAAATGGGAAATAAAAATTGTCCATTTTCTCGCTTAAAAAAAAAAAAAAAAGAAAAAAAGTGTTGCAAAAAGGTTGTTTCTATTTCATGATCATAAGTCATGAAACCAATTTTCCTTAGGCAAAGAGTTAGTACATAATTCTGCAAAACCCTGTAGCTTCCTCCTCAGTCTTTGTCCAGTTGCGAGCCAGAGGCCGTGGACGTGACACCACCTCTGCTGAAAGACAATGTCGCTTCCTCTCCATCTCATCCTTCCTGGGGATTCGGAATTTCCTGCTTCCCTGTAGGAGTGTAGGAATGAGCAGCATAATGGGTATCAATTCAGAAAACATTTCACCTCTCACTTGTTCCATCATACCGTATGCCAGAGATTAAAGCTTCAGGGTCAAATTGTAGGAGAAGCAGGACAACTGCAGAGCCAAATTGAAACTGTGTGTCATAGAGGAAGGGTTGTGGGGTGGAGGACTTTGGCCAACTGGTATTTGTTTCAAATTTGAGAAAGAAAAGGTGAGAAATAAGTCAGTTAGAAACATGGGCAAAGGTAATATATAACTACTGTATAAATAAGCAAGAACTAGTAGCTCATAAAAACTTGTTCCTGTCCAGCAGATGCTCAGACTGCAGCCTGGGTTTAACCATGATGAACCTGCCACATCACTTGAGAGGCCTGGGTTTGTGGCAGCAAGTACTCTAAATTATAAAAGAGGAATTGCTTTGGTTGGAGTGAGAATTATGTTTTTCTCTATTTTTATATCCTTGAGGCTATCAAAGCATTATTGTTAAACCACACTGAAAAGTAAATTAGGCTGCTGAGGTGAGCACAAGTTCATTTATGACTGTATGTGCTCAATGGGATTAAGCAACAGGGCATGACGGGAAGTTGATAACCCTGAATGTTTTTTTTTTGTTTTGTCCATGTAATTTTTCTCAGTCTAGACAAGTCTGCTTTTATGGGACTATTTGTCCTCTTTTTGTCTTCAATAAGGAGCCGTGGGTTATTTTCTCTTGATCACAGCAAGCTCAATTGTAGGTTGAATGGGTATTTATGGGTGCATTTTGCAAAAGAGGTGGCACTGTTTTGAAGCAGAAGGAATGTCTTAGAAAGCTTCTGTGAGACTATTGAACACCTACTTGCTCTTTGAGTTGATATGGTACTTGGTAAATTTCTAGAACACAAGTCCACAGTAAAGAGATTTATGTAACTGTATTGCATAAATCAGATCCATTAGCTGAGTAAATCACAAGAGTTCAATTTCCATACATCTGCCATGATTTATACTAGCTCAGAGCCCAGTCTTATATTTTTTCAGTCTGGTGGATTATTACTGTTTATAAGTGAATTTGTTGTTTGCAGTCCCCTAGAGGTGCAAAAGATCCAAGTTTCAGACTTAATTTCACTGAATATGAACTAAGATCATAGGGAAGCAATAAATTTTGAGTATTTTTTTACTACAGAGACAACTTTGTGTTAGCTATCTAAACCACATTGCAACTAACGTTTTATACATGAAAGCATATGAGAAAACATATGGAATGACTTGTCTTTACTTAAACATTTAGACAGGTTGTGAATCTGAATTGCTGTAGCTGTTCGGCACAGTCTTACAAAGAGACACACCTAATCTGCAAGAGGAGATTGTTGAGTGGAACTGTTTCCTCAGAGGTATTTGGGAGTGATTAAAATGGGCCAGTGTGATGTAAATTTTCTCTATTAGGGTCTGTGAACTAGCCTTGGGAGGAAAGAAAGTGCTACTGCTGCATTTCAGGAAGGCTGAACTGGCATGGATAGCAGGAAAACCAAGACTCCAGAAGAAATGCAATCCCCAGTGTGCCTGGTCATGCACACCACAGACTGGATTTTCCTGAAAACAAAACCCAGAAGGAACCGGACTGTGCAACTCTCATGACAGGGAAACAGAGCAAAGAACATGGGATGAGACATTTCCCATGGATAGCCAGCAGCCTCAGACAGAAACTGCCCTGTGGAGTTATGGAGTACACATGGCATTTATTGCTGTGGTGGAATGTTAAAACAGGTCAGGCCATGAGGTCATCTCAGTCTTCATTCCCTCAACTACAGACAAGTGTACAGGTGTATCAGGCAAAATTAGGGAGTCAGTTTCAGTATTTCTGCTAAGTATGTGAAACTCATACTCCAGGCAAAGCAACAGGTGGTGAAAAACACAACATGGGTAAACATGACATGAAAAACCAACATGGTTTTCCCTTCATCAACCAGGGACTTGCAAAAATAAACCACCATCTAAAATACACCACCTTTGATATGAGGTCTCACTCAGCCAAAAAATCCCAAGGAGAACAGCAGCAAGAAGAGCTGGGCTGAAGGAGGGTTGACATTCAAGTCTTCGACAGATTTCTTTCCCAACAGTGCGTATGACGAACCTGCTGTACAGATGATAAGAGATTGTTCGAGTCTCAAAAGGCATTCTTGATTCCTTGACTGAAACCTCAGGAGCTCTGGTTTTTATGTCTTTATTTAGCCTAAGTGACAAGGGTGTCTCAGTTCAGCCTGCAGCATGACAGCCAAGACAGCAGCTGTCATGGAGACACAAGTGGAGACACTTTCCAGATGCTCCTCTCAGCGGGGCCTTCTGCTTTCCTGGGACTCCCCTGACATTACAACTGCCAGCAGGGATGGGAAATCATCGCAGAGCAAGTTGCATCCCTGCACAGTGTCCAACCCCCTCAGGGACATGTTTCCTTCTTCTTGGTACCCCCAGTGCGTGCAGAGCTCCTGTCCTACCTGTTACCAATGAAATTCATTAGCTGAGCTCAAGCTTGAATTTTCTGTGTCTTAATAGACACACAGGACCTGATTCTCATTTTTCTTCAGCATACCTTCCCTTCCATCTTCAGAGTGAGAAGGATAGACCAGAAATGACAGCTGTCACTCTGTGGCTAATGGATGTTCAGTGTCTGACAGCACTGAGCACAGTGCAGATACCATGAAAGCTTTGCTCCTGCTAGAGGAGATTTACTTCATTTTCCTGTTTTTCAAGAATGAAAATCCTTTTATAAAACTTTTTCACTCTTTCTACTATTTTTTTTTCCTCTAGGTTGCCTTACAGAACAAAACTATCATCATGTTAGAGAATAAAAGTAGAGTTCAGATTTGCTACATATTTTGTGTGTAAGTTCTAGTGACTCTAATACATATACTCCTTCTTTATCCTACTTTATCTGCAGTAGTATTCTTTCATCCTGAGGTTGAGGGTGCCCTCATTTTCAGAGGAATATATGGATATTTTCACTGCATGCGCCAACTTACCTTAAAGTCAGATGGATCCCTCAAGGAATGTGCTTCTTGCCTTTTCTGTGAGCACTTAGCATGGACGAGGAGTTCAGCTTTCTGAAGGCTACATGGAGACAACACACGGGTCTTCCTTGGCAGCAGAAAGATCAGATTTCAAAGGAGACCAAAACTACATGTATTCCTTCATTGGCTCTGCCAGTGTTAGCCACTAGAAACCACTGTCCTCTGTGTCATACAGTCCAGTTCCAATGTTCTAGACAATATCCTGTGTTCCAGCCTATTCCTTACCTTGGGTATCCCTGCTGCTCTGATGGCTCCAAGCTGTGCCGGCAGGCTGTGGAAAGAGTTTGTACTGTTATGATAAATATCTATATTGACAAGGGAATATCTACACTGACAAGGAAAAAGGGAAAGGAGGGTAAACAGTTCTGGACAGTTTTGTTTGTTTGTTTCTTTGTTTGTATAAAGGTACCTATTGGAAAGTGTTTGTTCCTTCAAATATTGAGTACAGGGACAGTGAAGTTATTAGGCTACAGTCCTTCCCCCACTCTCTTTGTCACCTCTGTGCCACTCAGGTGTCCACTTGTGCCAGGGACACACTGGTGGCGTTGGCCAGCATGGAGTTGGCACAGTGGCACAGGGAAGGCTGTAGCCATGGGTTTCCTGCTGCTCCTCACTGCACAGTGAAACTGGTCGTGATGGTGCCTGGGAGGAAAATATTCAGCAGAAACACAGCACTTTACTCAGAAAAATCCAGTTACTGCTATGTGGCAGCAAGTCATTTTTTAATGTGACATTGCTCCAAAATATAAAAACAAAACCCGGACAAAATCCCTGTCTCCTCTCTGATATACTAAAGCACTTTACACTTGACATTTCTGTCCTATTTTGAGGATTGATGAGTTCTGCCTTTAGAACTAGATATTCATCTGAGTTTGCTTTAATTTCAAGTCAATTTTTCCACTTACGTTTTCACTGTGAGCTCAAAATTTAGTGTTTAGGTCCTTCCTTGAAGATTTGTTTTAGCTACCTCAGGCACCAACAATACCAGTTTCTAAAGTTTTGTCTTCTTAAGTATCATAGAAAATGACCTTTCTCCCAAATACCTTATGTCAGCAGGTGGTGAGACCGTATGTGTGTTTGGGTACTCTGAAACACTGGGAAATGCTGATCCTTTTCTACCCACCTCTGAGGGTTGTAAAACCCAGTAGAGGAATATCCTTGGCCTTTTGAATATTAAATATTTACCCTCTAATCCCTTTGTTTTGCAAAAGGCAGACATATAATATATATATATAGAGAGAGAGAGAGAGATAAATGAGAGATTTTTCTCTACAGGTCTCAGAAGAAATTAAAAAAAAAAAAGAAAGAAATGGAAGAATAATTCAGGTTGGAGGCCAGCCTCCTGCTCAAAACAGCACCATCTCTGGGATCAAACCACGCTACTCAGGGTTATGTCCAGCTCTGCAAGGAAGTCCAGCAACAGCCATCCCTTAACCTCCTGCACAGGCTGTTCTAATGCTTGACTGTCCTCACAGTGAAAAGCATTTTTTTTTTCTCTCCAGGTATATTTTTCACCTATATTTGCTGCTTCATGTCCCAAAAACCAAAAATACTATTTTTTCTCAGGCAGAATGGTTTTGCCTTCACTTCTTCTTAGAAATAAAAAATCCCCAAACTCAAAAACTAGCAGAACTATCCCGGCAGCTCAGATCAGGGCACTGCTCACACTCATGGAGATGAATGCAGTAGTTAAGGCTGGAGCAGCTTGATCCAAATTGCTTTTGACCTCTTCCTTCCTGAGATGCTGCTCCTTGGGCTGCAAGAGGATTGGAGTGATTCCCTCCACCACACCCACAATCAGTTTACAAAACAAACATCCTGAAAGTTTCATCTGCAGAGGACTTGTTACAAGGGAAATAATTTGTGGGAAAGCAGAAAGAGTGGGGTTGTTTGATTTTCCTCTTGAGAATATTGAGCCTTCTGTATGGCTCCCAGCCATCCCTTTGTTGGTAATGTACTGGGAAGCCAGTGAGGTGTCTGCCAGATCATCTCTGGGGTACACAGGGTGCCTGCCTTTGGTCACTACACAGTGATGTGCAGTGGTGTCCTTGCCAGGGAATAGCAGCCAGCATTCCTTCAGCAGATCACAAGGAAACTGACAGTGGACTTTGTCCAATTGATTTGTGAAAATTATAGCAGCTTTATATTGCAACAAAATATAAAGATGTGAAGTTATACCTGCTATCCCTTCTAGTGTGATTAATCACTAAAAAGAGACTTAAGGGGTTTTTCCCTTTCTGGATGAGCAAAGCAGAGCACACCAGTGCCTTAGTACCTCTGGGCATTGATGTCACATAAGAACCAGGAGAGGTCTTGGGGTTTGGTGTCCTCAACCTCTTGGTGAGGTACCAACCGGTGACTTTTACACTTCATGACAATGAACAAGCAAAGAAGAGATAACGCATGGCTTTACAAGGAATCAGAGGGAGAAGGAAGGGAGGGAGAAACCTTGATCACTGAGTGTCTATGGAGAACATTTAGGACAGTTTTCACATTTATCTGTTGATTTTTCAGGTGACTTTCTCTCTGTATTCTCCCTGATCTTTGTGGTTTATCTCAACATGATGCAGGAAGAAGACTCCTTAGAGCTACTTTGCTCTACAAGATTGCTTAAATCTCAGTCTGTATTTTAGGTTAAAAAATCTGGCTTCTTTTCTCCTTTCTTTCTTTCTTTCTTGCAATTGGACTATCCCATGTATGTTCTATATCTATCCAGTACCTTTGAATCTGATCCAGACTTTCTTCATTCACAGATTACCTTTTTCTTTTTTTTTCTGTGCCTTCTGTTCCCTTCTTTCTGCTTGTCACAAGCTATTTTTTGTTTACTTGGAAGAGAAACTTTGACAATTTTGTCAAAATGATTAAGAAAAAGAAACACAGCCATCTTTTCTTCTGTTCTTAACAATAAGAACAATTTCCTGTTACTGTATGTCTGGCATAAAGCCTATTTTTAAAATTAAAGTCATGATCCTTGAGCTTTATCTCCGTGTTCTATCATATCCAAGTCAGATAAAAAGTTTGGTATCATCAGGAACATCTGATCATTCGACTTTGTGACTAAAATGACATCAATCAGCATGTCCTCCATTGGAAAGGCAGAGTGACAAAGAGCAAGGTGATCTGATACTCACAAGATACTAAAACATCCATCTCTCTGCAACGCTGACCTCCAGCCAGGTAAAGTGCTGACAAAGAATAAACCCTAATTAGAGATGGTCAGGCTATTTGGGGCAACCTGGAGTTTCACTGGAGACTTCTGTTACACTGGAAACAAAAAAAAAAAAAAGAAAATATTCCCTATTTGCTGCATGTTGGGCTAAACCTGGTCCTTGGGAGAGAGGAAACTGGATTCTAATTTCAGTTACTCTGTGATGAACTAATGAGCTCAGACTAAATAAAAGCAAAACCGTGAATCTATATTTCTTTTCTTGCACTTTATCAGATTTCACTCACATATTCTTTTGAATGTTTTCATGTATTAAAATGGTGTGTGTCCCTCTATGTTTCAATTCAATGTGTTTATTTAATTTATTTTATGCAAAAGAATTTAAATGGCTTTGATTTTATTCCTGTTTGAAAAGCAAAATCAGAAAAAAAAAAAAGGAAAAAAAACCCAAACAAAATGACAAATGAAATAAAGCAAAACAAAACCATAAACAAACAAAAAAATTTCAAATTATGCCATGGCCTGGAATGATCCTGCCTCTTTATAGTGTTTATTTGTTCTCCTGGCAAACTAGTGTCTAGAGTTATATGATGAAGACAATGTTAAGAAATATTTCAAGCAGGAGCATTAAGGTTAAATTTCACTTTTACTGCTCAGTCTGAGAGAACAGCCCTTCACTGGTCTCTAGTACAATATGATTTATTTCTTTACTTCAGCTGCTGCAGCACTCAAGGGAGTTGGGTGCTGAACAATAGGAGACCGCATGGCAGCCTTGGTTAATTTACAAAGGCCCCTGTAAAAATTCAGGCCAGACAGCAATGACCTGTTGACCAGAGAATCCACCTTCTTCTTGAGGGAGTATCTTTATACACATCTCCAAGGCAAATATGCCTCACACTGTGTCTGTCACACCATTCTCCAAACAAACCTGTAATTATCATAACACAGAGACACAGTGATGATGGCACAGAAATTCATCTTTTCCCTTTATGGATACCTTTTTAACACAGCTCAGGTACTTTTGCAGGTTTGTCTGCTTGGTCACGTCTAGGAGAGTCAGTCTGTGCTTTACACACCGGGTTTCCTGGGAGTTTTCTCTGTTAACTTTTTGAAAAATTTTTACCAGGTTCTTCTCCCAGAAGTTCTAACAATATTATGCTAAAACTTTTCTTCTCACTGAATCTCAAAAAGTGGGTAAGGTTGGTAGGGACTGCTGGAGGTCACCTATTCCTGCACAAGCAGGATCTTTCCCCACGCTTTTATAGAAAAAACCCCAAACATTTACGCCCAGTCCAATTTTACACAGAGAAGCTTCTGAGCATTCATCACAGCAATAGAAATCTTACTTAGGTGATTTTTTAATTTATTTTTTATTTTATTGATGAGTAGTGGGAAACAGCAGTGAAATGACTTGCAGCTTCACCCTCACCATAAAGCTCACATGCTGTATATCTAGGAGGGATGTTTTTGTCAGAGGTGGAAGAGAGGCAAAAGCACCTTCTGCAAGTGATTAAAAGCCAAAATGATGTTTAAAATGGGACAGTAGGAGAAGCCATTTATTTCAAGAATACTCCAGGCCCACCAGTATCATTAATCTTATCTGAAATGACAAAAGCATAATGAAGAAAAGCATGTGGGGATGGGGGTAGATGGAGAAAACAAGAGAGAGAGAAAAGAGCAGTGGTTGTTTGGTAGGATTTTGAAAGCCTAAAGAAAGAATTATGTGCATAGCAGTCTCCAAAGAGGGAGATTTATAAAATTAAGAGTTCTTCATGAAAGACCACACTTTAGACTGAAAAGTACATATACGTAGGTATTTGTGTTTCTGGCTGGTGTACGTGGTTAACTGTCTTCACAGCAAAGGTGGCCTTGGGTACACCAGTTTCTGGAGCTGCACCATGCTGGAACTCAGACACTTTCTGCCCTATTTGCACCAACACCTCACATATCCCTGTTGAAGATTCAGCTTTAATAAGAAACTTTTACCGAGTTAGCACAGAGCTGTGATATTGCAGAAAGAAAGAAGGCCAATAGATTCATTTCATACACATCTGTAATCTAAATTCCCATTAGTAACAGCTTAAAAAGACTGACTGTGAGTCCATTCAAATTAGCCAATATTTCGACTACCTGCAATCCTCCCTGTCTTGTGCTACAGGTAATAAATTTTTCCTCTGCAGTCAATGCAGTCAATTGTCTCTCAATTTCCTTTTTAAATATATTAACAACAAATAAGCCGCTGTCGACACGATGCAGAAATTTATTCCCTTCATAGAACACATAAGCACCTCTCAGGAATAATTGGGTCATTTCTTTGTATATGTTAAAAAATTCTCATCTTTACCTGAGCAGAAAGTTTTTCCTTCTGCACCCCTTAACAAAATTTTTTCACAGAACAGCTTAGTGCTGCTATTTTTTTAGTTTTCCCACTGGTATTAAACACTGCAGAGCAGGGACAGGAAGAGGCATATTTTTCCAAAAAGGTTGAGAATCATATATTTACTTTAAATCTATGTTTTGTTTGGATAAAACATTTAACAACACCATATTTTTTCAATAGAAAGGAGTCAACCTCTTTTAAAATACTTCAATTGTGCAGCAAGACTTTGTCAGTAGTCTTTCTGAATTCCTGCCTATCTATTTTCTCAAAAGATATTGACTGGTTGAAACAGAGCCTTTGCAGTAACATTTTGGGAACAGTAAAAGCTCTTCCCTGGCATAGTGACATGTTCTGGATTTAAACTCAGTAAAACTTGCTGATAATACAACTCAGAAACTACTCACAATAGTTGGTCATTACTGCACTTGCAGTGCTGCACTCGTCCTTTGTCAAATCTAACCTTCTTCAAATTCATCTGGCAACTTTCCACATTGGACTTAACTTTCATGATCAGAACATACAACTTATCTTTTGCTGGAGTCAGAAGTTCCTTCCTCCCAAAAGGATCTTCCAATAGCAGCTCTTCCCTAGTTTGTTGTTCATTTTCTCTTACTGAGAATTTTGTTGCTATTCACTGGATGGCATCTGAACCTCTCATAAAATTCAGTTTGCATCACAATTTCAGCTTCTTGGTTTGCCTGACTTGCTTGTTCTTGAGACAGCCAGTTATCCCAGCTTCCACTACGGAATATGTGAAGTCAATGCTGTGGAAGTCTGTTACAAGAATCAGATCTTCAAAGTGATTGCTCACGTGGACATATTTATTCCTGAGGGACAATGGCACTTGGGCAGAGGGGCTTTCTTTGATTCCCATCCAACATCATTTCCAGGGCTTTGCCCACTCAGGGCAGTGCTGCCCATGGCTCCTGCCTGGATTGTGTGGGATCCCTGTGGGTCCCCTTCTCCTCTGAATGGCAGCCCTGCCCTTGGACATATTGACTGGCCCTCCCTTGCCGTGATGTCGTCAGTCTTGATGGGACTTCACCACCCTGCTGTATTATCTCATCACAGGACTCTGCACAATGCATTTTACACCACAAGCCACTGCTAACACTTAAAATAATTAAGAAATAAATAAACATATGAATTGAGGGTCAGGAGCAAACTCTCTTCTACCCAGCTTCAATGATTAGAATATGAGGTTAATTTCCTCTTTCCTTGTTTAAATCAATGAATAATATTTCTGCAAGGTATTAAATGCATTTAATTGGCTCAACATTTGCACCCTGTGGAACCAATGTTTTAGAGAATTTTCCTACTGAAGTCAATGAAAAGTTGCAGTTATAACCCCATCCATGCTACAGATTCTTCCCCAGTTCTGACATAGTGGAAAAAAATGCCCACACTGGTAAAGTTGCCCAGCTCAGAGGGTAGGGTTCCTCAGTCTCTTGCTTTTCTTTTCAAACATATTCTTAACACATATTTTAAATCAGCTGAAGGATGTACAACTCTATGTTTTCCCCCAATACAAACACTTCAACCACTTGGCAATTCAAGCAATTGATTGTTTTCTGTCTGGGTAAGTAATTATTATTTTTGTTATTTCCCTCTGTTGTTCGCAATTCTATGTGCCACAATGCTTGCTGACTTCCAGTGTAAAATGAGGCAGCTATTTACTAAAAAGTGCTTGTGCAGATGCCAGTTCCCTTTGCAGCCATGTGAAAACAAGATTGTTGGTGTCCAGATTTCCTTCCTCCCCCATTCTCCTGGAAGTGTTTTTCTTCTTACGTTCACAGACAGAAACTGTGAAGTCCTTTGAGAGGGAAGCTAAACATCAACCAGAGTGGAAAATCCCTTTGAAACAAGTGTTGTTAACCTCGCTGTCCTCCAGTGCATATTCTGCACATAAACTGCCCTTTCCACTGGACAATGAGGCCCAAAATACATTTTCAGCAGGATGAGCCAGCAGAGAGCTGGAAGCAAGAGTTAGACAGGAAAGATTGCCATGAAAAGGCTGAACCTGCACTCAGAATTTTGAATTCAAGTGTCCTTTTCTGCTGTTTTCTCAAAGTCTGGATGATGCCCTGCAGCAAATGACTGAAGGGAAAAATAGAGTTTGTCATGAAAAGAGTTTAAAATAGCCTTGCCTGATAAAGGAAAAGTGCACCAGCCTTTGTATAAATGGAGGACAGACAGTACAACAAGCTGTTATGAATCTCACTATTTAAATAATGAGGTTTGTTTTTGGTTTTGTTTTTGTTGTTTTGTGTTTTGTTTTGTTGGGTTGTTTTTTTTTTCTGTTATATGGATTGAAGTATTTCCCTGAATTTCCTCTTCACTGTGTCTCTGACTTTCTGTTTCCTGTTGGAGCAGCCCAGCCTGACACAGCTCCTCTTTTGACCAAGGCTGCAAGACTTTGAGAGGCCTAAGGAATGTGGCAATGTAAGACTGAGCATGCCAGCTGAGGTCCAAGGGTCAGTAAGTCCAGGATCATATCCCATAAGCTTTTTTAAAGGATATGAATAATTCAAGCTTAGAACTCATTTCTGTACTGATGGTTAAGGTTAACGCTTTCTCTGAAGCAGTTAAACTTCATGAAGCATCAGTGATACATTGCCATTCATCAGACACCACAGAGAAGACGTTACCTGTCACACCCACCTTGGAGCACGGATACAACTTTCAAAGTATTTCAGTTTTCCTAAGCCTGCTGTCAGAGTCACTAGATTTTACCTGCTTGGTTGAAAACAAAGGCATACAAGGAGACAGGGAGGCTTATCAGGTATATTATTTAGTTAAATTATTTACAAGTTAATTATAGACAGCATTAATGTTGTATTGTAAGTCTGGCATAAAACAGAGAAGAATAAACACTAACCACAGAATTAAATGCAAATAGCTCTCTAAGAGGTCCTCTAATTAAATATCAAGCAAAATGACCTTGGTATCAAAAGCATGTGAAATTATTAAATCTAAGAAGAAAACCTAATATTTAGACTGGACTTCCCATGAAAATATGAAAATACAGAAATAATTAGTCTTCTGCTGATGAGACTGAGCAGAAAAATGCTTTTCCACAAGGAAAAATATATGAGAAATGACACAATCTTAGTTTAGGAATGGAAGTCAAATAGGATACCTACACAGTGCACTAGAGGTCGTTCTTTCTGCTCTCCGAAACCAGACTAGGCTGCATTTGAAAGCTGCCACCTGTGCACAGGAGTTGTGTCTTCCTTGCTTCCTCACTCACTTCCAAAAGGGACATTTCCTTCTCCTTTCCCAGCTGTGTGACACTGGAGCTGCTCTGCCCCTGGAACAGTGGGTTCAGATCCTAGCTGCAATACAGAGCTTACCAGAGAGTCGTTTTAACACAAATCAAGTACAGGGGATTGTTTCCTCACCTGGTTTCTGTTTTGGGTCAATATGAGACAATACTGTTGTGGGAACCGGTTTCTCAGTTCTGATCCTCAAAGACATAAACCACCTGCTTCACACAGAGGGGTACTAGCTTTACTGGGTTTTTCTCACAGTCAATGGGGAAAGAAAAACTGAATATGCTCTTCTTTTTACAATTTCCTTTAGTAGAAACATCTTTATTGTTGCCAAATCTAAATTCAAACAAAGTACCCGAAGCTCAGTAACTCAACAAATGTGTGGAACAGAAAATGAAAACAGTTCTGTCTGAATTAAAGGTCACAGAAATGAGGGATTTAGCTTCTCTTTCGTACTGGGTGACATAGTTAAAGCAGTGAACATGCAATTAGAATTGCCTTTAAAAGATTTTTGCAACTAAGCAAGGACATCTAATTAGTTTTAGAAATATCTCTTTAATGAGTGTAAATAACACAGTGAAAGTAATTAACATATGCAATGCAAATTGCCCATTGCCAAATATTTGCAATTAAAGTTTTACCAATAAACTTCAGAGGCAGTTGTACCTCAAATGAAAAATGAAGGTTAAAATATCATTGAAAGCTCAGACTTTTTTTATAAGCATCAAACTAAACCAATCATCACTCATCAAAAAATTATTAATTGCAAATTGCATATCCATGTCCTCAAGGAGATGAATTCCTTGTAATTTCACAGGCCAAGAGAAGAATGCCTTTGAGAAAAGCAGCAGGTTTTCCTCTAACAGGTCTAAAACACTCATTACTCATAAAAAGTGGATTTGTCAGAAATTTCAGGAGTGTCTTCCCTCTGCAAAGTATATGCTGCTCATTTCTGAAAGAAATAAGAAATCTTGGGGAAGAAACACCACTCTAATTTTTCTAGAAGAGCTTACATTTTTTGCTTTCTGATTAAGCTGTGCCATAGTTCCAGTTGTGCTGTCAAATCAGCTACATTACTCTTTATGAAAGTATTTAAAAATCCTGAGGACTCCTTTAGTGCTTGGAAAAACATAGTCTAGTTTGTTGGTTTGGGTTTTTTTAATTATAATTTTGAATCGTAACTACACTTATAGAAGCAGAAGGAGGAGAAAAATACAGATTAAATTGTCTTAAGAGTACTGGCTACAAATACTGAAGAGAAAAACAAGGAAAATAAAAGTTGTCATACAAAAAAGACTTCTTAGGGGTAGAAGAAATATGGCTACAGGAGGGCAGGGAAGGAGGAGCCAGCTTGCAAAGTGCGGCCTTGTTCTCATCCTCTTTTTATGTATATATTTATATAGATATACTTTTGGGAGAAAAGTGAGGAGGTGAGACCAAGTCTTGTTGCTGCCATCATTAATTGGTGGTGGGTGGGAGGGGCAGCACCAGGCATAGCAGCAAAATGTACAAATAATAAAATATCAAAAAATATAAAAATTAGGAGGAACAACAACACACCGCTCATTCTCACAGTATTGGTTAAATGCTTGTAATCTAAAATTTCAAAAGCACAGGGCACATCCCATTCAAGGAGTGAATGGTTCATTATGTGCTGAGAGGTGCAGATTTTTGATCAATTGCTTTACAAAAGGATCTACTTTTGTTGATTACACTATTCAGGGAACAACTCAAGGGAAGGATGTTTCTGTCAGGTGAAATTTAAGTATCAAGATTACATCACTGTTACCCAGATAAAGAAGATGTGATTTACCACTGTATTTATACAGATTTAGATGCAGCATAAATACCAATGCCAATGCAGTGACATGTGCTCACTGCAGATTGATTACTGAAGGAAAATGGAAAATAATCTTTCATAATTCTACAGGAATCCCAAGACAGGTGAAACAAGAGCTGAGACTACATCTCTGACCTCCAAGATGGGATTTTCAGTGAAGAAAAAGTTGCCATTTCTGAGCAGATCATTTTACTTTTCTCCTTACTCAAATGCATTTCCTAAGTAATTTATATAAACTCAGAAAAAAACCACCAGAAAACTGACCAACCCCAAACATAAAATTTGTCAGAGGATTATTCAAGTATTAGTCTATTTATGTGGTCTCACTACGACATCATTATGCCTCATCTACTTAACTTCCAGATAAACATTGTAAAAATTAAACACTAACAATACCTGACAATAAACCCCCAAACTAGCAAATGCTCCAGTTTTTTTGTTAATACCGTCAGTCAGCAAAGGTTCAGGTGCACAGAAATCAGGTCATGGAACTCTTTGTAAAAGCTAATGAATAAATGTGGATGAAGAATGTTATGCTAATTTTCTCCAAGCTTTGTTTTTTTCTATTTCAAATCAGCATAAAACCACAGGTGTGTAATGGTTTGAGAAAGAAATCAAATGGGAAAATTACCAAGTTTTTCTGACAGACTCAGTTTTGAGTGTTGTCTTAAAAGTTATGTTTTCCCAAGAAAAAAAAACAACAATAGACTGTGATATAACATTAAAAAATAAAACAAGACAGCAAATTAAAATTTTACATGAAAAAAATCTGTAACATTAAAAAAAAATTACCCTTCAAAATAATATTCTTTATTTTTAGCTTTTTTTTTTTTTTTTTACTTATGATACCTGCAACTAGTGGAAATACTGGGAAGCCACTTAAAACATATTTGTATATTTCAAGTGGTCTCGTTATCAAGGAATCTTTTAATATCATCATTTTCAGTGTTTCACCTCTGTTGTTTATAAATGCATTCATTTCTTTAGCTTTTCCTTTATAAATTTCCCTGAAAAATCCTTTTTTTAGCCTCCCCCTTCACATGAGTGTACTTTGATGTTTTATCCGAAAAGTTTTCAGAAACTTCTGATCAGTTTTAACTTTCCAAAAATGGCTAATAATAAAGTTATTCTGGATGATAAGTACTGGGTTTTTTTGGGTTACAAATAAAATATTTAGTATAATATGTTAATTTAGAACAGTAGATTTCATCACTATTGTTTTAAAAGTATTTTGCTTTTCATCTACAAAAATGTGGCTTATGTGAGGGATATATGGTTTATGATAAGGATTCTGATGTCTATAAACCTCACAGTGTTTCACCTATGTTTAATTCCATTTTATGGGATTTTGATTTTTTTTGTGGCCAGCACTTCCAAAAAGGTGTGTTTCTCTTTTAATCAGGGAAAAGAAATTACCAGGACATTTTCACCTGTTTTGTTTTCCCACTGTACTTTGTAAAGCTCTCTCTCTTTCTGTCATCCAAGTCTTCTAAAGGATCCATCCCCTCTGCCCTTGCTTTCCCAGCTGAGGGAAGTCTCTGGCTGATCTGTGGCCCTGCAATGGTCCCAAGAAACTTCACGGGGTAGAGACACCAATTTGTCTCAATACAAGCAGATTTCATACAGTTTTTCCAGGTCAGTAAAAGACAAAGGGCCAGGGAAAAAAATATGGATTAAACTACACTACAAAGCCTGCCCTTTCATCATAAAGGGTGAACTTTCAATATGGAATGAATGAGCTAGTACAGAAACAGAAATAACAGGAGTTTTTTCTAAGGAATTGTGGGACAAGAGGGGAGGGGAAAGGTTCTCATTTTAAAAGAATTTTCAGTACAAAATTAATAAAGAAGAAAACCACAAAATCTTAAAAATACATGAGCAAGGCTGATTTTTTTAAATATCAGATCATAATTCTTTTCCAGCCAAGCATCATGCCATATGTTGTCAAACAATACAAGTTTCCAAGATTTTTCTCTTTATATTTCCGAAGTTTAAAACTGAAAGAATAGGTTTCAAAGCAAATGTGTATTACTTGAGTTTTGGTTTTCTTAAATTGATGTTTCAGAATTAAAATTTATGGTGAGCCTGAAACATTTAGCTGGCTGACAAAAATATCAAAACCACCCTGCTGTTTCCTAAGTAGTAGAAGTAGAAGTAATTTGTACTACCATTAGACATAAAATTCAGGCAAAACTTACATATGTCTATAGTAGTCTTATAAAGAAGATAAAATGAAAAATATATCCACAGATGCCCACACCACAACAGTTTAGCACTACGAGAAACACTCCAGTGGTCCAAATGGCTCTGTGGTTTGCCAGGGTTTTTCTGTACAGCTACAGCAAGCCTGGGTCTCATTGTCCTGATCATACAGGTTTTGTGATGGAATTAATTCAACCGCAGTAAAAACTAAGGAAGATACCTGGCAAAAGAAATAGAGACAAAAAAGGCTGACGTGCCATGTCCACAGGTATAAAACTAACCACTGACTGAGAAGAACGGAGCCAGCATGTTCTCGCTTACCAGCCAGGCCACTCTTTAGTTATCACAGTAATTCTCCCTCCAAGTGTGGCTAATTTCAGGGGTGGGGTATTAGATGAAACACACCACTGATCTGCCAGCCTCATTTCTATGTGAAGTTTAACATCCTTGGCCTCTACTGAGTTCAGCAAATATAAAAATGTACATGGCAGCTTGGAGCATGAGAGAAGAGCGAGACACGCTTTTGTCTCCCATATTTCAAACATACCATTAGAGGTTTAATGACTGACATAATTATGATACAGTGCTTGTGAGATTCCAGATCATTAACCTCCTCTGCCATGTGTAAAATGGAAAAACTCTGTGGTAACTATTAAAAGAACAATACACAGAAATAATTAATACTTATTAGACAAGTCACACTGAAAATATGCAAACATCAGCAGGTGCTGAGACTGCTTCTGGCTTTGTACAGGGAGCACAGCACAGCTGTGCAAGGCCTTACTGCCTTCCCATTAGGGTGGGGTATCCCACCTTGCAGCAGTTGAACGTTGGTGGACTGGGATTTCTGCAGGTCCTCTAAGGTATCTGCGATTCCTAGATGGACACTGACATTTACACAGTCTAGTGCCACTCCAGAGACTCTGGAATTGCCTCTAGTTGACTTTTCATGTTGCATATTCATGGTCAAAATCTGCCTTTTCTTGGATAGACATGACAAAATCATTTCTCTGGTCCAAACTGTATTAAAAATATTATTTTACTGACTGAGTAAAGTAAAAGAGCTATTGTTGTCTTTGTGTTGGCGACATAATAAGGGGAACTTGATGACTGAATTCCCTTACACCTGGCCTGTGACAATCAGAGAGCTCTGGAATGGGGCCCCTCTCCAGCATTACTTCTCATCCACTGAACAGCTAGAAATGGATAGATTTCATAGAGAAGAAACCAAGAAGGCATCAGAACAAGTTCTTTATTTACACTGTCTCTCAGACATTCCACACAAGTAAACGGGGTGGGGAGGGAGGGGGAAGGAAAATAGAAATTCCTGTGTACTTTCTTGGGTTTTTGAGATATTAACCTCAGACATGTTCTGCCAGCAGTTCCCAGATAAATCTCCCAGTGATCACAAACATTTCATCTCACTAAAGTAAGACTTAGTGACTCCAAGTTGGGCATGCCCAGCTGGATCATACTGTTTTCTTAGGAGAAGTGTCCAGCAGGATCACCTAGAGGTCACATCCAGCTTTAGATCTCTCTTTACTCCAGATTAAAGTTAGTCAAAGAACCTAATTAATGCAGTCCACAGTCATCATTGGGAACAGTTGGTCAGCCTGTGCCAGTTTGTTGCAGGAGTCTTCAGGCAAGGACTGGGAATGCCTGTTTTCCATACAGTCCATCATTCTGATTAGTGGATCTGACACAGCATGGGAGCTCAGTGAACTGGCCAAACATCCTGACAGCAGATCGAAGGAGGCTTAGCTCCTTCAGTAACCTGGCAATTTTGGTTAAAACCACTGTTTTCTGTCCCGCTTCTGCAGCACTCTTGTCCAGATGGAGGATCAGTTCATTGATCTCCAACATGCCTTTTCTCACCAGGGACACAAAAAACCAGTAACAGGATAATTAAGCACAAATGAGTTTGGTAAATCTGGACAGCCTTGTTGGTCCTCTTGAAAGCTGCATCTGGTAAATGTCAGATGGCAGGAAGGCAGGACCTGCTAAGACCACATAAAAAGATGTGTCTCACCCCAGACAAAAAGTTACTTATCCATTACCGTAAATGCACATGAATTATTAAAATTAATTGGAATACTTTACAGTTTACATTTTGTAAGCCTTAATTCAAAATTTAATGAAAGGGTTCAGTATTAGTTGTCGCTTCAAGAAAGACCAATGTAATTTCTGAAACTGCATATCTAAAATTAGATAATACAGGTGTATTACCATTTCATCTGAGCTCAAGAGTATGTGTGGAGAGTGAATTTCCCAATCATACCCATGTATGACTCCTTCCTTTCATGGAGCCCTTTCAGAGCACGACTTTGAGTTTTCTTCTGGAAACTCCTTAACCAAAACCCACCATCCACAAGGTTTCTAATATGCTTCACCTCTTGTAGCCTTTCAGTCCAGAAGACCACCTAGGGTTTATCTAAATAAAACACCCTGACTCTGTGTAATGTGAATGTCAGCCCTAAATGTTTTGCTGTGCAGATCTACTCTTTTGGCTCTACAGTGCATGCTAATAGATATATGCATACTCCTGTGTTACTTCTGGTCAATGTAATCTTGGCTTAGGTTGAGCCATATCCATAGTTCTGCAAAACACAGATTGTCAGACTACTATTCTGCCTATAGATAGTCAATAATTATAGAAAAGTGCCTGATTTTATTGCCTGTCAAGATTAGCAGTTGAAATAGTGCTGCTACAATCACACCATAATTCTGATACCCAATACTACAGAAGGCAGATTCCAAAGGTTTTTGACAAGGCCACCAACATCAAGCACGGCTGAAATATGTTTCTGTACTCACTCCAGTAGTCCTCTATTGGAATTTTTTTCCAAGCCTTTTTAATGAAAGAGGGTCTTTTTCGGTTTTGTTTCAGCTTTAGGGTAAGTCAGTCCCTTGTAGTATAAATAGCCTATCAGGGACTATACTGGGTTGACCCCAGGCAGCAACTAAGCCCCTACCCCAGTTGCTTGCTCACTCTCTGCCAGAGGCATGGGGAAGAGAATCACAAGGGCAAAATCAAGAAAAGCTCATGGTTTCACACGTGAAAATCATCTAATAAATGAAGGGGGGAAAAAAGAGGAAAAAGAAAAGTGATGCAAAGGCAGTAATCCATGACCTCCCACCAGAAAACTGGTGCCCAGTTGGTCTCCGAGCAGTGCCTACTTTGAGAAAAACTCTTCTCCACCTCCTGCAGTTTTACTGTTGAGCATGATACTGTTTGAGTGTGATACTGTTTGATATGGAATATGGTATCACATGGAAATGATAGGAGATACAGCTTTTCTCACTTTGGGCTAGTTTTCCCAGCTGTGCCAAATCCCATCATGTTGCCAAACTCCAGCTGCTCACTGAGAGAGCAAAGAGAAGCAAAGAAGGTGGTGATGCTATACAAACACTGTTTAGCAACAGTATGTTTTCTGTGCTGTTTTGGTTCCAGATCTGAAACACAGCCCCATACAGACTGTTAGAAAGCAAGCTCCACCCCTGTCCAGTGTAGTACAAGAACATTATTTTTTGTTTTATTAAACACTCTTGAGTGGCACAGAAGTTTTCAACCAGGTGTTTTTAAAATTTTCCCAGAATTTTAATGCCTCACTGAGACTGCCATTTGCATCTCTGACTCACCTTTGCTCCCTTTGGCTTAGCCATACACAGACAGACCACTTCTGTCAATACAGAAAGTCACTCTGAGAGTTTGCTGACCCCAGGAGTTCTCGGGCACCTGAACTTTCAAGGAATTTCAGAAGAAGATGACAGCAATCACCTGGGAAAGGCAGAGCCTATTTTGAGGAGAGAAAACAGCAGAACCCTTCTGGAAGCGTTTTACCATGTCATAAGTCAAAGTTGACTATGTTGAACATGAGAATCTGTCAGTAAGAGTAAAGGACAACACCAGATGTAAAAGGACATATTATAAATGATACATGAGATATCTGTCGTGTTGATGTTGAAATTAGAGCTGGTCTTTTAACATTTCATAGAGGACAAAGCCACATATGCTTTTGTAACTGAGTTCCTGCCACTGCACAATAGACAGCGACTGCTTCCTTACATCACTCACGGAGACATAAGGAGGCACGTAATCATTTTCATAGGTGTTCTTGTCACTCAAGACAGCACAAAGTTTTAAGCCTTTTTTTGCCTTCTCATTTTTAGGAGCTGCATAAAGAGAACTTAGAAATTTCTCCACTTCATAAGAAGTTTTCTATACCAATTTTAATTAGAACATTTATGTTAGTGCCAAACAGTCAGAAAATAGTTCAAGGCCAATAACACACACTCAACAAGATCAACTAAGAACATTTACTAAATCCTGCAGAACATCTATACAAATCTTGTGAAAGCTGGCTTCCTAAATCTTGAGTTATTGAACATCAGGGTTGATTTAACTAGAGATATTAATGGCCAGGTACCATGGTCACTGCATAAAGCCCTTCCCTCAAAAAAAGTGTGAATCAGCTTGTCCCTATTAATTGTACACAGGTACAATTACAAATCAGTTCTGATTCAAAATACCGACAGGCTAAATGTGAGAAGTGAACCATTAGCATAAACAATGCATAAAAGAGCAACAAGAGGGTTGTGAGAGTCACAGTTTAGCAGATCTGACTACCCGGCAGGAAGAAAAAAAGAAAAAAAAAAAGAAAGAGGATATATTATCTTCTCCATCTTTTTTGTGAAGAACACTGAAGTTCTGTCCCACAAAAATTTTTCAATGGGAAGCTTTTTTTCAACTATTGCTTCTTAGAATTACAAAAAAAAAAAAATTAGTGTTTCTGAAAATGTTATTCTTAGCTTACTGTGAATATTATACAATCAATGGTTAATTATGATATTTTTAATAAAATCTACTCTACCTGGTTGCTCCTAGGCTTTCCTGAGCTGTAGAAAGCCTGAGAGTGTTGTGCAGTGTTCAGTGTCATCACAAAAAGTAGCTACAGTATGATCAAAATAAATAGTACCTAAGAACAAGTTAGTTGTGTAATTTGAGCTTCTTAGTGTCAATTGTAGCTGAAAACTGCTGTCAACAAATAAAATTCCTTTCTAATGTAGTGCTGGTCAACTTTTCACAGCATAAGACAGCTGTTGTCTGGGCATATTATTAATTCAGACTATGATGCACAGATGGATCCAACACAAATATAATTCAGTCACAAACAAATACCTGGTAAATAGATGAAATTGAATCCTAAAATATTTGTTCTTTCAGTAGACCAGCTTTGTTTCTCGACCAGTTTGCACATATGATTCATGTGCCCCTTATTACTAGATAAAGGACTGAAATGGTTGCATGTAAAACCACATATGTCCTGGAAAGTAGAGCTCTTGGCATAACGTGATGTGCCCAAAGTTTAAGCCTTCTAAATGTGAAGCCCATCTGTTCTAAGTAACACAGAACTGAGTAGTGACTAAGATGTTTTTGCACCTTTGAAATCTCTTGGCCAATTCTGAATTGTTTTTGCTAAGAAAGTTGTAGTTTAAAATCTTAAAAGCTTTGAAATCCAATATATTTTAAAGTAAATAATTATAATTTTTCAGGTAAAAAAAAAGAAATTGTTTTCCTTTTTAATTATGCATTGAACATTGTAATTTCTTGACATAAATAAGGGGATGAAAGTGGAATTTATGAAAATTACATTCTTTTTAAAATCCGAGCTTTTAGCTCTAGCATATTTTTAGCAGTAACAATGTAACCTCCCTCATTTTATAAGTAGAATTTTTTTTAATGAGCCTTTGCTAATAAAACATTTGCTAGCTTCTATGGAGCAGAGTCACAGACAAGCCCATTTTAAATAGATTAATCCTTGTTTTTCTTTTTAATTTTCTATAGTATGACAAGCCAGTTTAATCACAAATTCAATAATGTGTGCTAAGATTTTTATTGCAAAGCTGTAAATGAGCTTCTTTGTGTATCTCCTTGTACTTTCTTCTCTTTTCAAAGGCTCTTGTGAAAAGATTTAATGCTACTAATGATAAACACAAATAAAACCCAAATGTCAACCAGGGAGGTGTTCCTGATGTCTCTTTCTCTTGCTTCTAATTAGGGGGCATAAGAAATTTGAGAACAGGGATTTAAAAGCAAACAGAGAAACCACTAGAGAGCAGAGAGCAGACACAGGCACAGGCATTTTCACTACAAGCTTGCACTGATAGGTATTCCTGCAATAACTATGCAACACTAAACGACCACTGCTCTCCTGCTGCTGCACAGCAACTAGTGGGAGCTGTGCTGCATCCCTGGGGCTGATGAGGGTGTACAGAGTCTAATAAAAAAACCTGTTGGCACCCCTAGCAGGTTTCCTGAAGGAGTCAAAGGGAGATAAGCAACACTCAGTGAGCAGCCGGGTAACTTGTCGTGGTCCATCTGTGGGCAGGTGTCAGCAGCAGTGACTGATGGTGGCATTCCAGCACGCTGGAGATGCCATGTCATCCGTAATGGGGTCAGACTGTCCTTGCCACAGTCTGGAGACCTTGATTAAAAAATGCCAGGCTTGCTTTCCTCACCCAACTAAGGCTGCCCTTGGGCACTACAGACAATCATTCAAGTGTTGCTTTTGCCAGCTGGATGATGGAGATAATTAGCACAACAAAAAACAGAATAAAAGATCTGCCACATTGGATCAGACCAGTGTTTCACTGAGTCCTGCATCACAGCCCTGCCCACAGCCCATTCCACAGGCTTCAGAAGAAGGTGAGAGAAACCACACTGTTGGAATGCTGTGATGTAGGGCTTCCATAAGGAAAATATGGCTGGTATGTCAACATGTCAACCTGAAAAATAGTGTTTAGAGTCACAGCTGCTGAAGCAGAAGGCAGGGAAGGGAAGAGTTAGGGCAGTACCAACCACAGGTGCTTAAATCAGGCCCACAGGGACGCACAGGGATGTTGCCACAGCCGTGGGACCCACAGGAGTGTCACGGTAACTGAGGACTCATAGGTGATGTCGCAATGGGCACGGGACCCACAAGGAATGTCGTAATAGATGTCAGGCCCTTGGGAACCTCACAACAGATGAGGGACCCCATGGGGTCATTGCAAGGGGTGTGGGACAAACAGGGACAATTCCGTAGAATCACTGCTCCCTCTTCAACCCCAAACCAGTGTCTCCAGGGGGTGAACCCAAATCTATCTGGTTTTTTTCCAGAAACTAATGAGAAGGATCCCAGCTGAGAATTCTGGAGAAGTCTGAGCCTGGCTCCTGGCCAAAAAAAACTTCTAAAAAGGCTAAAAACACCCATCTCAAATTGGGGCAAATGACGTTTCTTAAAATAAAAGCAAATAAAATGGGGTTTTCTTTTTTAAAAAAAAACCAAGCCAAACAAAACAATCCCCCACACACACACACACCCCAAAAAAGGGGAGATATTAAGATAATACTTTTAAAAATCCAGGTAAATACAGAAGGACTTTTCCTTAAAATGAAGAGAATAAAAGGAGGTTTTTCCTTAAAAAACACCCATAAAAGTGCAGATATTTTTAAAGGGTTTCCCCCCCCAAAAAAAATAGTATTACAGTGTATAAAGGCTTTTCCCCCCTCTCCCCCGATCCTGGAAAAAAAGCCAAAATATATAGTAAAGATTTATTTTTTAGCCTCAAAAGAATAAACAGATGCTTAACTTTAAAAGGGCTTTTTTTCTGTTTTAGAAAATTTAATTGGGGGATGGGAGTTCAGCTCAAAACAAGCAGGAAATGAGGAGAAATGAGAAAAAAGGAAAATTTCTTGAAAACCCTAACATGCGGGGATTGAGGATTCTTTTTTTCTCTGCAGTAAATGCCATAAAATAACCCCAAAACTCAGGGAAGTTGTGGAGGTTTGTTTTGTTTTGTTTTGTTTTGTTTTGTTTTAAACTGGGGAGGGAAGTTGCTCAGCAGAGAAGAAACCCAGGACCCCCCCATCCTGAAATTCCTGAAATTTACTATTTTGAGAGTAAAAGACCCCATGCTAAGTGATGAGAGATCCAGAGGTGTCTCCAGAACACCAAAATTATTCAAAAAGGGGCTTGTCTGTGCTTAAGAACAAAAAAGAAAGAATCTGTAGGAGCTAAAAATCCACAACCCATGAATCCAAATACCCCTTTCTAAAAAATCCTGGGAGAGCTCAGAGAGCTTGGGTGGGTGGGAAGTTGGCAAATTCCCTGCTTTTTTGATAAAAGCAGGAGCTGGATGAGGCAAACCCCAGCATTTTGGGGTGTTTGAGCTCATTTTCGGGCCCCGGTTCTTCTATTCATCGGCGTCCAGGTGAGGGAACTTTTATTCTGATGAGGATTTGGAATCCTGTCTCTATAAATTCCTTATATTTTATGGATTAAGGAAGCTTTCTCTCTTTAAATTATTTAAAAATGCATGAAAAAGGATAAAAACATCCTGAATTTATGCATGAAAAAAGGGCAAACAATCATGAATTCGTGCACACAAAGGGCAAATGTTTAAGATTCAATTAAATAAAAATTTAATAAAAATCAAAATAAATCAAAAATACATAAAAATCAAATTAAATTAAAAAGTCAAATAAAAAGTCATTTAGAAAAAAATTAAAAATTAAATAAAATTAAATAGAAAACTTCAATTAAAGTTCAATGATATTAAATCAAGAATTAAAAAATTAAATTAAGAAACTACCAAAATTAAATTACATGAATACTGAAAAATAAATTAAAATTAAGAAAATTAAAATTCCAGCTTTCCAAATACTTCAATTATTTTAAATAGTGTCTAGAATAACACATTCCCCTCACCTCCCACAAAAAGTTCCTGGGAAAAGAGTCTGGATGGTGTTTTAAAGTGGGATTTTTTGCCTCCAGACCCTTGTTCTTGCCTCGTTTTGCCTTCAGACTCTCATCACTTTCTGGAATTTTTTTGGAGGGGGTTGTGGTTTGGGGATTTTTTGTTGGCTTATATTTTTTTAATTTTTCCTGATTTTTACAATTTTTTAGAGTCAAGGATGTTGCCTTCCGGTGTTTTCCTCCTCCTGATTTTAGGTAAATTCTGAAAAAGAGTTATAATTTTCATCCCTGTTGGGGAATGATGGATTGACTTATTTTCCCCCACTCCCTCCCCCTTCTTTTCTTCTCCAAGATCCATGGTGAACACCAAAACCTCATCTGAAAAAGGTGAATTTGATGGGTTTTGCTTTAAAAGCCACTATTTCCACCTAAAACAAGCTTTCTCCCACCCCCATCATACCATTTTCCCACTATTTCTCCCGAAATCTATATGTTCCTTATGTAATCTCCATGGGGTACTTCCCTAACACCCCAATTTCACCTTGATCACATGGTAGAAGACAAACTTGTTTTTAGGTATCCAAGAACACAGGAACCCCAAATTTGGCACATTTCACCACAGTATCCACATAGTTGGGTGTATTTCGGGGGGAGAGTTCCAAATCCTTATTTTGCCACAGGATCCTTGCTCTATCGCTACAGACTGGACCAGGGGGACCAGATGAACCCCAAACATGATGATGGGACATCTGACAGGATCGTCCTCTCCATTCCCTTCACCTTCTATGGCAAAACCCACAAGGCTCTCTTTGTAGGTCACTCAAAATTCAAGATTTTGGGACATTTCCTCCATTTTTCCCGATTTTCCCTCTATTTCTGCTTCATTTTTCACTTGTCTGTGTCCCTAC
>JAWWLV010000100.1:11660029-11674974 GCA_035041135.1 Platyrinchus mystaceus | reverse complement strand
CCCCCTTCTCCAAATTCAACACCATTTGAGTTCATTTAGGGGTTTGTTCTGGGGCATTGAAAAGTCTTCAGATGGGTCTTGAGGGGGTTGAGGAGTACTGGGGGGTTTGGAGGGGTTTGGAGGGTCCTGTGGATGATGGGTGTTTGGGGGGGTGGTCCTTGGTCATCCTGTGGGTGATGGGTGGTGAGAGGTCTTATGGGTAGTAGGTTTTTGGGTGTTGGTGAGTGTTGTAGAGTCCTGTGAGTGGTGGGTTTTGGGAGGGTCCTGGAGGAGTCAGTCTTGATGGGGTTAAGAGCTGTTGGGTGGTCTTGTGGTTGGTGGGTTTTGGGGGGTTCTAGGGGCATTCAGGGGTCCTGTGAGTGAGCATTTCCATGGTTGGTGGGTCTTGGCAGAGGCTGACTGGCTGGTGGGCCTTGGGGGTTGGTAGGTGTTGTAAGGTCCTGTGGGTGGTGAGTCTTGGGGGCCTTGTATGGTCCATTTTCACACCCCAAGTCAAGGTGATGCAACCCCAACCCTTGTCCCCACTCCCAGTGTCACCTGCAGGTGAACAACAATGGGGTGATTTCCTCTGACGAACCTGTCAGACAATACACCTCCAACCCCTTCCCACTGGTGGATGGGAGCTCCTTTGTGGCCCCTTACTGGGCAGACGTGGACAATGTGCTGAGTGGGGACATCTACCACCAGACCACCAACGCAGCGCTGCTAGAGGACATCAGCCAGGACGTCAACCAATACTTCCCCAAAACCCCCTGCACTGCCATCTGGGCCTTTGTGGTCACCTAGGACCACATGGCCTACTATGGCTCCACCTCCACAAAGGTGAGCCTGTGGTTGGGGCATGGAGGTCACTCACTGGCTCTTGTGACCCATTTGGTGGCCTTGGTGACAACCTATCCTTGGTGTACATGACCCACCCTTTACTTCCACAACCAATGCTTGACCTCCATGACTCATCCTTGATCTCTGTGACCTTTCCCAAAGGGCAACACCTTCCAGGCTGTCCTGACTACTGACTCCAAGACATTCTTCATCATCCTAAACTACTGCGACATCCAGTGGACTACAGGGGCGGTGAGTGACAGGGATGCTGAAATGGGGCTTGGGGGGATCACAGCACATGTAGGTGGGAAGGGGAGGAGAAGGAGGAAGGGGAGAATGTTGTCTCATCTTCTGGGCATGATGATGAAAGTTAGGGATGGGCTCATCCTATCTTCTGGGGATTATGATGATAACAATGATGATGATGAAGATGGTGATAATGAAGATTAGGGATTGGCCCAAAATATTTTTAAGGGGAAGTCAAGGTTGTCCTGTCCCATCTTCTAGAGATGATGATGAAAATGATGAAGGTCAGAGGTTGGCCCAGTCCATCTTCTGGGGATGAAGATGATGAAGGTCAGAGGTTGGCCCAGCCCATTGTCCAGAGATAATTATGATGAATGTCAGAGATTGGCCCACAGTGATTTGGGGGGAGGTCGAGATTGTCCCACCCATCTTCTGGAGAGGCTGATCATAATGGTGAAGGTCATGGATTTGGCCCATAACATTTTTGGAGGCCACCAACGATCAGTGTTCACCTCCTAACATAATTTTGGGGTCCTACCACCCCCTTGGGTGGGGTCAGCCCCCACAGATTCCCCCCAAATTTTCCAGGCGGGATTCAACAGTGGTGATGACACCAACTTCTACAACATTCCTGGATCCCAAACAGATGCCACCATCAACATCACTGCCACCTCCAGTGTCAATGTCCCAGGGCGCTGGGCCTTCCGGGTGGACAACTTCCAGTTGACAGGTGTGGACCCCCCCCGGGTGAACAAGGACAGTGACCGCTGGTTGTAAGTTGGAATTTTGGGGGGGGAAATTGGGAATTTTGAGGAAAAGTGGGAACTTGGGATGGAAATTTGGGAGTTAAGGAGAAAAAGCGGGGATTTTTGGGGGAAAATCTGTGATTTGGGGAGGAAAATTGGGAATTTTGGGAAAATATAGTGAATTTGTTGGAGGAAATTGGGAATTTGGGGAAATTAGGAACTTGGGGGAAAATTGGGAATTTTTGGAGAAAAAGTGGGGGGTTTATGGAATAATTTTAGAATTTGGGGCAAAATTGGGAATTTTGGGGGAAATATTGGGGATTTTTTTTTTAAAACTGGGAATTTGGGAAAAAACCTGGGAAATTTGGGGGGGAAGTCAGGAATTTTTTGAGGAAATGGGGATTTTTTTTTCGTGGGGAAAGCAGTTCTTCCTCTTGGGCTGTTGGTGTGTAAGTGAATCGAGGGGACTGGGACAGAGGGACATCCCCATTGCCACCACTGTCCTCAGTGAAGTCAATGCGAAGCTCAAGGTTGTGTCCTCTTCTATGAGAGAAATAAAATCACAGCCAAGACACTGACTGTAGTGTCTATGTCATTGTCATGATACCCATGGTGGCATCATCACAGCAGTGTCACCATCACTGTTCCCACAATTCCAGGGGATCTGAGGGGTTTTGGGGTGAAAGGTGCCAAAGTTCATTCATTTGTGCCTTTTTGGGTGTTAATTAATGAGTTTTTGCACTGTACGACGTCAAGTGCATGCAGTATCTGTGCACAACACACACAACACACAATACACAACTTGGCACCCCCCAAAATGTTGCACCCACCACATGCTCTAACATGAAACCACACGCGCCCAACACTCCACATGCCACACAACACAAACAACACAAAAACTAGGACAATACCCCAAAACTTTTGCTCCTACAACACGCTCTGACACAACACAGGACACACAAGACACAACTTTACACCTCCCCCCACTCCACTCCCATTCACGGAATCACATAATAATTAAGGTTGGAAGAGAACTACAAGATCATCAAGTCCAACCTCTGACCAAACATCTCCCGGTCAACTAGACCAGAGCACTGAGTGCCACATCCTGTAATTTCTTGAACACTTCCAAGCTCGGTCACTCCACCACCTCCCTGGGCAGCAACTTGCAACGCCTGACTACCCTTTCTGAGAAGAAATTCTTCCTGATATCAAAACTGATTCTCCTCTAACACAGCTTGAGACCATTTCCTCTTGTCCTATTGCTGGTTGCCTGGGAGAAGAGACTGCCCCCCACCTGGCTACAACTTCCTGTCAGATAATTTAGAGCATGAGAAGGTCTCCCCTGAGTGTCCTCCAAGCCAAACACCCCTAGCTCCCTCAGCTGCTCCTCTCCAGACTTGTGCTCCAGACTCTTCTCCAACTCCATTGGCATTTTCTGGACATATTCCAACCCCTCAATGACTTTCTTGCCATGAGGGGCCCAAAGCAGACCTAAGGATTTGAGGTGTGGTCTCATTTTTGTCCAGCACAGGGGGACAGTCACTGCACTGTTTCTTGCTGGCCTTACTGTTCCTGATCCAAGCCAGGATGCCATTGCCCTCTTGGCCACCTGGGCACTGCTGGCTTGAATCAGCTCCTGTTGACCCCCAGGTTCATTTCCACCTGGCAACTTCCCAGCCACTCTGGCCCCAGCTGGTAGCACTGCAGGGGGGTTTTGTGACCCAAGGATAGGACCCAGAACTTCCCCTTGTTGTACCTCATACCATTGGTCTTGGCCCACCAATTCTTTTGATTCCTCAAAAAGCTTTTTTTTCCTCCCCCCCCTTTTTTACACCAATCACCCCCTGCCATTTCTGCAAAAAATACCTAACCCTCTCTATTTTTGCCCTCCCCTCCCTTTCTGCTTGTCATTTAGGGGAAATTTCAACCTCATCTTCCAAAAAAACCACAACTTTATATTTAGTTATGCCAATTGTTTGCATCAGTTTCAATAAAAACCCTGTTTTTCTCCCTGTGTTCACCTTTCCTGGCCAAAAATTATGTCAAGGCATTGGGTGGGGTGGTCCCCCGAGGGTGCCTGGATTAGTCATTTTTTTCCCTGTTCTTCTGCCAAAATTAAAAAATAATTGAGGGAGGAGCCAGAGCTGCTGCCCTGGGATTGTGTTTTCATCACAGATTTGGGGATAAAACGGAGCTCTTTGGGGATACGAAGCTAATTTGGGGATAAAACGGGGCCAGAGGCAGGTAAGGGCAAAACTACATCTAAAAATTGATAATTTCTTTTTGGCAGAAAACCTCCAAATTGGGAAGATCCACCTAGAAATTCCTGAAATTCCTCCCTTCACTCTCCCCAGCACTGGTTCTGGTCCTTAGAACAGTGGGATTGGAAGATATGTGAGGGGATTTGGGGGAAAAAAGGGCAGGAAAGCTGAAGGAAAGGGAAAAAAATGGGGGAAAAAAGGGAGGAAAGGAAAAAGAGAAGAAAAGGGAAATAAGAGAAAGAAGAGAGGAAAAGGGGTAAAAGAGCAAGTAACAGAAAAAAAGAGGAAAGGGAAAAGGGGGAGGAAAAGGAAAACAGTGAAGAAAAAAGGGGGAAATAGGGAAAGTGGAGGAAAAGGGAAAAAGTGGGAGGAAAGGAAACAAGTGGAGGATAGGGAAAAAACCAGAGGAAAGGAGTAAAAAGAAGAAAAAGGGTGAGGAAAGGGAAAAAAGATGGACAAATGGAAAACCAAAAAAGAGGGGGAAGGAGAAAAGAAGGGGTTTTGTGTGCAAAAGGGGATTTAGGGAAAAAAGAGGGAAGGGAAAAATGGAGCAAAAGAAACAAGAGAATGAAGATAACAGGGGGGAAAGGAAAACAGGAAAAAATTGAAATGGGCAAAATGAAAAAGGGGGGAAAGGGGAAAAAGAAGAAGGATCTTGCACAGTGGGGGAGGGTATATGGAAATGTCCCCCAAAAAACTTATTTTGGGGCTAGGCGCACTAAAATGTAGATGTTTCAATAAGTGCAATAAAAATAGTGAATTTGGGGGATGATATGAGTGACAAAACCAGATCTTTAGGGGCACATTCAATAAAACACCCCTTTTTGGGATGAGTGCAAGGGTGAAAACCACAGATTTTGGGGATTTGTGTGAGATTTAGATCAAAAAATGAGTGAGTTTGGGGCAAATTATAGTGAGATTTCAAAAGATCTGAGAATTTGACTGTTTTCTTACCTTTTGCACCCAGAGCACCATGGATGGCAGCCCAGGAAAAGCAGATGTGCCACGCTGGTTCTGGATTGTCATGTTCTGGGGTAAGTTCCAACCGGGTGGAGAAATGCCCCAGCTGCTCCAAGATTCCCCTCAAATAATGAATTTGCCTCAAAATAAGGGCTTCCCAGTCCCAAAGAAGGGTTTTCTAGCTCCAAATCTCCATCTTTTGCCCAAGGAATTAATTGGGGTTTCATCAAATTTGTGATTGTTCAGATTGTTTGTTTCTGGTAATGGTGACCTAGCAGATTAATCTAATCGGTTAAATATTTGTTCAGATCAATAGAGTTTATTCTCTGATCTGGAGAATGCAGTATATTGAAAGTCCATCCAATTAATGATGTATCAAATCAATACTTCATCAAATTAAAAGTCAATTACATTAATAATCAATCAAATTAACAGTTTGTCAAATAAATAATCAATCAAACTGTATGTTCAGTCTATCTTATCAATATTCCACCAAATTAGTAATCCATTAAATCAGTAGTCCATCAAATTAACAGGCCATCAAATCAATGATCAAACAGTCTATCAAATCCATAATTCATCAAATCAACAAGTAAACAGATAAATGTTAATTCAAATTTTTATTTCTCAAAATAATATACCATCAAATCAAATCAATAGTCCATAAAATCAGTAATCCTTCAAATCAAAGACTCATCAAGACAATGACCCATAAAATTAATAACCCATCAAATCAGTAGTCTTTCCAATAAAAAGTCCATCAATTTAATAATCCACTAGTTCATAAATACATTGGCTCAATAATCTGTTGAATAAATAATCCAGTAATAAATGATCCATCAAACCAGTGGTCTATCAAATCAAAGCTCCATCACATTCAAAGTCAACCAAATCAATAATTCATCAAATCAATAACCCATCAAACTAATAATCCATTAATCAATAATCCACCAAATTGATCAAGTTATGAAATTAATAGTCCACCAAATTCATAGTCCATCAATCAATGATCCATAAAATCAATCAGCCATCAAATCAACAATCTGCCAAACTAGTCAAAACTCCATCAATTAAAGGTCCATCAGATCAACAATCCATCAAATCTGTCAGGCCTATCAAATCAATAGTCCATCAAATTAATAATCCATTGAACCAAAAGCCCATCAAATCAATAATCCATCAAATCCATGATCCATCCAAATAATAATCCATCAAATCAATAATCTACCAAATTAACCACTCCTACTCTTCCTCCCCATCATCCAATTTCTTCTCTTCCTTCCCTCCCCACAGCTCTCCTCCATGCCCTCCATGTCACCTCTGTCGTGTCACCACCTCATCTGGGAGAGGAGTTCCTCGTGGCCTTCCAGCAGAATGGGGACCAACGCACCCTCCGCAGCGACTTTCGCCTCCTCCTCCTGACTGGCCCCTCCCCATCCACCACTGCCACCATTTCCATGAAAAGACCTGGATTACGGATGACGGTACAGGCAGCTGCTAACCAACCAATCCTGGTGAAGATCCCACCCCAAGCTGAGATGGTAGGAAGCCAACTTTTTGAAAATGCCGTGGTGGTGAAGACCACTGCCGCTGTCACCGCAGTGATGATCAACGACAAACCCTCTGCAGCTGACTCTGCTGTCATTATCCCTGTCCACAGATGGGGGACGGAATACCACGTGGTCACCCCCAACCCTGGCCCTGCCCGCTATTCCCAATTTGTGGTGGCTGCTTGGGATCAACCCACCACGGTCAATGTTCACCTCAATGCCGATGTCACCTTCCGTGGCCAGTTGCACCCACGTGGTTCCACCATCACCATCCTGCTGGAGCCGTTTCAAGCAGCACAGATCCAGAGTGCAGCAGATCTTTCTGGAACACGGGTTGTGGCGCAGAGACCCGTTGCCGTCTTCAGCGGCCACACGTGTGTGGGCAGGTTGAGCCGTTGTGATCACGTGGTGGAACAGCTCCGCCCGGTCACCCAGTGGGGGACAACTTTCATTGTACCACCGGTGCCCTTCCAAGGACAATCCAATGTAGCCTATATCTCTGCTGCACAACCAACACGGGTCAAGGGTCACGGTGAGGTCACCGAGACCACACGAGAATTACAACCCAACCACGCGGTGCTCTATGGTGCCCAGTCAGGAAAGGGCTTGTTCCTCACTTCTGATGCCGGTATCCAGGTTTTTCTTCTGGGGAATGGCAGGAATAGTGGTGTGGTGACCTTTAGCCCATTTTTTGTCACTGTCCCTGATGTCACCGGTTACTGCAACTCCTACAGCATTGTTGCGCTGGAGGGATATGACAACCGTGTCCTGCTGGTAGCCAAGACAGTGGAAACTTCCAGAATACTGCTGAATCAAAGGCCATTAGGGAGCACGGCATGGGAGCCAGTCCCTGGGACAGAATATTCATGGATTGGGATAAATTTGGGAAGCGGATTTGGAATCCATCGGCTGGAGCATGAGACGGTGGCATTTGGGGCATGGAGCGTTGGGACAGGGGAAGGGAAACGCTATGGAGCAGAGGGAGCCTGTGACAGTGGTGAGTGGAGGTGGACTTTGATATCAATAAATAATCTATAATTATATGGAAATAACATATAGCTAGAGTAATTATGGTTAATTAAATCTAATTATAAAAATATATAATTATGCAATTATATAAATGACAGCATTCAATTACATAAAAATTAATATATTACTATATAAGAATAACAGTAAAATAACTACTTGTAGTATATTTAAATAAATAAGGATCAACAGACATAAATATATAAATAATACATAAAAATTACTAATTTATCTAAAATTATCTAATTATTTATATAAAATTATCTAATTTAATCTAAATGTAAATAAATAATATATAGAAAATATATAAATATTAGAGACAAACATAATATATATTAAATTTAATAAATTTAATATACAGTATATTAAGGATATATAATAAAAGTACATTCCAGTGACACATATATATATAATAAATTAACTAGAATTATATAAATGTATGATATTTATAATGCTATGCTATAACAGAAATATGTAAGCAATATGTGAATAAATAATTAATTAATAAAAGAATATATAAAGAATATATAGACACATATATTTTAGAAAAAATACACATAAATATAAATAAGCGGAATCAATAAATAATGCATAATATATAAAGGACCATTCACCTAAGTGTTGGACTTGATGATCCTTGTAGTCCCTTTGAACTCTAAATACTCTGTGAAATCTCTGAAATGGATCATTAAGCATGTCAGTGATATAATTAATTAATACTAATTAATCAATTGTCATTAATAAATCCCCAGACCCCTGCCGAAAGGTGAAGTGTCGCCCCAAGGAGACCTGCCACCTGGACAAGGGCGCGCCCACCTGCCGCCATGATTACCTGGGCACTTGTACTGGCTCCCCATCCCTGCAGTACCACACCTTCGACGGGGCGACTGTGTCCACCCGTGGGGGCTGCAGGTACACCTTGACCAGGTACTGCGGGGCCGACGCCACCCTGGAGCCCTTCTCCGTGGAAGAGGGGCGGAGCCGTGATCACTCTGAGGAGCCATTGGCCAACGTCTACGTCTATGCCTACAATGTCTCCATCCATGCTGGGGGGGGCAGGACCATCCAGGTGAGTTTCCCCAGGTTTTGGATCCATCATTCCCGATAAAACCACTTATTTTGAACGGATAAAACTTTTCAGGTGAGTTTGACCTTAAAAAATTAGGAAAAACACACACAAAACGGAAGAGTAGAAATCATTGCAGTGTTGATGTGGGCCTTAAAAATAAGTAGAACTATCAAACACATGGAATTTTGAGTTTTGGTTTTCCATTCCCAAACAACCCAAAAGACCAAGGAGGAGGTATTTTATCCCCAACTTGAGATGTCTCCAACCCACTCCAGGTTAAATCCACTTCTAGTTAAATTCCAGAAAAAAAGGGCAATTTTAAAGTTTGAAACCACCAAGCCCACAGAATTTTGGGAATTCTTCCATTCCCAATCAAATCACAAACAAGGAAGAGGTGTTTCATCCCTGACTCCAGGTTTCTCCAACCAACCTATCATCATATTGGGGTTAAATCCCAGAAAGAAAGGCAATTTGCAAGGATATGAGTCATTATTAAGGTCAGATTTCTCCATGAGATTCACGAAACACAAAGAAATCTGTCAAAAATAAAGTCTAGGTGATACATCCCTCAATTTTTCTGGGTGGAATTACTTCCAACCATGGCCTCAAGACAAACAAGATCTTAAGTTCAGAAAGTGTAGAAAAACTTTTCTTGTTTTCGATCTTGTGAAATTGGAGCAAAAATTCTGATTTCAATGAAAAATTATTATTCTAAAAGTCACTTCTCCTTTCGTTTGGGAACCATCCACTGAGTTTTAATCCTTCTTCTCCTCCTCCTTCCCCCCTACCAGGTCAACAACAAACCTACTGACCTTCCAGCCACTCTGGAAGGTGGAAAAATCCAGATTTTCCAAAATGAGGGTCGGATCATCCTCCAGACAGATTTCGGGCTGCAGGTGACCTATGATGAGGACCAGGTCATCATGGTGGCAGTGCCTAGCAGCTATTTTGGGACCACCTGTGGCCTGTGTGGCAACTTCAATGAGGATACAGAGGATGAGGCAATGGTTCCCAATGGTATACCTGGTGAAGGTGATGAAGATTGGGCAGAAAGTTGGAGAGATCCTTCATGCCAGCAAGACTGTGGAGACCAGGAGACTCCACGGGACACAGAGGGGTGTGGTGAGTTCATATGAGGGTTCCAAGGATCTTGGGAAAGGGAGAAGAGGATGTATGAGGGAATCCAGCTTCAGGGATCTGCCTAGAGCAATGGTGGTGTTTGTAGGTGTTAGCATAATCAATATCTGCAGTATAAGGAAGGGTTGTAATGGTCTTTTCATACCAAAATACCCCAAACCCCACCTGATCTGGCCCAGGTGCCCAAAATACATGGGATTATGGTGGGATTTTCCTGAGGGTGTCCCATGAACACCAGTTCCTTTTAAGTGTCGATGTAACCAACACCTCCATTATGGGGAAGGCTTGCATTGGTCTTTTCACCCTAAAACAACACAAAGTCCCACTGATCTGACTCCAGATGTCCATAACACATGGAATTACACTGGGGTTTTCCGTAGGTCCACCCCTCTCTGGTGTCTCACAGACTCTAAATCCCTTATAGGCATCAATGCAACCATCACCTCCAGCACCTCCAGCACCTCCAGCACCACCTCTTCTTGTTTCCACAACAATCGCTCCTACAAGCTCCATGAGGAATTTTGGGAAGACAGTAGGTGCCAGAAGCAATGTCGGTGTGAGGCTACGGGGACAGTGAAATGTAACCCAGGAAAGTGTAAATCCAAGGAGAAATGTGTCACAGTTAACGGCGTTACCAAGTGTGCACCCAACCAGCACTACACCTGCATTGGGACAGGTGACCCACACTACACAACTTTTGATGGGAAAAGGTTTGACTTCCAAGGCTCCTGCATCTACCAGTTTGCTGCCCTCTGCACCCCCAAACCCACGCTGGTCCCCTTCAATGTCACTGTGGAGAACAACCACCGTGGCAGCCGTGCTGTGAGCTTCACCAAGACCGTCACCCTGGAGGTCTATGGGAGCATCATCAGCATGAGCCAGGAGCACCCACGTAAGGTCAAGGTGAGTGGACCGTAAAAAATAATTTTCACCCCCGAATTCCCTCTCTTTTTTTCCCCCAAATTCCCCTTTTTTCCCTTCTAATTACCTTTTTCCCCTCAAAAAAACACCCTTTTTTTCTGCAAATTCCTCATTTCCCACCCAAATTCCCCTTTTAGTATCCTGTAAGTCCCCATTTCCCCCTCCCAAAACTCCTCCTTTGTATCTCCCCGAATTCAAATTTAATTTCTGCCCAGCACCTCCAGGTTGAAGCCCTGAGAAGGGAGTTTGAGGTTAAACCTCACATTTTTGATATGTTTAGAAGTCTGTCTAAAAAAATAATTAGGAAAAATACTACAATCAAACAATAAAATAAAAATTAAAAATTAAAAATAACAAATAAAAAATAAAAAATTAAAGAGAAATAAAACATAAAGATAAGAGAAAATAAAATCAAAAAATAAACTGTACAATTAAATGAGACAAAAATAAAAATAAACAGATATAAACAGAAAATAAAAAAATAAAATTCAACAAAATGAAAATGAATTATAATAAGAAAAACTCAAAAAGATAAAAATACAATTAAAAATAAATAAAAATAAAAGTAAATTATTTTAAATAAAATTAAGATATAAAAAATAAATTACAATAAAAATATAATTAAAAATAAATAAATAAATTAAATAACTGTATAAAAATTAAACAAAATAAAAGCTTAATAAAAATAAATAAGCATAAAAAGAAATAATATAATTAAAAATCTAAAATAAATAAAACTTCAAATAAAATTAAAAATTAAAATAAAATTTAAAAATTAAAAAAAAATAAAATAAAAATAAAATAAAAATAAGAAATACAATAATAAAATAAAATCAGAAACCTGTGATTTCAATCCTGTTCCTTCTTGTCTCCATCCCTTGTCTCCCCCCCCCTCCTCCCAGGTGGATGGCACCTTCGTGTCCCTACCGTTCACTCACCCCCGCTTTTCCGTGTTTTACCGCGGCGTCCATGGTTTTGTCACCACTGACTTTGGCCTCACCGTCACCTTTGACTGGTACAGCTATGCTCGTGCCATCCTCCCCACCGCCTACTCTGGCGCTGTCTGTGGCCTCTGCGGCAATGCCAACGGTGACCCCGAGGACGACTTTGTCACCCCAGGTGGCCAGCGTGCCCTCGACGAGACCCGGCTGGGTGACAGCTGGAAGGTGGGGGATGTCCCTGGGTGCTCAGCTGGTTGTGGCGACCAGTGCCCAGTGTGTGACACGGTGCGGGTGCAGCCATACCGTGGGGACAGGTACTGTGGGGTGATTGCCCAAGCAGGGGGGCCTTTCCAGAAGTGTCATGGTGTCATTGACCCAAAGCCATTCCTGCAAGACTGTGCCTTCGACGCCTGTCACTACAGGGGACACCGTGACACTGTGTGTCAGGGTGTTGCTGCCTATGTCACTGTGTGCCAGAGTCACGGCGTGGATGTGGAGGCATGGAGGACAGCAGAGTTCTGCGGTGAGTGTGTGTGTGGGGGGGGGCAAACAGGATTCTTCCTTCCTTGCATCCTTCCTTCCTTCCTTCCTTGCATCCTTCCTTCCTTCCTCCCTACTTTCCTCCATTTCTCCTTCCTCCCTTCTTTCCTTTCTTCTTGGAGGGACTCTTTTTCCCTCCTAATATTGCCCTCACTGCTTAAATATTTCTTTTTATCCCCAGATCTTTCCTGTCCTCCCCACTCCCACTATGAGCTCTGTGGGAACCCCTGCCAGCCCACCTGCCACACCCCCTCCATCCCCGCTGCATGTCCCGACTCACCTTGCTCTGAAGGCTGTTTCTGTGACCACGGTTACGTCCTCAGTGGCTCCGACTGTGTACCCCGCTCCGAGTGTGGCTGTGAGTACCGTGGTCGCTACTACCAGAAGGACACAGAGTTTTACCCCTCATGCCGGGAACGTTGCCGCTGTGGCGCCGATGGCACGGTGACCTGCCAGGAGGCATACTGTGGTGCTCACGAGGAGTGTCGGGTGGAAGACGGAGTGTTGGGGTGCCACCCCACTGGTTACGGCCGGTTGGTTGTATCAGGGGACCCCCACTATGTCACCTTCGATGGACGAACCTTCAATATCCCAGGATCCTGCACCTACCTCCTGGCAAGGCTGTGCGAGCCAGCACCACGATTGGTCAATTTCACGGTGTTTGTGAAGCATGAGGCGGGCAGCCACGGTGACCCAGTGATGATGAAGAGTGTGGTGGTGTCCATCCATGGGTACACCATCACCATGGAGAGGGGATGGAGATGGGAGGTGAAGGTGAGTCTGTAGACCCCCACAGTGACACAGTGACAATGAAGAGAGTGATAGTGCCCATCCACGGGTACACTGTCACTGTGGGGGGGATTCAGCGACACCCATGCTGATGCAGTGGTGATAAGGAGGGTGGAGATGTTCATCCTGGGATATACCATCACTGTGGAGCAGGGTCTGAAGATCCTCACAGAGACATAATTATGAAAAGAGTGGTGGTGTCCACCCATGGGTATATCAATATTGTGGAGTGGAATCTGGAGACCCCCACAATGACTTGGTGGCAATAAAGAGGGTGGCAATACAGAGGAGTTGTCCATCCATGAGTCCACTGTCACTGTGGAGCAGGGTCTGGAGATCCCCACAGTGACATGGTGACGATGTGGTGGTGGTGTCCATCTATGGGTACACCGTCACTGTGGAGGGGGAACCAGTGACTCCTATGGTGACATGGGAATGGTAAGGAGCATGGGGCTCTCTCTCCATGGCTACACCATCACCAAGATGTAAGGTATGGTGACCTTACATCCCATTTCACAAACGTGTCACCCTGTCCCCATCCCAGGTTGACTCAGAGCGCTACACCCTTCCACTGGTGATGGAGGACAACAAACTCCGCATTGGCCAAGAGGGGAATAACATTGTTCTCCACACCGCTGCAGGAGTCCGTGTTCTCTACAACGCTGCCACCTTTCTGCTCATTACTGTCCCCGATGTCTACCGCGGCCGGCTCTGTGGGTTGGGCGGTGACTATGATGGGGACCCCAGTGACGACTTCCGGCTGCCCACAGGGGCACTGGCGGGAAATACCCAGGAATTCATCACCTCCTGGAAGATTCCAGAGAAGGATGGAGGGTGCAGTGATGGCTGTGAGGACGGTGTATGTGGTGAGTGCGATGTCACCGATACAACGTCCTACGGCAGGAATGGATCCTGTGGAATCATCCGCAATGCAGAGGGACCATTCCGAGGATGTCACTCACGCGTCAGCCCCATGGAGTATTTCACCCACTGTGTCCACGATCTCTGTGCTGCCAGAGGGGACCGTGGTGCCTTGTGTCATGCACTGCAGGCATATGCCGCTGCCTGTCAGGCTGCTGGCGCCGTGATCGAACCATGGAGGACAAAGGAGTTCTGCCGTAAGTCAGGCGGGATTTTGCCAATTCAGGTCCTGTTTTCCTCAAAAGCCACATTTTCTCCCGTAAAAAAAACCCCTGAAATTTTGGAAAAAACCTCCTCAAATTCTGGGAAATTCCCTAAAATTTTGAAAAAAAAACCCAACCAAAAAACAACTTTTGAAAAAATTTTTCCAATTTTGGAAAATTTCCCTTGTTCATTTTGTAAAATAGTCCCTCAAATTTTGGGAAAATTCCCCTCAATTTAAAAAAAACCCCAAACCTTCCAATTTTGCAAAAATTCCTTCAAAGTTTGAACCCCCCCCCATTCTGAAAAAATCCTAAAAATTTGAAGAAATTCAATTTCAAAAGGAGTCCTCCATTTTTGAAGGAACTAATTTAAATTTTAAAAAAACTATCTTCCGTTTAGGAAAAAAATCCTCCCATTGTGCAAAAATTCCTTTCATTATGAAAAATTACCTGCCATTTTGATAAAAACTTTCCAATTGTAAAAAAAGGCTCAAATCCTGAAAAAAATCCCATTTTGAAAAATAATTTGAAATATATCTTTAAAAACAAGAGAGTCATAGAATTAATCAGTTTGGAAAAGACCTCCAAGATCATCAAGTCCAACTCTGGATCCAACACTGCTGTGGTTACTGGACCATGGCACCAAGTGCCACATCCAGTCTCATCTTAAAAACCTCCAGGGACGGTGAATCCATCGCTTCACTGGGCAGCCCATTCCAATGCCTGATTACTCTCCCTGTAAAAAATTTTTTCCTAATATCGAACCTAAACCTCCTCTGGCACAGCTTAAGACCATGCCCTCTTATGCTA
>JAWWLV010000100.1:11626746-11659605 GCA_035041135.1 Platyrinchus mystaceus | reverse complement strand
CCCCAAAAAAAAAAAAAAAGAATCCCTCCCAAAAAAACAACAACAAACAAAAAACCTGAAATTTTAAAGACACCCCTCCAATTTTGGTTAAACACATCCAATTTTACTGAGAACCTTCCAATATGGAGTAGAAATGCCACAAATGAAAGATACCCTCAAGTTTAAAAAAAAAATCCAATTTTGGGAAGAAAAAGTTTTGATCAAAATGCTCAAATTTTGGGGAAAGACCACTCTAATTTTGAAAAAAACCCCTCAAATTAAAAAAAAAAAACCCAACAAAAACAAACCAACAAAAAAACTAAACCACGAAAACCCAAAACTCTGACATTTTTCTGAATACCCACAAATTTTGACAAAAACCCCAATTTTGGAATTGCCCTGACAGTGTTGTTTTTCCCCTTTTCCCCAGCCCTGTCCTGCCCACCCAACAGCCACTACGAGCTCTGCACTCGCACCTGCGATGTCACATGTGCTGCCCTCGTGGGCCCCGCACCCTGCACATGGACATGCTTTGAGGGGTGTCAGTGTGATGAGGGGTTTGTCTTCGATGGGGACACCTGCGTGTCACCTGAGCGCTGCGGCTGCTTCCACAGGGGACGCTACCTCAAGGTCAGGGAGTGGGGGACAGGTGATCACTGAGGCTGGGGATTGGTGGGATTTGTTTGCTGGGAGCCAGACTGGGGGTTGGGCTGACCCATCTGAAAGGTTCCAGAGGATTTTCGGGAAAAAAAAACAGTTGACGGTGGAAAAAAAGGACAAATCATAGGGGACTAGCCAGGGGGGGAAAAAAAAAGGAAACTCAATGGGGAAAACGGAAAATTAGTGGGGAAAAAAGACAACAGGAAAAAATTATAACTAACAGGGAAAAAAATTACCATTAACTGGTTGAGTTTCCCAAACTCCATCAAATCCACCTGAATTTCTCACTCTGACATTTAACCCCCCCTTGGAACTTGGGAATTCCCCCCAAAATGTGGGAGATGGGTCTTAACCTCCAAGATTTCTCATTCTAGGCGGGAGAGACTGTCACCTTCAACAACTGCTCCAAGGAATGCCACTGTCACCCATCGCGGGGACTGGTGTGCCGGGATATGCAGTGTCACCCGGATCAGGTGTGTGTCACCCGTGACGGGGCACAGGTGTGCACCAAGAGGGAAGGTCACTGCCGGCTCACACCTGGAGCCACCCTGACCACCTTTGACGGCGTCCCCGGGCTTCTGTTGGCCAGTGGCACTTACAAGGTGTCGGCCCTCTGTGATGAGGAGGCACCTGACTGGTTCAAGGTGGTGGTGGAGGTCAGCGACTGTCGTGACATGAATGTCCCCGCAGCCACGGCTGCCATCATCTTCGTCCGTGAGGGCGTCGTCAGCGTCAACGGCAACATGGAGGTGTGGGTGAGTGGGCGAAGCAAGTGGTGAGGGTGTAGGGGCGGTTTGGGTCGTTACAAAGAGATCTGGGCTCAAATCTTTTTAGATTTTGCCCATTATTGAGCTACTTCACCCAAAACAAAGTGGTTATGCTCAATAATTAGCCATTTTTGCAAACAAAAAGAGTGATTCTGGCTAATATGGAGTGATTTGCCCAAGAATATACTGGGGTTTTATGACGTTTTTTGGGATTTTCTGGAATTTTCCAGGTCAATGGCCTCTTCACCCGCCCCCCCGCCACCATCTCCAATTCTGTCTCCGTGACCTCATCCCCTGGGAATGTCACAGTCACCCATCGCTCTGGGGTGTCTGTCACAGTCACTCATGATGGGGAGGCAACCATCACTGTGGCCTCGAACCTGGCCACCCGCCTCTGTGCCCCCTGTGGGAATTTCAATGGAAATCCCAGAGATGACCTGAAGCTTCCAGATGGACGTGATGCCCAAAGTGTTGGCGAGGTGGTGGACATGTGGAAATCCCGGGATTTTGCTGGATGGTGAGTAATTCCTAATTTTTTTACCCCCAAATCCATGGTTTTTTTCATACAGAAATTTGGGAATAATGTTGTGGGGGAGGGGATGGGCAGATTCTGGAAGAAATTTTCCAGTTTCTCTGGTTTCATCCGCAGCGACTGAGGAGGGATCCTGCAGGAACGAACCTGGTAAGCAAACTCTATGCCCAAAAATGAGCCATTTTTCACAATGAGGGGCCTTTTTTTTCCCCCAATAATGAGATATTTTTCCCGACAATGAGCCATGTTGCACCATAATTACCATTTTTGTCCCCAAATGAGCCATTTTTGCCCAATAATTAGCCATTTTCCCCCAAATCAAGCCATTTTGCATAATACTGACCCACTTCTGCATACTAATTAGCTATTCTTTACATATTAATATTCCATTTTGGATAATAATTCCCATTTTTGCCAATAATTCTTCTTCTGCCCAAAATGATACACTTTTCTCTCTGTTCCAGCCACATCTCCCAGCAGATCCGTCAGGAAGTTGATGCTCCCATCTATCCTGTCCCATAGGCAGATCCAGCTCTAATTGCCCCAAATTTAGGAAAATTTTGGATTTTGCCTTAAATCCGTGAAATTTTCCTGGATTTTCCCCAAAAGGATCATCTCTGTGTGGAACCAGATGCCATAGTGTCCCATCTGACCTCTTGAACCCCCCAAAAATATACCAAATTCAGGTCAAAAAGACCTGAATCCCCCTGCTTTTTCCCCTATAAAAATTATATTTCCATTGGATGATTATGATACAGCAGTCAATAAATGCTTTTAAAAGGTTTTTTTGAGGGTGGATTTTAGGTTTATTTGTTAATTTTGAAAACTGGGGGGTCATGATTCCAAAGTGTGTGGGAGTACAACTCCCAAGTATGAGGCACTCTGACCCCTAAGTGTGGGGCAATGTTATTCCCAACTGGGGGGGGAAGGGGGAAGGGTTGTGACCCCAAGTGTGGGGAATTGTGATCCCCATGTGATTCAAATTGCAACCCCAAAGTGTGGGGCATTCTAACCCCAAGATATAAAGCACTATGAGCCACAAAGTGTGGGGTGTTTTTACCCCAAAGTGTGAGGTGTTGCAACTCCAAAATGTGGGGCACTGTGACCTCCAAGTGTAAGATATTGAAACCCCTAAGTGTGGGTCATTGTGACACGAAGTGTGGGATATTTGACCCTCAAAGTATGCACACATGACCTCCAGGTGCGGGACGCCTTCCAATAAAGTGTGGGACAATGTGACCCATAATGTGTGGTGCTGTGGTCCCTAAGTGTGGAGCACTGTTAACCCAAGCAGGGGGCATCATGACCCCAAGTGTGAGGCACTATGACCCTGAAGCATGGGATATTTTGACCCCAAAGTCTAAGGCACTGTGACCCCAAAATGTGTGGCAACGTGATCCTTAAGTGTGGGGCAATGTGACCCCCAAATATGGGGCATTTTGACTTCAAAGTGTGAGGGCACCATGACCCAAACACATGGGACAATGTAACCCATAAGTGTGGGGCATTATGACCCTAAACTGCGTACCACTGTAAACCCCATATGGGGCATTGCAACCCAAAGAGTGGGGGAGGTTTTACCCCAAAGTACTGGGCACTGACCTCCAAGTGCAGGGCAATGCAACACACAATTGTGGGGCACGATGCTTTCCAAATATGGAGCAATGTGACCTCCAAGTGTGGGGCACTGGAACCCCCAAGTGTGGTCCATTGTGACCCCCAATTGTGGGATGTTTTAACCCCAAAATGTGGAGTGCCCTGCCCCCCTCATCTGCCCTCTCTGTTCTGAATCATCCCTCTTCCCCTTCCCCCACTTTTCCCCATTCCTGTTCTATTCCCACCTGGATTCTTGGCCACCCGGGCTGTGGGGTGGGGACCCCCAGTTCCCTCTCATTTATCTCCATGGGAGCAGGATATCGGGTGTCTCCCACCCACCTTGGAAGTTCCCAGATTTCCTCATTCTCCCCTCAAAAATGACAAATACTAAAACCTTGGCAGCAGGATCCAAGATTCCCAGAAATCCAGGAGGACCTGGCAACATTCCCAGATACTTTTGCAACAATTTGGGTCTTGCCAAGAAAACTGAGAATTCTCCTGAAAAAATTGCAGCAAGAAGCTGATTTTTAATCATTTTTTGCCTTTTTTTTTTTTTTTTACCTCAAAATCTGGAATTTTGTGGGTGGTGGATCCAGTTTTTGGGGCAAAAATGGAAAAGTTGGTGTGGGAATTGTTTCCAAGGATGGGATCACAGGGTTGGGGAGGGGCTTGATGGGGGAGGAGGGTTGGGGGTGCCCTAAGGTACAGGGAGGGGTTTGTGGGATTTTGGGGTGAACTGAAGTGGAAGAAGGGCTTGCAGAGGAGCAGGGGGGAGAGAAAACTCAGCTAACCATTTCAAATACTATTTAAGCTACTCAAATATTTCTATATTCAAGCATTATGCAATCGTTATTGTTGTGGTGGTTTCTTGTTTGATATTTTTAGACACAACAACTTAAAAAGGTTTTTTTACTCATCTTTTAAGTCAAGAATTAACATAGTCACATTTTGCAAAGAGTTCGGTGGTCACCCTCACTGTGAGCTCTACATGTGAAGGGGGTTTTTATCCTGAAAACATGCTAATGGTCTGATTTCTTTTTTTTTTTTTCCCCTCCCTTAATTTTTTTAAGTATTTAAAGATTTCCATTCACCTATTTACAATGGTAAATAGCCCTGGAAATCCTTGAATGGGAAGAATGTCTCAGAAGTCTTTTCAGGCTGATGTGCTGTAAGAGATCAATTGGAATAAATCAAAGGTTGATCAATATTTCATGTTGTCTTCTGAGATGAATGTGTTTAACCATTTTTTGTGTTTTAACATAGAAAAGCACCAACACACAGGGATTGGTGGCTAACTCTTGAAAAATTTATTCTGTTTCAAGTATTATTTTCATCACATGGTCACAAGAGATGCCCAAGTCTCTTGGGAAATTAAAATCATTAGGAGAATAAATTAAAATCCATATTAAAAAAAAAAAAAAGAAGTCCCTAAAAATAAGAGTGGGCAGCACGTGCATGTTCCAGGTGGTGTTTTGCCACCAGTTCAGGCCAAATATCCATCAGCAGTTTTCCAAGGGGAAAACCTCTTCATCTCAAAAATTAAGCCAGTTGTTTCTACATGTTGAACACACAATGCAGTTCTTTCTCAGAATCAGCAGTCTGAGGAAATACTTTTGATTAAAACAAACAAAAAAGTCTTGTTTTGTTTTGTTGGTCGGGTTAGGTTGGGGGTTTTTTGTTGTTGTTGTTTTGGTAGGGTTTTTTTCTTTTTTTTTGGTTTTGCTTTGTTTTGTTTTTTTACTTTTGGCTGTGGGTGCCAACATTTTAATTCTTGTTTTCAAGACCATGCACTAGGTTTGGTTGCCAGGCCACACTAAGTCTTCACTGAGAGTCTCATGGGAAGGCAGAAGTACAGCTTTGGTCACAGAAATACAAAGCAAAGGGTGTGAATCTTGTTTGTTTTTTTTTTTTTTTTTTACAGAGGATTTGGTGGTGACAGCAATGCGAGAGTGCAGGATGTGGCACATAGAATCATAGTCATTGAATGGTTTGGGTTGGAAGGGACCTTAAAGCTCATCCTGTTTCAGCCACCTGCCAAGGGTAGGGACACCTTTTACTAGACCAGCTTGCTCCAAGGCCCATCCAACCTGGCTTTGAACACTTCCAGGGATGGGGCAGCCACAGTTTCTCTGGGCAGCCTGTGCCAGGGCCTCACCACCCTCACAGGGAAGAATTTCTTCTGTACATCTAACCTAAATTTCCCCTCTTTCAGTTCAAACCCATTACTCCTTGTCATATCGCTACAGTTCCTGATGAACTGGATCCCAGATTTTACTTGCCTGTCTGTTACCCCTGAGCCCTTTCCTCCCTGAAAGGGATCTCCGTGGGGCATCCACATATTGTACTCTAACTATTGGACTTCCAATGTGTCACAGGTCTGTGTTTTGCTCTGAGATCCATGATGCTTTTCTGGGGTTTCAATTTTTCAATGATCTTGTGTATTTGATGGGTCCACACAGCCCCCCTGTGCTGAGGGACAGAAGAGGCCCAGCAGAAGCAGGTGCCTCCTGTTCGTAACCTTGTGCCATAGCACGAGGCAAGTGCTCTTCTTTCAGAAAGTTTCTACAAACAAAATCAATGAAGGTTTCTTTTGAGCCACAGAGAATCTTTTCTCCCATCCACTGGAAAACTTTTTATTTGAACTAAGCAGACAAGCTCCTTTTCAGGAGTGAAAAGGCCCAGGTGTAAATCTGCCTCCAGCCTTGGAGAGTTAGTTACCTCTGCAATTATTTTCTGCCTACAAAATCCATAGTACAAATACCAAAGATATTTTCTTTCTGTAAAACAAGCACACATGTTTATATGCTTCTGTAAATCCCCTTTCCATGAAAGTGGATGTAATCTAGAAGATTATGTAATATTGCTCTGGGAAAGAGGAGCAGGTATAAGGATGTTACAGAGCTGGATGGAACAAGACAAGGCCAAACAATGAAAAAAAGGAAGAAATGGCAGTACTGCAGATAAGTCACTGTGATTTTGGTACTGCTGAGCCTCAACCTGCTCAGAGCTGAGATACTATCACAATAGTGGTGCCATACCCAAAGTTGATATGGCAAATAATGACTAAAAATGGGAAGAGGCTGTGATGCCACTGAGCCAGAAACAGGAGAAGCTTTTACTCCAACAAAATTGTATGAAAATATGCGCTGTGTGAGCAAACTGTGATCACCTGCCGAAAAACATACTTTTCATGACTGCATCCTTCCTGCTATCTGCCAGCAAACCTTTTCCTCCTGCCTCTGCCTCCAGCCTTGGCGCAGCAGACAGCTGGTAAGGCAGTGAGTGAGGCTGAGAATATAATATAATGTTCAATGACTGGCTCGCTAACGAAGCAGGAGTGGAATTTGTGTGAAAGTGAGTCGTGCAAGGATACAAAAGTGTATCAACAGACATGGTTTGGCCACTGAGAGTGTTCTCTGACCTCTAGACAGGGCCTTACATCAGTGTAGGAAGCACACCAAGAGATGTATATTTATGGTGGAGAAAAACCCCTGAAGAAAAATGGAACTGAAGGAAAGACAGCTTTGAAATGCAGCTGGACTACTGACATCACACAAACCTCTACCTCGGTGACTGCTTTTCATGTTATAAAAGTGTTATGTTTATTCAATTTATTAACAATGTTGTTAGAAAAAAAATCTTACTTTATATGTAATCTGCAGTTTAAATTAGTATTTCCTATTGGTTGATTGGTTGATTGTAACCCCTTTTTCCATTGGCTAGTGATAGTTAAAACTTATAGCTTTTCCCTTTTCTGTATCTTCTTTTACCCATATTTGGATGTGTTTTAGCTCAGTTTCTCCATTTATAGACATATACGCCCCTTTAAATCCTCCCAAATTCTACACATTCCATGCCTACCCCATAAAAGCTAGCTACTCCCTGTAATAAAGGTTTTCCATTTTTTCTTCACCTCTTCGTGATTCCTGTGCAAAGTGGATTGTTCACGATCTGATTTTAGGAGGTTCACAGCTCACCTCCAACACATCAGGACAAAGTTCTGAGGCTGTGCAGGTGGGCTGGCACACATTCTGTGGCAAGGTGGGTTTCAGCTTCTCAGGTACTGAAAGCAGAGAAGAAAGGGGGGGGTGAGAGAAGAGGGAATATCTCTCAAAACAAGAAGAAGCTACACTTTCAGCTTGGTTTTTACTGCAGAAAAGATGTCCTCTCAGGCTTCTAAATAAATGTTCTTTTTTTGTGTAATGGAAATGCCTCTCTGTGTATTTTGTGCAGAACAGCACCTTGTGACCCTGCTCTCATGAAGGACACAGGGAGCCCCTCTGGTGCTGGTTTAAGCGTCCAGCTCATAAAGGTGCTCTCTTGTGTTCTGGCTGCAGCAGACAGATGTTTAGAGATATCTCAGGCTTTATCCCTCCAGAAGGGATTGGGGAATAAGGTAATAATCACTGTTAATTTGTGAATGTCTTCCTTTGCCTGCCTAAAAATATCTCAGACTGCCACCTCAAATAACATTTTTCAGGCTGAGCCACCTGTGCCCAACGTCTGTGCTGGGCATGAAGCTGGATACAGCAGGGAGATGGAAAGAGACAAGGTCAAACTCCAATATTTGACCCTTTTTAAGTAGCATACTGTAAGAACTTCTTTTCAAAGACTCTGGCTTCAGTTTGCCTCGTGCTTTCTGATGATTTTGAAGGGATTTCCTGACTAGCAGAACAGCTTCTCTTTTCCTGAAAAACTGGAAATTACCTTATTTTACTAGAAGGCAAATTGAGTCTCTTCTAGGCTGAGGAATTAGCATTTGCATCACTTGACATAGATGCACCTTGTGAAGTATTTGGAGTGTGATTAAATCCCCTGCTGCACCAGAGTCAAGACAGGGATTCAAACAGGAGTGTTTCACATCACCAGGTCAGTGGGTCATAATTATATGGGTCACTCAGCACCTGCAGCTCCTCTGACAGGCGATTCGTGCACACACACTGGTGCCATCTCGAGCAAGGCTCTCAGAGTCACTCTGGAGGTTTCACCAGCACAAGACCTGTCCATTCCATTGGGATGGATATATGCCTTCTGTCCTTGGGAAGTGATGAGAAGATTGTCTCATTCTCCCTGCAGTTGGCTGAGTGACTGGTGCCTGGTGGCAGAAGGAAAAATTTAAAAGGATGACTGGTGAGATCTGAAGCTGAGCTTATCAACAGTTAATGATGGGAATTCCCAAGTGTCAGACTGGGTGAGAAAAACACCTGAACCTTCAGTTTCTGACATAAGAGTCACATTTATTACTCTCCTCACAGACCTAGGTGTAAGTATTCTTAAAATAAAATTGTCTTGAAAATTAATTGTACCCAAATTATTCACTCTGCTGCTAAAATAACCACATTCCTGTACTTTCCAGAAGGCATTTATCTCCTCCAGGAGGAAGGGGACTGGATGGACCTTCTTAGCAGCCCCAGTGACACGAATGTGGTTTTCAGTATAGACACACTGTAGCAAACAGCGCACAGGAGATGTGAAACAGGAAGAGATCACTCATTGCTACCAGTGTACAGCTGAGGAAACCGACAAACCAACCAGAAATACTTCCAGCAGAGCACACTGGCTGTCAGCTTCTTAACAGTGGTCTGGTCAAAAAAACCTCCTTTTTTTCCTCAAAAAACCCCATTGAGTAGATTACATCTAAAAGTCTCAGACTTCTGTACTGCTAAGCCCTCTTATGATCAAAAAGACAATAAACCTAGGGCACTTAGGTGCATGAAGTCCCCTCAAAAGAGGAGCTTAAACTCACATGAACCAAATGAGATGTCCTGCTCGTTAGTTTAGGTGTCAATGTCTATGAAAGGTGAGGTGCTTGTACCACTGAACCCCTTACAGGTCGGAGTGCCTTGGACACTTCAGGGGAGTCACAATAGCATCTTTTCTGAGCTTCCCCTTTTCCTCAGAGACAGGAGTTATGAATCATCAAGGGAAGGAAAGAATATGAACTTCTTTTCCTACCAATCGATTTTTTACCACCCTCAGATTAATTTTAGCAGTCCACAACAACTTGTATAGGACTTGATTTAGTTACAAATCCAAAACCTATGGACATAAATCTTCCTTAAATTTGGGGGCATTTGGATAGGAGCTTGCAGCAATAATCTCACCTCTCTCTCTTCACACAGTATAGCTAAATAAATTCATACAGAGACTTTGTATTTGCTGAGTTGGAATCAAAGGGACAAGGCAAGTGGGGTTGTGTTTCTGGGCAGTCCACATGTTTTACTGCTTCTTCCAGATAAATGAAATGATGATCTGTCTGTCTGCCTGACATGGAGGGTGATTCACACACTTATCACAACTGATACACAAAAGCCATATAGTTTTAAAGCATATGCCAGTATAATTAAAATGGGATATAATTAAAACAATTAGCTGATAGCAAAGAGACCCTACAGCACTATAGGTTGCTCATACAGTAGAACTATACACAAAGGAGAATATATATGTGTAAAAGGTACCTTTTTGGCAGTGCAACCTTGTTCAGGATGCAAAGTAGATTTAATTAAAAACCACAGACATTATTATCTCATATTAAGCATAATAATTTTCCAGAAGCTTTTCAGAAAACACAGACTCTGTGTTAGAGTCTCTCAGACACTTTTTTCTGCCCAAGTAGCACTTTGACTTTGATGGTTGTGTAGGGAAATAAATAAGCTTATGGACAGATAAGATTTTCCTCAGGTCTGAAAAAGATTAAGAAAGGTCTTAATGTGACTGAAAGGGAAATTTACAAAAAAAAAAAAAAAAAGAGAGAAAGAGAGATGTGTTTCATTCTCCTAGAGAGATGTGTTTCATTCTCCTAGAAAGGGCACAGTTAATGAAAACTGAATGGTAAAATCTTCTGAAAAGGTACAAGAAAATGGTTGGGGTTTGCTTTGCTGTTGGTTCTTTTTTTTAAAAATCTAGAAAGAGTGATATTCATGGTAAGTCAACATGACAAATTATATTTATGTCTTATCACACTTAATGAGATTAGAAGTGCTGTGAGAAGACAAGTCAATGCAAAACCACAGGTGACCCTGCTGCTGAGAGCCTTAACAGATGCAGAAAATGAATCACTGTCCTGTAAGTCCCTGTAGAAATGCTTCAGGGGCCTGCTTAATGCTAGTAATGGCATCATGGCCTGATAAAAATAAATCAGCATTAATTCTGTTAAGGAAAAAAATTTGCCTTTCTTTTGAGGAGTGAAACAAGGAGGCCTGCTACAGGCAGTGGGGAAAAGAAGAGATGCCACCCAAAATAAAACTGGAGAATTCCTCAGTGAAGCCATGTGGTCAAACAAACTGCAGTAGCAAACACAATGCTCAAGCAAGATGTGTGCAACATCAGTAATCAACTGATGTAAATTTCATTCTTTACGTAAGAGGAGTTAAGCAACAAACAAAACTCCAGTAACAGCGCAGTTCAAGCAGGAGTCCATTATAGTAATTGGAAAGTTTTTCAAATATTTCTCCTAGGAAGGAGGCATCCCACCATGTTTGTAAAGCCTAACCCTTTTTTTGAAGGTCAAATCATGAGCTGCAAGAGGAAACCAAGGCACAATCCAGGTAAGGATGAAAGAACTGTCCCTTCCCACCACCCACTGCCCATCATGCAGTGGAACACCTGCCTCAATTTTACCAGAAAAACAACATCACTGGTGCAGGACAAAAAGACATTTTCTCACACATCCATGGAGACTCCCTGAAATGCTTGCAATCAAGGCTATCAATCAGTGCCAAAGATACCACTTGTGCTTCATTTTTATTGCACACACCTGTTGAAACAATATCAAACTGCAGCACAGACACTGTGATACAGAACAGATGCCAGTGGCTATAGCAGGTGGTGTAGCCTTGTCAAGCACAGAAATGAAAGGGAAAAAATGGCCAGGAACTGTTGAGAGGTAGTGAGACAGACAGTGGGCTGGATTAGCCTCTGGGTTTTTGCACATATCGTAGAGAAGTGATCAAAAGAGGAGCAGCCTAAGCCAAACTGCTTCATATTTGCCCCAAGTTAGAGATAAAAGCATGGCTCCCATGGCTCGGAACTACTGGGTTTTTGTCCTTGGCTATACCTGGACAGGTTGATGAATACCCAATCACTCCAGAGAAGCAAACCACGTATTTCTTTAAAATGCTCTTTTGATCCTGCAGAAGGAAATGACCACTCCTTTAACAGCTGCATCACAAAAGTCAAAGCATTGTCCTTGTCCTGCATGTACCAACGTATTTTTCTGTCTTTTTGAAATATCTGCAAATTTCTTCGTGATTGTGACTGTATTCAGAGACCAGGAACCTCCAAATGCCACCAAACCATCACCCTCAGGCAGCCTGAGAACACAGGTCTCAGCCAGGTTTTGGGTGATAAAACCCAGAAGCATAGCAAATCCAGCATCAAACACATCTCAAAGCTAACATGCTAATTTAATTAAAACATGTGTACAGAATCTGCTAATCTTTCACTCAGAGCTGGAACACACTGAAAGGAGCAGCTGTGATCCTGTGTAGTCTTTGTGACATGGGAAATGTATTCCAGTGATGTTGCATTAAGCATAAAGAAGAAGAAAAGAAAGATAAAAACAGTTTATGCATAAGATTAAGCAACTGGGACCTCTAAAATATCCTTTTCATAGCAGTGCTCATGGGGTTCTTTTCCTTGAAAGCAGGAGGCAGCACAGACTGAGCTCACTGGCCCAGCAAACATGTGGGGTATCTTGTCAATAAAATCACTTTTCTTTGGGGGTGTAGGGACAGTTCAGCAACAGCAACAGAAAAGGTAATGGAAATCCACTGTTCTGTACACGAATTTTATGTTCAACAGGCCTAAGGGAGAAGATTGAGTTACACAGATGCTGCTGATCTGCAGAGCTGCTCAGTTTTTAATCTTTCTTACTAATAACTTATTGTTGCATTCAAACACTGCACCAACTCTGTGACTGAAGCATAAGCATGAGCAATGCCAAACCTGTCTGAGGCAATCAACCCTTTACAACTCAAATGTGCCTTCAGTTCTTGAATCTCATTAAAATAAACTAAACATGATGTTCTGAGCTACTCAAAGGGATCTGGTGTAAAGTGTCTTCAGGCACAGGAAATAATAGTACAAGTAATGGATTTGCAATGTCCAAAGTGGATATCCTCCCTCTTTCCCCTTCTGCTGCCCAACTGCTTTAAGAAATGATGTTCAAAACCAATCTACTCATTTCTACAGTCCTACATCTCTTAAAAATGAATCTATTTCCTTATTATCCTACAAAATGGAATATTTGACTTCAAGTAAAGTGTTCCGTGCATGCTGAGTTGTTTTGTTTCCTTTGTCATAGAAATGGAAACACAGTCTTCAATCTCAATAGAAATATTCTCAAAATTTCTTTGAAGACTGCAAAAAAACAACAAAAAAAAGTCAATGTTTTCTTTATCCCAGGGCAATCTGAATCATCTGCTGGCAATAGAAATAGAAAAGTTTGCAAAATTCAGTAGAAAAAAGTCTGGCCTACAATTCTTTATGAAGGGAGATGTTGAAACTTCTGGAGAAATGGAATAAAAATTTTATTTTCAAGATTTGTCATTCATTATGATATTTACTCACATTAAGGTGCTCAACTCTTAAGCCTAATGCACCCTTTCTATGTGTAATGAGCACAGTAGAAAAGTAGATACTTTGTATTTTTCAGTATTAAAAAGAGAACCAATAATTATACAATTTATTAAAAGCCATCTAAAAAATATACTGCTCTGATGTTTTCTACATCATGTCTGTAATTATAAATAAATAGCAGATTCTGTATGCCTCTCTTAGAATAGCAAAGATAGCTAAGTACTGTAAAAGCAATGTTTTCTATTCCAATCCAAGATCCTTTCCAATTTTGCCACTTGTGGTAGATTTTACTCATATAGGAAATGTTCTCTGTTAAGTATTTGTATGTTATTTTTCCATAAAAATGGGTGGGAAGAGCTGCTCTCCATAAAAGAAATTTCAACTAGGAAAATATTTAGGCAGAAATGTTGCCTTTTTTTTTTTTTTTAATTGTCACATGCAATTGACATGCAATTATTTACTATACTTTAGTTTCAAGAGAGGCTAATTTTCCACTTTGGGTGCAAAATAAAAACAGGGTAATCTGTCTTTAATGGATCAAACACGTATATATACATATACATAAATATATTTATGTTGTGAAGCACTTCCTGACTCCTGGAAAAATTATTCTGAAGTACAGGTAGCTCTGAAGGTTGTTTTAGTGTTAAACTGAACACTGAAACTCACATTTAGTCTTCCAAGTATAGCGCATTGCAAGCAGGTAGCCTTTTCTACCCAACTGCGGAAAAAAGAAACTATAGCAGAATGCAAATACTTTCCTAAAGCACAATCACGTGAGAGGCATTTAATTCAAAATGTGACAAGTATGTCACACAAAACTTAGAGATGAACATGAACTTTGCTTACCCACTGCATGATATCCCAGCTTTTTCCTTAAAGTTTGCTTAGGCTACACCCAACCTAGTGCTCAGGATGTTTCTGGTGCCTTTAGCATCATGAACCCATAGGCTTTAAACAGACAGAGCACATCTCCCAGACTGTATTATCTCAAAAGTTCTGTCTTTGTGGGTACAGCCCTTTCTGTTGGATGCCTGTTAAGCCATAACAGGTGACATCTTTTCCCAAAAAATTATAAACTATGAGAACTCAAAGCACACAATTCAAGTGGATATTTTCAGTCAGCCGAACATGTGAAAATCATGCCTATATTCTAAACAGTTATATCTTGTGTCATTGCTGGTGTCACTGTCTATGAAATTCCTCCATTTCCCTTGATTTCTGCACCTACAGATATAGGAAAACCTTTGTTTTCCCCTGATATGATGATTATTAGCAACAACAAAGTCTGCAAACACAAACCACTGGCAAGAAACACCACTTTAAGTACAAAACACACTGCAACCCCAGCATGGAGGTGATGTAAAAAACAGTGTCTTGTTATCACTCGTGAAAAAAAATGATAAATTTTTTACTTATTTCACAGAATGAAATTTTTATGACAGAAATTGCACTGAGGCAATTTTCTCACTACTGAAAAGTCACCAAATATTGGTAATCCGTTTATTTTGCAATGGTGATGGTGTGCAAAATGCATGAAACCGTGACCCAGAAATGCACATCTGCCGTTGTTTATGGAATGCCTAAGGAAGATCCAGGTTAGACTCTAAACTTCCCATTTATGCTGTTTGCTTTGTACTGGATGGAGCAGGGACTGTTCTGAGGATCTGCTGGTGTCTCACACAACCTCCCGCCCTGACAGGGTCAGATGAGGCAGCAGGTCCTGGGCACCACCAGGTACACGGTAAGCATGAGATATCTGGATGTGCCAAAGGGGCCAAACCAGGCTGGGAAACACTACAGTAGGACACATGGCATACTAAGTATGCTTTCCCAAAAAAAATGAGATTCAAATTTTGTTATGAGCTCTCATACAAATCACCACAAATTTTTGTGAAAAGGGCAATCGTAATGATGTGGTCCCGGTTGCTCTTTGACTATATGAACACATTTTGGGAATTCAAAGACCCCAGCAGTATGTGCAGTCATGGCAACTGAGAAAAGAAGTTTGGTATATTTATAGGAGGAAAACAACCATATCAACATTTCCCCTGCCTCTACAAGTTGTATTTAAAGGTCAGTAGGCCAGAAAAATACTTTAGAATATGTTTAGCTTAGAAACCTATGCAAATTGTGTGTGGTAATTTATAAATGAAACTATAAATGTCTGCAAACTCCCTGTAACGACTCCCTGACCAGATACAATTCATTTCCTTTGTGTGCATTCAGCATGGGGAAGTGCCAATTTCCTCTGAATTTGCTTTATACCTTGTTTAACCATCATATATCTACACACCATTATGGAATAAAACTTTGCCTCTGGGGTTTTAGAAGCTCAGACTGACATTTAGACTGAATATACATCTATAAAAAATGTAAAACAGACACAAAAAGCCAAAAGCCAGAGATTAATAGCAACCTGATATGCAAGCCACTGAATTAAGATCTGACAAATGGTGCAAGGAAAATAAAAAAGAAAAAAAGAATAAAAGAATAAAAAGCTCAGACTCTACATTCTAGGTGCTAGACTTAAAAACTGAACACACAAAAAGAAGGCAAATTAAGTAGACACAGGGTATGAAGGAACTTGTTCAGATTCTCCCTTAGCTTGATGTCCTCACCCACAGGTACAGGTGTTTAACAGGTGCAAGTGAACAGGTGAGCAGCCCCTTGTGGATTCTGGAGGCTGATCTTCAGACTGCAGAGAGTCTCGGAGACTCACAACCAGGTATAGCTCCCAAATGACCTGACCAAGCAGTATTTGAAACAGAAAGCATTATCCTCATTTGCAAATTTAAGGAAATTTACAGGGCAGACAGTTTCATAGGAAAGAACTCTCCTGTATCACAGAGGTTACCCGCTGTATCATAAATGCCACCTTGCACAGGAGAGGGAAAAGGGGCACAGAGGCAGCTGGTGGCACTGGAAGAAAAACAGCTTTTTCTGAGCCCTGTGCAAAAGCACCTGCTTATTTTTAAGATACGGTTACATACATTCAGAATACTTTTATGGAATCTTTGCTGCCTGTTTCTGTGAATTTCATGTCCATCTATAGTGTTGCAGTCTCTCCCTGGTTTTATTTTCCACAATATCCTGTTCATGTCTCCAAACCGGAGGTCCTGCCCATCCGGGTCCAAAGGAGTGCTGCCAGGTTTCATTGTATTTTACAGCAAACCAAAGAAACAAACAGGCATCTGCACACCTAGGAATTTCAGGAAATCGAACTTCACACCTTGAAATACGTAGGGTGGAGGGTGTGAGTGTGGTGGGGTTGTGAGGTGAAACCCATTACACTCTCAGGACTGCCTTCCTCTGAGCCTCAGGAAGCAAAGATTTTATGGTCACCTTTTTAAGTCTTTTTCTAAGTTTTTCTTACAGCTTAGCCATGGGAATTTTGTAAACAGCTCTGTTTGTTCATGATGCATTTTATATGTATACACAGATACATGCATACATACACCTGCAGGCATAAGCAAAAAGTTAAGGAAGCAAATAAAGGTCTAATACAGGGCCATCCAAACAATTCAGGAAGCAATTTTTCATAAAATTTAGAAAAAGCCTGTCACAGAAAGGCTGAAAATATAGTAGCTAAAGAAGTACATGAGAGAGATGGAGAGAGGAAAAAATAGCAACAACTCCAGCTTCCTATGTCACAGGAGCTCCAGACCTGAGAAATATGTTCCATATTCAGAAGGAAAGAGAAAATAAGACAGGTGAAGCACAGGGTCAAAAAAGTTTTTCAACAATGTTATCTACCTAGAGTGTTCAGGAGCTGACCTACAAATTAACAGCAGGTGTGAGTAGTATTTAACAAGTAATCTCCCATCTCCTTTGAGAGTTTGAACCTGTCAAGAGAATAATGGGTGAAAAAATACATTCTTCAAATGAGGTGACACTGTGCCATATGACAAAATAATTTAACATGATGGAAAAATAAAAATAGAAATTATATCAAGATAATTCTATTAAAAATTAGAGCAAAACCGTATCATTTTAAGCCAGATATTCCAATATAGGGGATAGCAAATGCTTGGTCAACATACATCGAATAATTGTAGGTGGAAACATTGACTCTGGTTTACTCCAACAGATCTTCTCAAGTCCTGATTATAGTTGTGGGGTAAGATGTGAAAAGTCAGCTCTGGAAGAAGACCCCTTTCAGGAGTCTGTTTGCAAAGAACGGGAAAGAACGTGAAAATTTTTAAGCAATCTATCATAATTGCATTACAGTCTTCATGAGGAACAAGGTCACTGATTAAAATGTGTCAAAGGCAGAACTGTGATACCTTCCCTAAAAAAAGCCTTACATGGAGCTGGAAGATTTGTGAAGAAATGTTTTGTGACAACGTCCTGCCTCTTGCTCAGGAGGAGCAGCAGAAACAGTGAACTTTAGGTTCCGGGCTCCAACAAGAGAGGGCGGAAGAGTAGCTACCCTTCTGCATGAAAAATAATGTGAACCACATTAGTTGTCTCATCCTATATATCTCTTGATGCTTCTTGTCTTGTCATCACCCTTTAAAACCAACCTGCATTTACATATTCTGAGTTCTCTGTTCTATAAGGGCTGACAAAAAAAGAGAGATAAAGTGCCTACAGAACTGAATATAATTGGCTTAATTTACAGTAGGAAGTATATCACCACTGAAATCAGAAGTTCAGAAATACGGCTCAAATTAAGTTGGTTGTGAATCGAACTGCAAATATGTGAGGGATGGCACTAAGCCATGAGCAGAGCAATGTCTCCCTCTGCATCACAGGACAAAGCCATGCAGGAGGCTGAGGTCAGTTACTGCCATTCTCATCTACAGTCATACTGAACTCAGAAGAGACCTCTGAATGAAAAAAACAGGATTTGATTCTGACAAACTAAGAAAAGATTTCAAGACCGACTAAACAAGCTCCTGATGCTCCTGTGACCAACGCACCCACATTATTGCCACATGTTACATTCATGCAGAGGTTCCTACTGCAGCTCAGCAAGAAGAGCAGAAAACATACCCTGTGGTGAATAAAACGCAATGCTCACCAGTAATTAGCCTTTCCAGTTTCTCACTCCTGAAATGAATTCATCTAAAATGCTGGGAATTGGATTTTTGCTTCAATCTTTATTTTAAACATAAACCACCACCATGAGCTGGATTTAATGTTTACTTAAGTGATTGGGAGTTCGATCATTTTTGGTCATCAAATTCTGTGCACTAATTGGTTAATTTAAGTTAGAATAAAAGAAGAAAATCAAGACAAATGGATCTAATCAGGCATCCAAAGCTGTCCAGATAAGCAGAGCATCCTTTCATTACATTACCATTGTCTTTGGAGGACAGCAATTACTGAAGTCACATCACAGAGGGTTAAAAATTGACTTAGATATTTATTATCTTTTTTCTCTTCAACCACACAATTTTGGCAGTCTGGCAAAGGTGTCCCAAGACACATTTCATCAGAAATAGAAGCTTTGATCTCACAGTACAAGGCAGATTTTACTTTAAAATTTGAACATGGTTACTATCTAGTGAACATATAAACAAACTGATTTAATAAAGCTGTGATAAGATAATATCATAAATACACAGGCAAACAGATTTTCTCCCTTTTTACCTCCATACTGGTAAGCCTTTCTACAGTTTAGCACTTACAGTTAGCCCAATTTTTTTAAGGCACAGGTATTTCTTATGTCTAAACTTTAGTTTTCATCTGTCATCTCTCCATAAATCATCAAGCCACATTTCATGCTTGTGAATTGAGTGATCTATTACTGAGACCTTTGTCTTGCTTTAGTCCTATTTTAAATATCTGAATGAGATGATGAAGCTAGACTCCTGTTGGGCCCATGACATCACACCAGTGTCTTTGCCAGGAAAGTGAATGTCACATCTGCTGCTCCTGACCCAGGTTAAGAACTTCAGCAGGAATGAAGGGGTTCAGGTGGACCTTTCTTTAAACTTACCTTCCAATACAACAATTTTCTCATGGTAGTTTACTATCAAACAGAAATCATCACAGATTGGGAACACAGTAACATTAGTGTCATTATTAATTAATTTATTTTTCAATTTCTGATGCAAATAACAGATGAGTTATGTGAGACAGAAATGCCTGGAAGGTAGATTCAAAATCCAGGACAACACTTCAATGTTTGTGCCACGTCTTGTGCAGACACAAGCATGACAAGGGAAAGTGCTGCCCCTGATGTTAAGTTGAGGCTTCAAAGGACATTGAGATTTTGCAAGGAAATGAGTCAGCACACCAGCCCTGAGACAAAACTCATCCTTCCAAATGATTGGTTCCTAAAGACCTTCTGTTAAGACAACACTCTATATGCTCTATTTTTTTTTAAACTTCTGCATTAAAAATATTTTCCTAATAAAGCTGGAAGAAGAAGGTTATCCAAGGTACTGGGATAGTACAAAACTGGTAAGACAAGATGTTTACTGGAAATGAAACCCATTAAATCAAGTATTTGTATTTCCACACAATTTAAAGGTCTGGCTTTCAGCAGATCTAGGCTAACAAAAGCAAGTTTACATGTTCTTGGACTTTCACATTGCAGCTACTAGAAACAATTGAAGAAAAACACATTCTTAAGAGTTTTCCTCCACCACTTTAAATAGTAATGTAATGGTAAAGCATAGGAATCTGAGTTTTATTTTTTACTCTAGATTAGTGAATCCATATTCATCTCCAGGTTATGAATGTTGAGACAGAATTTAGTTCAGTATGTGTGCTTGTTTGGGCTGGGATAGAGTTAATTTTCTTCATACTACCTATTATGGGAGTATGTTTTGGATTTATGCTGAAAATAGTGTTAATATTACTGGGACATATTTATTTATTTAAATCCTGTCTTTTCATTCTAACTTCATTAGCATTATTTGATCTGTGCAAAAATAAACAGGAAGGTAACAAGGCAGTTAATCAAGAAAGTGGTCTTGTTGATAATTTAATGCACTTTTAAGGGGTGCTTCTCATGAATTTATGCACCACTATCAAATAAATTTGAAAATAATGTTTTTACATTCTCCAAACATGTTGCAATTCCTATATTTCAGAGGCAAAAGTGAATGAGCAGGGATACTGCGAAGAAGTGGACTTTTTAAAATGTCTTAAAACATTGTTACTGCAGCAAGCTGTGCAAGCATCCTGCCAGTAGAGTGAAGACAAAGGCTGAGAGGAGGAGGCCATAGTCTGTATCGACCCCAGCAAGACTTTGGGTGTGTGATGCTTTGAGTTCTATTATCTAAAGGAGACCAGTGGCACTCTCTGGCATGTGATGCTTATCTCCTGTGAGCCAGGCTGTGTCAAAAAGGGCCCTGCATGCACACTCCCACCACTGCCCTGGAGAAGGTCTCCTAGCAGGGGTGCCTTAAGCACCCCTTCCAGAGCCTAAGTGACTTTGCAAAAACCATCACTTCCAGCCTCTGCAAAACCAGCCTCCCTCTACCAAGACACACACAGGGAGGCACTATGAGGTTTTCTCAAGGTGTATAAACTCATCAAACTGTGTTTCATGGGCTTTTCTACTCCCTGACGGACCAAGGACAAGAACAACCAAGTTCACCAGAGACTTTGAGTGGTGACTATATTTATTCTTTTATCTCTCTTTCTTTTCCTCTTTTAATTCTTCTCCCCCTCTCTCTCTCCCCCCCTTTCCCTTACACATTTTCTTGGGTGCTATATTACAACCAAAATGCCGAAATACCTGTTTTCCCTTGCAATACCTTTATGCCTTTATATTGCCATGTTACTATAGATAATAACAAAAAGGGCTACATATGTTTTCTTTTGCAACCAAATTTTTCTAAAATAAACTATATATATATATATTTTTATATATATATAGAATATATAATCTAGTATTGATTTACTTTAATTGACACCAAGGGATTTATTAATAAAACAAAAGCTCCTCTTGCCTGGTAGGGCAGGTCATAACTGATAGAGGTGATTGTAAGGCCATGACTGCATAGGGGAGTGGAGACAGACATGCAGAGACCCAATATGTGTGTGGTTACTGCAGTGGTGCAAACCTTTGCCAAGGAGCTGGCTATTAATTACAGCTGCAAAGTCAGAAACACAGAAGAGCAGATTACAGTAAAATCACAATGCTCTGAGCAGAGCATGATACATTTGGCAGATGATAAAAATGTCAGTATACAGCTACTTTTGAAAGGAATGAGCTTAAAACCTGAAAGTGGCAGCCCGGTCTCTGTGATTCCATGCATTGTGTCCTCTTCCAGACTCAGCTCCCTAAAGCCTTGCTCCTCCTACTTCCTATAAAAGAGTCTTTGGTTTCTTCTCATCCCAGTGATTTCACTTGCCATTTCTGCAAGCCATGGACACAGGAATGATGTTTTGGTTGGAAAGACATTTCTGTAGAAAATCTAGATCATCTCTGCTCATGTCATGAAGTGATCTCTGAACATGGGAACTGGCTTTCCTGACAAGAAAACCAACCCCCAGGAGTGTCTCACAGCAACAGGACCCTTAAGTCCCATGGGTCTGGGTCCAGAGACTGAAATGGAAATGTTTCAAGAGGTACTGGGGAAATCTGTTGCTTTCTCAGAAGGTGGAGATGACAAGCAGAATACTCTTCTAGGAGGTCCTCAGAGGCAGTTTCTGTTTAAATCCTTTCTTGCAGCAGCTTTCAGAAGGATAAATTGTGGCTACGTAGCTGTGAAAAGCAGGAAGATTTTTAGGATAAAGGTTGTTGAAACTGGATGAGATCACCCAGATCACAACAAAGGAGGAGTCTTATATTTAACTTTAAAAAATGCTGCGGAGGCAAGTTTGTGCCAATTTGAGGCAACTGATATTCAATAAAGGCTTGTGGTAGTTTTTTGTCTCAGTCCTAAATAATTCTGTTCAACTTAATCTGTCTTTATTTCAAAGAGTGTTTTTTCAGAGTACGCTCCCTGTATGACCAAGCCCCAATTCTCATCCAGAAATGAGAAATACAAAAAGACTGGTTATGCCATACAGCCTCAACTGAATGAATCCAAGGAAAATTAATCTAGCCGTATAAGTGACGTGACATTTGAACAGAAAACTGACTGCGCGTCAGTGCTGCACACTCTGTAGAAATGAATACTGTGTTGATATCCACTTTGCTTCAGAAAAGATAATTTATCTTTCTCTCTCACAAAACATGATAATTGACTGATTTATGCTTTGTCATGATTCCCATTATAGTCCAATTCCATATAATAAGTAAATAAATAAAACTGATTAAAATGATTAAAAAATGCTGGGTTTAAAAAGTGTCCCAGCGGGTATTATAAATCTACAATTTATTACACTGCATGGCTCTCTTATTCTAAGTTGGCTGTTTTATTCTATGTTTGAACCTTTCTTGGCCATAGAGAAATTTGTGCAAACATTAACAAAACCAGCAAGCGAATCCCAAGGGCCACAAGTTCATGTTTTGTGAGCACGGCACAGAGGGTTGACATCAGAAGCTCAAAACCAGGCACTGCTCACACACTGACTGTAGGGATTTTACTGATTTCTGATGGCCGTGAGATTTTGTTGTCAGACACACCAGTATGAATTCTGCAGTGAAGTTTGATGAATTTGACAGGGTTTAGTGACTCTCACTGGAGCAGGGTCTGATGACAGGCTGCATCACTTCAAAGCCATTAAGTCAAGAAGTTTCCTGTGTCAATACTGTTTTGCATTCATTTCCTTCATGTGAAACAGTGATTTAAAGACTTCCAGGGCTTGCCTATTCCTTTGCAGGGCTTTGTCTGCTCATGCCATTCCTTACAGTAATGAGGACTGATTACACACTATGCCCTGCTGCACTGAGAAAAAATGAAGCCTTGTTCCAGAAAGCAACGCCCTGAGTGGAGTTAGCTGAGCCTGACATCTCCAGTGCGTGGAAAGACAGGAGTATCTGTGTATCTTTCTAATACTTACCTAAATGGACTGTTTAACTTTAGTCAATTTTAATAGGACGACATCTGCAAGTGTATTTCTGCTTAAATGGTCAAAAATGGCTGCTGATTTTATGCGTCTCAACTTCTGAGCATTTATGAAATTAAAAGCCTCTATTTAAGAAAATGAAAATGGTTAGGTTTTTTGTTTTTTGGGGGTTTTTTTGTTAATTTGGCCAAAATTCAGTACAAACCCTTGCCCTGTAAATGCAGAAAAGAGATAAAAAGTTAATGTTCAGCTCATGGCAGTACACACTGTGGATCTCTATGTCTGACTGGAACTTTAGGAACTCCAAGGGCACAACAGCACAAAAATTGAGAACTATCACAAATGACCACAATGCAGCTGATCTGACCACTAACAGAGGGATGTATCCGTCTCCCCAAAATCAGTGTTGCCTGCAATTTATTATAGTGTTGCAGGCATTAATTTCCCCCCATTTATATGGAAAACCAATAAAACTGTAAGAGAACGTTGTTTAAGATCATATTGTGAATGGCTGAAAATGAAACTACAGGAAAGGAAAAACAAAGGAACACTGAAGTTTCATTAAAGAGAATATATTTTTTCTGCTTTCTGAACTTAGGAGTAGGTGTAGGAGACTCTGAAGATGGCATCAGGTGTGCCACTAAGTCACCATCAGCAGAACCAGGTTACACTGGAGCAGGTCCCAGCATTCTCTGCACCCATAGGGAACACACAACCCTTTCCTGAACAGTGGGGTTGTTTCACCCCTGTGTGTTCACTCCACATGCTCAACCTTCTCAACTAACAGCCTGTGGCATCTGGATCATCCACACAGCATTTTTCTTCTGTTCTGACTGAATTAACCTATGCCTCCATCAAGAATAATTGAGCATAAAAATTTCAAGGGCGGTTTCCATGACAACTTGAACGCATGACTTCGGATTTTGCCTTCTGCGAGCACTTTTTGTCAGTAGAACTGGGTTACTAAAGTACCTCTTTAGGCAAGTGGAATAAACAGGCAAGTGTTTAGGGTGACACTATGGTAGTGTCTGCACCGTTTTTAGAGAGCTCTGAGCACAAGCCTGATCTGAGAACTGGATCCTCATCACTACCACAGTCTCAATGAACAAATCAGAGAACTCATTTATAGTAAGAATGGTGTTTCACCTGAAAATAAAGTATTGACATTTATATAGTTGCTCTTTACAGAACTTGCTCTGAGTACTTTCTTGAGGAACTCCGAAATTGCAATTAATGAGGAAACTACCCTGCATTTCACAGGGGTTGGTTGGGGTAACTCAGTTTCTCCGATATCATTTTCAGAAGCAGAATAACCTGTAATTTTATTTTTTTGAGGGGAGAACAACTTGGACTGACAAGGACAGATTTCACCTCCTGAACCAATATATTACTTTGGACACCGATACTGTCTCTACCTGAATAAAAGGAAATCAAAATGAGATAAACATGAGATGAGATCTTCATGAATACAAAAGGCATTTCATGAAGCACAAACTAATTATATTGGCCAAGTCTTAAAATGTTTGGTGTTTAAAACTATGTTCCCCTCATCACTGGGGTTTTGGAGGAACTTCAGAATAACCAAACATTTTATGTTTCTCCTCACCAATTTAATACTGGCATTGATGAAATCAACAAGAGCCACACCTGACTTCAGCTGTCCTTCTCACGATCCAGCTCACAGATTTTCAGGTGCAAGGCATGTTTATCCGCTGATCTGACAGCATGTAGAGATTTTCTTTTTGGTATGTATATGCAATTTCAGTTAGGAATTTTCTCTTCTGACTAGTTCATTTTAGCCACAAACATGCATTTTTTTTTTTTTTCATCTCTGGGCATTATTTTCCTGCCATGCAGCTTCTAGAAATGCATAAAACAAAAATAAAGATGTAATCAGTGTGGCACTGTCCTTTTCCTTCAGCTTTTAGCTTGTGTAGTGCATTATTTGCCCTACAATGTGCTGTACTTTGCTCATCTGTTTAAAATGAAATCTTCTTCTAAAAGTTCTAATTTTTTGAAACTTCCAGATTCATCTACACATAAAAATGCTATTTATTGCATGGAAGCACAGCACATTAAAAGGCAGTGTCTCATGACATAAAGGTACCTCTCTGTTTACACTGCCATTTCAGCCCCCTTGTTCACAAGTGCAGTGTAAATCCAGGTGCTGACTCTGTGAACACTCCATATCTCAAAACCTAACATATATAAACAGTAGCCAAATATCTCTTAAGAAATACTATATATATATATATATATTCTTCCATAAGAAAGTCAAACGGCTTTTCTTTTTCAATTTGCCTATTTCTAGCAAGCAATGGCTTGAGAATTGATCAGCCTTCTCATAAACACAGCCATTGTTGATCATGGGGAAATACACCAAAGGGTTTTTTTCCCTGACCTTCTTGGGGGGAAAATAAAAACAAATATCTATATTCACCATTTCAGAAATTCTTCTTTTAATGGGCCCTGTGTCTGTACACTGCATAAGGTATTCAACATGAAATGGCAAGCACAATTTTTAATGGCAATCTTTTGAAAACCACAGGTTTCCCATAGCTCCTCAACACGCTAAATTTTTATTTTTTTTTTTTTTTCTGGGTGAGAGCAGATTGCTCTCAGAAAGAGAAAACTGCAATCTGTTCCCTGGCATTTTCATGGCTCAAAGGGCTTGATCTGAACTGTCAAAATGGTTAGAGTTTTTCTGAGGAGGTAAAAAGAAACACTGATCTGGGCTGAACGCTTGCAGGCACCCATGGAATAAATGCATCTTAGCTAATCTGATTAAATTGCTATGAAAACACATTACATTTTGGATGTAAAAACTTGGGCTTTGTTCTTAATAGGGACCTAAGCAGGTAGCTAATAAAACTGGCTTAGCATTCAGCTATGCATAAAGAAAACAACTGCTCTTACACTGCAGAGACACAGGTGATGTTAAATCTGCAGGCACTGCTGGTCCCCTGCAATTCACATGGCTGTGAATGATCCCCTAAAACACCTTGTGCAGGAGAGAACAGTTGTTACAGACTGAAAATTGGGGTCAGCCTGGTTGGAGAAACATCCTATTAGTTAATGAAGATGCTTTTAAATTCTTCATCAGAACAAACATCCTCAGAAACCATGGAAACTTGTTACTAATTATTATGCATTCACCTTCTGCTTCATGCCCTCACTCAGCCTCATTCTTCCTCCTGGCTTCATTAATTTGTATTGGCTTTCTATTCTTCCTCTTTTTTAATTCACAGAAGAGTAAAGCAAATACATATCATCCTATTTTCCAAGTTTTAAATTAGTAGATAATTATTTTGAACACAGAAAATTTAAATGGGAATAAATCATTGGGAGTACACCTTCAATCTCACTGCTGGTTGGACCTGGAGACATGGAGCTGCAGCAACAGCCTGTTCGGATACTGCATTCAACAGTTCTAAGAGAAACTGATTATATTTTTAGTTACATGTTTGTGCGATGATAAAAATAATCCTCAAGTCCTCATTTTTACAGCAAGAGAGTAACAAATGAGTGAGCTTTGCTTCATGAATTTCCTAGAGGAAACTTCCCATGAGGTGACCAGAACCTTAAGTGCCCAGGGTGAGAGGCATCTGTACCTTCATCCTTATGCTCCTGCTTCAGTCTGGAAACTGGATGCTGATGATTCCCAGAAAGGGGATCTCTTGGAAAATGCTCTAGAAATTGGGATGGAAAAAAAAAAATGTGGATTCATCAAGTAACTAATTCTTTCAAATAGCTTCCAAAATCCTGCCAGACTTGAAACAAGAAAACTGCCAAGCCGAAATAAGAGAAGTCAGTAGATCATGAGGGAAGGGATAGAGGAGAAACTGCTGCATCAGGAAGAGAGTCATACTTTTGCCAAAAAGATAACATAGCAGATTTGCACTGATAGGAAATGGTGATGGCTTCTCTCAGTGCAGAAAACTCCTCTACAGGGGAGAACCAGCTGAGAGGAATTAGGTCTGAAAAAGACTGTGTGTGTTTTATCAGCCATAAGAACAGACCTGATAGAGTGGTGAACAACAGAGAGGGATCAACAGTTTTAGCAAGTATTGAAACAAACCCCTCTGCCTGATTTCTCAGGAAAGCCCATTTCTAAACATTACAAACACAAATTACACTTGCAGCCCACTCATTCCTCTCAGCTCAAAGCTGGGCTGTCGTCTGTGGGAGTGGCTCTGGATGTTGCCAGACTTTGGCTCTTGAAGGGTGGGGAATAAAAAGTCTTAAACATGTTTCTCTTGTCACAAAGAAAAATGTTTTGCTCCTATACCTGTTTTCTCTATCCATGTGTCCTTACACAGGAGAGATTCCAGCATGTGCAGATAATAAGTTTTCTGGAGAATCACTCTGAAATTACTACAGAACTAGCAAAACACTGACACACTTTAGTGCTTTATGAAAGGTCTAAGCCCAGGACCCTATATCAACCAAATTTTCCTTTTCCTGAAAGGTGATGGGTGGGGAAGAGCACTGAGGAGAGGAGAGGGGGGATCTGCTTGTGCAATGATACAGGCTGTTACAACAGGGGCACTTACAGCCAGTGTGACCAATGTTGACAGTTTCTCCAAGCACTTTTATCATTTCCTTGGAAGCCTTTTACCTTAATAAAATCATAAGAAAAAAAAAGGAAGAAAAATAAATTTAGTGTAGGTTTAATAAGCCAGCATTTATCCTTTTGAAGCAATTCACTTTCTCTGAGGTTGTAAGGGACTGTAAATGTAATCCAAAGGGTTCTCACATACTGAAATGCTGTGCCGTTTTTTTTTTTAGCTACCTTGAATACTGACTGACAGAAAGTCACAGTGGAGAGATACTAATATCACAGACTGACTTATTTGCCTGTCTTTTTGAGTGGTATTTTGCCCAATCATCCTGGAACATAGAAGTTGGCAGATTCTTATGTCTGTCCAGGCTGACAAACAAGGTATAAAATAGTAGATATAACTCAATCCTGCTCTGACTATCAATTAATTAAAAAAACATTTACTATGGACCTGAACAGGATTAATTTACCTTTAAGATGCTCCAGTTTCTTACTCTTGCTGTCATAATTGTATGACACTGCAATGGATAATTTATTTCAATTAAATTTAAGGAACTTGGGAAATATATTTGACAGAGTAGTTTTTATAATGGAGATCATAACTTCTTTTTCTAAAAACCAGTGTTTATTTCTTGGCTCTTTCCTGTCTCTAGAGCTAGATCTAATAGCTACTATCTACCTAAAATTGTTTATGTTGTTCCACTCACAAGGTATTTAATTCCCTTAAAACTGAAGATAAATTCGCCACAACACTGTTCCTAAAAATTCTTGGCTTTCAGTGGTATCATACCACCTACGTGAGGGGAAAAAAAAATGTGGGAGAGGAATCAAGGCAGAGAAACCTAAAAATGCTCAGTTTAAAAGCTTAAAAACTTTGTTTTGCACATAAAGCAGATTAATGGAAAAACATCATTACATTGAATCAAGAAGGACTAAGTACCACAGGATTTCATGTGACAAAGAGCTGTGATAGAACCATTCGGCCTCTGGGAAGACGAAGGTGAGCTCCACACCTGTGAGGAACAGAGAGGTACATGGTCATTTTCCTGCTGTCACTTTTTATTCCTCTTCCCCTACTGTTTCTAAGACATGTCTGAATGAAATGTTTCTGGCTTGGCTTCCCCTTCCTGGTTTTTTGGTCTGTCATGGATCCCCCTTCCCACTCCCACAGAGGAGAGCTCCATCATGCAACAGCTTCCAGAAATCTCGGAGCCTTCCTACAGAGATCTGGTTCTACCCCAGCCCTTGATGAAAATCCTTTCTGCAACACCAGGAAATACAGAAGGAAAAACCTAAACACAGAAAAAAACCCCAAGCAAATAAGAACAAAGCAAATACACAGACACTCTGACAGCAACATGGAAGACATGCCAGAAGGCAAGCCTGTGACAGAGGCTGTGATACCAGGGACCTGGTATCAGGGAATGGAAATGGAGCAAGAGGCCAACATTGTCCTTTCCTCAATGTCAAATCTCCTGTAGCACCATTTTTCCATAAGATAGGAACCATCTCATTTGCTGAACAGTCTTCAATCTTCTAGAAAATCTCTGGCTTACAGTTCTTTTATGCAATATCTATCTTACCTGACATTTAGGGTTACTAATGTCACAGGAATGGACCCCTGGGGCCACAATCCCTAACCCACAACCCCAGAGCTGGCACTTGACTTTCCATTTGGGTTGCTCTGGCAAACCATTCCTTGTTCAAGGGTTGATCAGCAACATTATTTCACAGTGACTGATATGCAAAAGGAAATTTTCAATATAGAAACTAGCTAAGAGGTGGGAAAAATCAGCTGTGTTACAATTGGTCAGAGGCCATTTTTTTCCATCTGGCTGCATTTAAATAAGATAAATATTTCATCTGAATAAAGATCAGGTGAGAAGGATTCACAACAGCTGGAGATAAAACAGCTGTGTAATTCCACATATTTCTGCTGCTGCCAGCAAAGAATAGCATAATGATCATGTATGGCAATACCAAGCTTCCTGCAAAACACAGCCCCTGCTCAAGCCAAAAAACCTCACCCATAAAACATAATTAGACAGGGGTTGCGATGTCTACAGGTCCCTGTAAAAATGAACAAATAAGCTTCTGTGTGTCCTAGGCATGTGGTAAGTAGAAGAATTGACTAAGATGTGTGTTTATATCCCTTTGGAAGGCAAAGAGTTCTGCCTCTGAAAACTGTTACCAGCTGCCCTGTGGGGCTTCTGTGCTTTGCCTGAACCCCCACGCAGAACATGGCCTCACCTCCAGCTCCTCTGTGGGCTTTACTGCCTGATGCTTGGACATGAAGCCCCAAGGAAAACTGCAACAGAGACATGGGGAGGAGCAAGACAGAGGGACCACAGAGGGATGAAATCCTCCTTGGCCTCCCAGGGCTCTGCCAAACCAGACTTGACTCTCGGAACAAGGAAAATTTATTTATTTGTTTGTAGAACTTGTTATATGAAAGAAGACAGTGACAGTGAACTTCTTATTGCTATTCCATGTCTCCTCAGAGACCTTTAACACTGACATATTAACACCAACACATATTCCCAAGGCTTGTGCAGTGCTCAGCCTGCAGGAAAGCAGGAGCCTGAGCTGTTAAGCAGCATTGTGGAGTCTCTTGTCATGTGTCTGTGTTTGTACCTTTTCTTCCTTGTGACCTAGGAACCTGTCAAGTCAAATGTGACCAGAAGATCTAGCTCTCACATAGGTTCAGCTCCCTAAAATGTTTTGACACCAGAAGGTCAGGCAGAGGAGAAACACTACATCAGTGCTCACTCCCAGGGAAACTCATGGCTCAACACTTGTCCAATTCCATCAGTCATAGAACACAGAGGTATGGAAAACCTTGCTTCATTACTTCCACTTCCCACAGAGCAACATGCTTCATTATACACTTGTAACAACAAAAATATGTTTTTTAGTCTAGCAAAAACACTGGAGCTGTTTTTGGATTTTTTTTCACGTTGTCTTCAATACGAGTTCAATTCTCAACAACTCTGCACGGTCAGGTGTGTGAGAAAGAAGTGAACATTTCTAAACTGTGACTTTTTGAATAGCCTGTGCTACAGTCTTCTGGCTATTACCTTTTTGCCACTGTTATGGGTAAAGGGGCAATCCAGACCGGCGGGTTCTTGCCTCTGAGTTGCAGTATCCACGTGTTAAATCCCGCAGGAATGAGACACAGACGCAGTGTGCAGTTCAAAGGCTGAAGCCGATCTAACTTTATTTAACAAAATGGTGGGTTTATATAGGGCAGGAACAGGAAGGTTCTGGGAAAGGGGATACCTGGGAAAGTGGATTGGTCAGAGCAGCTACCTTCTCAGGTAGCCAGTTCTGCAGGGGCTGTCTCAGTCCTCAGCCTATTCCCAACACCTTTTGAAGAGTTCAATCACAGGGAGATTTTTAAAAAAGGTCATTCTGTCTCCGAGACCTTTACAGAAATTAAAGTCAGGCTTTGTGTCAGTGTAAACTGATTTGAATTTTCTGCTACAAGATGATTATGGCAGCGAGAGTTCATGAGCAAGAGGCCAGGGTGGTGTCCAGGGGTGCTTGTTCCTTGGACTTTTTAGCAAAAGTCCTCATTAAGACCATTAGCTCGAAAAAAAACAACCTACCCAAAGCAAAACATGGGTTGGCTTTCTTGCTGGATCTTTTTGAAGGTCGGACTCAAGGACTTTGGTGGTTCCTAAGAAGCCTCTCTTAACACTTTCTGGATAAAATATTCCTACATATTTCATCCTGCTTCATCATTAGTTTCTTCTTGCCACACTTCAACAAAAATAGAGCAATCCCATGGGTTATTTTTTCTCATTCATGGTGATTTTTGAAACAATGGTCTTCCAGGGTCTTTTATCTGGTACTCAACCAAAATTCAGAGGTTGAAGAGTTTTGTCATCCCAAATTTCTATCCCATAGACCATTCTCTCCCCACCTACTGGATGAATGGGAAAGACAGAATGTTTCCTCAAATTCTACCTGCCATTTTAGCCAGAGTTAAGAGAGGACCATGTTACCTAACCAGTTATCTTTGTGACTTCATGGCCTATGTCTCCCATTCAAATTCTTAAATAGAATAAAACAGCAGTTTTGGTAACAAGTTTAATTTCTCTGTGAAAACAAACTGCAGACTAATTCCTTTCCTGGAATTCATAAGTCACAAGTACTTCCTTATCTCTGTCTAATTTCACTGACAGACAGATTGAACTCCCATTTGCAGATGGACTTTGCTGGGCACTGCAAAGGCATTAGACCTCTGTACCTGCAAATAAAACCTTACAGCCTTTGGGTTGCTTCCTGCAATTTTCATACCTTGGTGTCAAACAATCCTGGGAGGATTAGAGTAGGAAATTTTTGTGATTCTTTCAAAATTCAATAATAGTGTTAGTTCCTCACCCATTACTGTGTTGTTTAGAAGCGTGCATAAAATACTTATTGTCTTGAAATACAGACATTGCCATGAGCACCAGATAAGGAGCTACCAAATTTTGTATGTGAGTTCAGGGTTTGTACCCTGGGTCATCTTCACTTATTTCAACATCTCCATTGTATGAAAGGAACAACTCTCCCTTTTCATAAACTGACTATTGTTCTGATCCAAACCCAAGGAATAATATATATCTGCATAACTAGTTTCACAAGTTGAGAAAAATTTAGGATGAGATGCTCAGAGAAACACCTACAATGAATGTGCTTTTCAGATACTTGATAGCATAAGATCAAGTTAGTAAAAGAGGTGATAATTTGAGATTGATGGTTCCTTTTGTAAATCTCCAAAGAAGTGGAAGGAGTCTGGTTCCTAGTTTTAAAGAGTGCAGTAAACATAGGCAGCATTTTTTTTTTATTTTCTTCCCTTAGTATTACTGAAATAGTTCAACTAATACACCACTGAATGCTACCATCTCTACTGGAAGTCAGCCCCTGAAGTTCTACGTGCAAAAAATCTGTAATATTTACAACTCTATTCTCATCATTAGGCACATTTGTCTCTGATCAAGATTTGAACAAAGTTGTCAGGGACACAGAAAATCACCCAGACAGCAACATCACAGTTGCCATGTTGTGAGGATAAGGATGGTGCATTCTAAGGATATATCGTAAGAGTTTTAGGGCACTTTTAGATAAGCAAGTGGCAGTCTGAAAAACAAACTAAACACGCTCCCAGTATGGGGTAAACTGGAATCCTTTATTGGACACGAGAACACATTTTTAAAGGCATCTGGGGCTGGACATGTTAATGAAGGGGACGACCTATGTTAATTGGGGAGTTACAC
>JAWWLV010000100.1:11577471-11614998 GCA_035041135.1 Platyrinchus mystaceus | reverse complement strand
GAAATGGAACTTTTAACTCACTCTTCTTTTTTCCAAGATATATGAGACATTGCCCCTTCTCTCCCACTGCCTTTATACTTGTCATATACTACCAAGAAGGAGTAGGAAGAATTAGGACAGGGTTTTATTGCACTGCAGCACTCACACAACCTCATTCTGTTCATGTGCATCATGGCAGAAAATGCTGAGTCTTTGGGCATTTTTAAAGTTCATTGTCTCTCTGTAACCCATCCTTTAGCCCTCAGGCTTGAGAGGAACCTTGATGTATCCTGCTTGTATTTTATCCATAGGCAGCCTCTGGAAAACAATGGTCCAGCACTCTAGAAAGGTTTTTGTGCCCAAGGAGTGCTTTCTTTCTTGGTGGTGTGACCGAGTCTTCCAGCTGGTGCTCTGTCCTTAGGCTGAAGTATGAAAAAAAAAAGATGAAGTTTTTCTAGTTTTTTCTACTGAAAACATTACAGATACTATACAAATTCCATTATTCAGTTTTACCTGGAACTTTTCAGTGTCACATCAATGGAAAAAGTTAGCAAGAGAGATGAAAGTGTCTCCCTTCTGTCCTAGATATGAAGAGTTGGATTCCTGCTTTAGGCTGATTTGAGATTGTTGAGACAGTCTTTTTCTTGCTACTTCACATTTGAGATGGCAATTAGTTTAATTGCTTTAAGACTCACTTTACATACACAGTAATTGACGTAATCTCTCAAAACAAATTGAGTTGCTTGACAACCTGGGTTTCCAAATCTTTAAAAGGGCTCCTGGCAAGCAGGATCATTACAGACTGGATCTGTGATGTGGGAGAGGGATTTTAGTTCACCTTGCAGACCCTGCATCTGGATGTTCATGGGGCTGCATGTTTCCCTGAGTCCCAGGATTCTTCCCCACATACTCTGATCTCCTGTTTTTTCTCAGGGAAATCCACTGCCAGGGATAACAGGGAAATCTTCTGATGCACAGGGGGAGATGACCAGAATTAATGGACTGGCTTTGTAGTGCACCATTTCTGAAGTCTACCTCCACTGCAAAGGTTTCTCAGACAAATCACTGTAACATAGCAACATCCAACTACTACTTTTTGTTTCAGCCTCCTGTTTTTCATACTAAATGTCTGAATTTGCTAATGAAAAAAGTGTGTGGCATATAGAAGCTGTGGGACCTCTAGTCTTCTGAAAGAATATTGCTGAGTTTTATAGATATTACTCCAAAATCCTGAAATGTTTAACACTCTTGCTATCCCTTCTGGCTTCCCTTGAGCAGCCTTACAGAAACCCGTAAGTGGATCACAGTCATTTCTTCTGTTGGGTGGTTCAGGAAATTTGCAGAAAAGTTGGGGGGAGGGGATTCATATTAAATTTACCACAGTGTTTCACAACAATATCTGAGGGTGTTGTCATATTGTGCATATTTGAGGACTGCCTGAGGATTTACCAGCTGGGTCAGCTCTTGTCCTCACTCTGACCTGTGCTGGGCTCCATCAGTCTGCATTGCAGACTGAGGTGTTCAGACCTTGTCTGAAGTTCACTGAAGCAAGTGTGGCTAACTCCACAGTTTCCATAACTTCTGAGGTAACTCTCCAGAAAGAAACCTCTTGTAGACTCTGGTTTTCTTAACCTTAACTTCACTATATCTTAGTTTTTGTATGCTGCTCTGATTGAATATTGGTGCTGGGTGACATCCTAACAGGATATATTTTAACATGGACATTCAGATGCTTGTGGACCTGTATGTAAATATTCCCTGAAGGAACTGGATAGATGTTCATGGTCTGCATTGCCCTCTGAGGTACAACAAGACAGATTGGGCTGACAGAGGAGCTGTGTCTCAGTTCACTTCTTTGCAGCTACAACTGAACAAGAATCATACCAAATGATCCTACAACTGTGCCAGAACTCTTCCAAAGCCATAAATACAAATTTAAAGACAGCTATAAAACTATAGATGTACAAGTATAGAGATATTTGGGATGGCTGTATGGGTGAATATATATACAAACACATATATACAAGTGCATGTCCATAGTATTACTTAAGACAGCTTTCTGTGTATCCTCTCTTTCCAGTAGCAAGTAAAAATAATAAAGACCTGAGGTTGTCTCTGCTTCTGACTTTATGCATGTTAATAGCTGAGAGATTCACAAACTAGATATTGCCTGCAAGATAGTGATGAACTATCCTGTACTGATTTATCTTCCATTTGTTAAAGAACCCCTATGAAAAGTAGCTGACTTCGTAAAGATTTGGCAGGATTTTCACAGAATCTATAGGAACTTCACAGTTGATGGCAAAAATAACAAAAATTATGTTTTCCTGGAGATAATGCATGATGTCTCAGCTTAGTTTATAGCGTAAGTTACAACTCTTTATGTTTGAATGGAATAAATTTGAGAAAATTTAGCTTGTCATGATGATTTTTAACCTCATCTCTAATGATTTTTTTTTTAATTTAGGTTGCTCAGTTATCTTAGAGAGAAAAGATAAGCACTCACAGGTAGCTACAGCTACTTGTAGAACCAGCTCAAGAATGTCCTTTCTGCTAGTACCCTAGAAATAACATTATTTTAGCAAATAATCTTGCTGTGAGTTGTCTGATATCACCTTTGCCTTTTCAAACTTGGAGTGACCCACTGCTTTTTATTTTAGATTAAATCCCATGGATATCATGGGCCTTACACTGAGAAGCTGAAAGTCTGGTCAGGTGTCTGTAATTATGTGAATCAGTCAAATCTATTGCAAAACTCTGCAAGGATTCTGTGGGAAAATTCTCCTGGGTAAAATGGGGCATTTGCAGAATATAGCAAAAAGAGGAACAGAAAAAATAACTGTGGAAGAAAGAGCTAATAATAAAAAGTATTAGGGTTTTTCCAGTTATACATAACCTTAACTTTTTAAGTACATATTAAATTAGCTTCTATTAACACTATTTCTGGCCTTCAGAGAAACTTGGATTTGAGTGCTTTATAAAGAAGAATATTTTTCATCACAAGCTGAAAGTTTAAATACGCCTTTTTCAATGCTCTGATAAATTGCATTTCTAAATGGTGGTGAAAAAGGCAATAACATGACACTGACATTCACGCTGTGAGAAGAAAGGAATGAATGAATCAACAGGAAAAACATAATGAAGTGAGAGTAAAATGGAACTATTGGCCTGTGCACTTTCTCAACAGTTAACACTTCAACAAAAATATCTGAAATATTGTATTTTCTCTGGATTTTACCCAGAATTTCTCAGTCTGTAGTGATCCGGTAAAACATTGTTCACTTATCTGTTTTGCTTATTTTGACATTTATGGGCCCACTCTGTAAAGTTGTACTGTTGTGGGGAATTTGGGAACCTGGCCTAAATTTTATGCTAAAGTAGAAAAAAGAGGATAGAGATCTATGTGTGTGTTGGTGTGAGGAGAGAGAGAGTCTCCATACTGCCCTTTACCATCACTGTGGTAAGACAAAGAGCATTTCCTGTATTCACCCGTCATGCTCTATTCTTAACATCTATGAATAAATAAAACACCCTTTGGAAGGCATATAAATAACAAAATCTTCATGAAATGCACATGGGGAACATGTGTGTGAAATGCTTTTTCATCTTTCTCTTTGCTAATGCCCATGAGCATGTTCTTTCTCCAACAAAGGGCAGTGGAATTTCCTCTATAATTACACTTCTCTGAGTCCAGGAGCAGCTGCACAAGTGCAGCTTTTGGGAGGTGCTTGAGACCGGAAAAAATAAACAGTGAGGTGGAGGGGAACTCATTGCCCTTCTCCAGCACTCTGAGACATGACGGATTGTTCCACCTTCCTGTTATCAAAATATAACACATTTTGCAAGATGCTGTTACTAAAACAAGACAACACTTATTGTGGTTCATGACAGGCCTTACCTGCAAACTCTTTCTGAGGGCCAAGTTCATTATGACTCATGTCATGTCTATATAATTTTAATCTTATCTGCCTGAGAGAAGTTCTCTCTCTTCACGGAATAGCTGAGAAGACAGCTGTAAATTCAATGATAAGTTCATCAGGAAAACAGATATAAAAGTGCTTTTTTCCAAGGAGTATTGTAAAAAAACCAACAAAGAACCCAACCCAACCCAAAACCTAGCATTAATTTAAACATGCAAATGTGAGAGAGGGAATCAATAGCTTCCCATAGTGATGGATTCAAGGATCAGCAATTGCTTAGAACATCAGGCTATGTGTGTCACTGCTGACTCTTACACTTTCCTTGTCATTCCACATAAACTGTGGTCCCTCAGCCTGGAGGACCAGTTCAGTTCTGGAGGTCTGGACAAGGAGTCTTGACTTTCTTCTGCTTCTGTTGCAGTGTCTTGACTTGTGGTATCTCTGTCTTCATAAGGAATATTCTTCTTGACCCATTAAAACCACAGGCAGAAACAGTTCATAATAATTAATCAGTGGGTCATAACACAGTACTTTAATTAACTTTGTTTTTTCTATGGCATTGTTGGGGATTGGCTGATCTGAACAGATGTGACTGCTGTGAATGCTTTTGCAGGGTTAGAATATACATGGTCTGCAAAACATGAAGGGTATCAAACAGGTGTCAGCACTGCAGCTGTTCCTCTGTTACAAAAATACGATGGGCTATAGGGAGTGGAGGTGAAGATGACACCTCAGGTTGATGATTTATTCAGTTTCTCTACCCAGTGGCTTGGAAAGAAGCAATGCTTCCCTTTATGTGTTGCCATAGGCAGGTCCTGGCCACTACTTAAGTGCAGAGGAGGGGAAAAGAGTGTTGAAAATTTACCTGAATATCTCTCACTAAAAATTTCTGAAATCCTGTGACATTGGAAATACAAAATAGACACTGACATGGGCAGGATGGCAGTCAAACAGCAAAGCTAAGAGGAAAATTGTGATACTACAAATGTTGCCACAGAAAGAACATAGCTAAAGGAAATGCAAACTATCAAGATTAATATTGAAAAAAAATAAGTGCCAGTAGCAACTGAATAAAATATTTTTTTTGTTTTATAGACAATGTTAATCTATGTGCATTATCTTTTCCAGTTCTACATTTTGAAAAAAAAACAAACAAACATATTTTTGAAAATATATTTTGTTCAAGTGTCAAAAGTTTTAACATGGAAACAAGAAAAAAAGTTGTAGGTTTTTTCCATACATTACGTTTAATGCATTTAAATAGACAAAATTAATACCACGTTCCCGCAGAAGTCAATTAGAACAGGTTTAAAAGTTAAAAAAAACAAGGAAATGCCGCATTTTGTAACTGCAGTGAATGAGGACAGTGTTTCAAGTGGTGTGGTTAGGTATTATTTGTCACAGTTGTGTTCATCTGCATACACTGAATGAACGCACATCCTGTTAGAAACTAAGGCCATTTTAAAATCTACCAGCTGCCAGGAGCTGCCAGACCAGCCAGGGCCACCTCAGGTATCAGAAAGCGGCCAGGTAACCTCCCTGTTAGAAAATGTGAGTTCAGACAATTTCATGATGGTTCCAGGGGAGGTAAAGAAAACATCAGAGGGCTGAGATCAGGAGGCAGGAGCAGGGCTTCTGCAGCACATATTGGAAGGGCAGGGCCCTTTCAGAACTGTCAAATCCTTTTCTTGCCACACTTTTGCTCAATACTTAACGGTTTTGTAGCTGCCCATATCCCTGTGATATGGTGCCTCCAGCCCTGGCAAAAGACCTACTTTTGGTTATACCAGTGGCACAGTCTCCTAACAGTGGCAGCTTTGTTTACTGGCCCCCCAATGCCAGTGGAAGTGTCCTTGTCCAGATAACCTTTTTACACTAGCCTGGTTATTCCCAGACTGAAAAATTGACCTGTTTACATGACATATTGCAGATCAGTCTGTGTAGCAGATCACCTCTGTCAGACAGGAATTTTTCTGGCAAAGCACTGCTGGACATATATGACTTGAGGAGCAATGCAGTGAACTGATGGGGAACATGGGAAGTTTAGCTGTATAAATGAAATTTTGCTTACTTTTCTTGTGCTTTCTGCAATACGTATATTACCTTTTACCAAGGACTTTAAAGTTTATATTCACATCTTCTCAATTAACTAAATTGATGGATATGATAGTAACCAAGCATAACTGCCATTTACTTTTAAATACTTAATATTTTTAAAGATTTTCCTCAGTAAAAAATATTTTAATAGAAGTAACTTTGAGCCTCCCTGCACTCTCCCCCTGTAAAAGGCAAAGGGAGAGGAGCATCTGGAAACCTGTGGAGAAACCACTCATCATATGGGGGGGTAAGATCCCTTCCTGCTGGTTTTCAAAATCTCCACACAAACCCTAAATTGTAGAGGCAGTGCCCCCAGCAGGCTGAGTCAGAGCTTGGGGGAAAGGGAGAGGGAAAGGAAAGGGGAATATCCTTAATTAAAATGACATCCAGGATCGCTCAGGCTAATGAGAGAAATCAGTTTATGACTGCAAAGGCTGCTAAATTTGTCAGTAAACCAGAGTTTTGAATTCCCAGTTTCTGGGGTTTCTGGGAGATCCCATCCATTTCCTGTGTCTCATGTGGGCTCGGCTGTGAAGAACCCTTCACATGTCCTGGGATGGTTCAGGTGTCCTGTACTTGTGCACACAAATTGTGGCTGTGAAACAAGCTCACAAAGAAAGACGTGGCTGAGAAATACTGTTCAGAAACCCCAACAAAAGCATGCACAATGATGACATTTCTATTTATATCAGCAGAGGGAACAAGACACAATTAAATATGAAGTCAGAAACAGTTCCAATGCAGTGAAAAAGATTTTCATTGTAATCTTGCTGCTTTTACCACAGTAATTGCATATTAAAGTAAGATGGAAATTCTGAATTTAAACCAACAGTATTTTGTAAAATTGACTTCATTCAGTTAAGATATGCATAGATAGAATGATGCTGAAGGTGGAAGATGTGCCTGTAATCTGTTAACTTCCTCTTTATTTCAATGGCTGAAATTCTTTTTAAATAAGATTCTTCTAATTACTGTAAGTTTACTTGCAATGTCCTAGCTCAAATGGTGATTTTATCTGCATTTTGATTAGCCAAAAGGAGAACAGGCAAGTTGTGGGTGAGCCAGGGTCAGACTGAATACTGGGGGGACTTCAGGAACTGTGTCTTTCAGTCTGAATTTGCCCACTGAAAAGCGATGAGAAGACAGAATGCAAACATATCAAGAAAAGATTTGAAGTCCTCCTTTCTCCATTTCTTCTTCTTCTTTACTTATTAAAATAGGAACTAAAAATTAGCCGTGACATTGTAAAATTGAACTTTTTTAAAAGTTTTCCTTTTTGAAAGATCCTTCTGTCTGCTCGGAAGGACTTGCTAAGAGCTCCATCCCATAAGAATTGATTCAGATGCCTCACTCAACACTGCTGGTAAATAATGCAGCTCAACAGGACTTTGCTCATGAGGAACAATGTGCTCAAGGGTTTTCATCTGTTGGGACTCAGTAATTACACAGCCTGGGTCAGCTCACCTTTCCTGCAGTACTTCATATCATTATATTTACAGAGAAATTCACAGGATTTTTGAACTCTGAGACCCAAGAACAAAAATTATCCCTTTTTTTTCTGTAGCTTTACAAACTGTGGGGTTTTTTAATTGTCTGATGTCCAATAGTCTGCTCTGTGCAGACAAATCAAAGCTATCACTGCAGTGCGCTGCAGCTCTGCTCCAAAGACACAACTGACTCACATGTGGTGATTCACCACAGTGAGACAGTGGAGCTCCAGTGATCGTCACCGGTGTGCTAGCCTGACTCAGTTATCCTCCCTCTCTGTCAAACATTCATATAAAGCAGTCAGAATGAAAGATTAATGCTGAAATGCAACAGATCATGGATTCAGAGAGTTCTGGGTTTATGTATTTTTTGAATTTGCAAATCAGAAAGACAAAGGATGAAAGTTTACTGAGAAACTAGAAGAGTCACAGTTCTGCAGATTAGTTTTGCAGGCCACGTTCTGTAAGTAAAACTATTTATCTTCTTTTTCTACTTTAAAAAATCTAAATAAATGACTGAACTACTAAAAAGAGAATCGATTTTTAAAACAAAGATTCATGGATTCTGGTAAGTTAATTAAAAACATTTGTCCCTTACAATAATTGGAACAGGATACATTTTTCAGTATTGCAACAGTTGGGGGGTGCTCTCCCTTGTTCCCTGCCACGTAGCCCCTGGTTGCCCTTGAGAGACACACAGAGACCACAAGAGATGAGCAAGAAAGAGCATTTATTACCATGGGTAGAGGAATTTATAGGTTTCTGTGGAATTCTAGCTACAACCAATAAGAAACCAGGGATAACAACCAATAGAAAAGGGTACACAAGGGACCAATCAGAAAACTTATACAAACTTTCAAGGACCGTCTCAGGCAATCCTGGAGGATGAGATAAGGGGGTTTCAGGGGTTTTCCGGGAAGGAGAAAGTGATTCAGGAAAAAAGAACAAGGAATCCATTTTGTAACCTATATTTACACAGTAGAAAAGGCTTCTGATTTTAAGGCACTTTGGCTAACCTCTTCATTTTCTTTTTGAACCCATTTCTTACAGTATTTTTTCCATTCTTGAAACTACATGTCTTCTGCCACAGAGTATCATCCATATTTGTTTTGCCTTAGCTGTAGAAATATGAGTTAATTAAAATGCCAGGGGTGTTTAATTTACTATAGTGTATTGGATCCAAACCTATGAGTTTAATCAAAGGGCTGTCTCCATCAGAAAAGATAAAGAGCTTATTGGATACATGAGGCATTCTGTCTGGCCCTTTGGTTTGGTTTTTTTTCAAAGATGTATTGTGGAATATGACAGTAAAGAACAATGCACAATAAAAGACTTGAAGAAGCAACATGCAGGTGCTTGTCACTAACCCTTACAGTGGTTCACATCACTTTGTTTATCAGTGCAATGACCTTGGACACGGTCCTGCCCAGTGTAATGACACCATTCTCCTGTCCCTGCTGCTTTAATCACACACTTATGACATGCTAAGAGCACACAGAAATGTTACAGAAGGAACAGCCCTTATTCTTAGTACCTTACAGCTGAATTGAGCAAGAAGAACAAGAGTGACAGTGAAACAGAGCTTGAATGACTTTGCAATGCAACTCCATGTGGGAGCTGGAAATCCAGTCATGTCCAGTTTCCTGCCACTAAGAAAGCAACACCTGAGCATATCTCAGGATTGCTGAAAAACTAAAAATTAAGGTGGTCTGACAGGTTGATGCATGGAAAATCCAAGGAGGGCTATTTAGTAATAAAAATGTCACCTTTGACTCTTGAATCAATTTTTATAAACTGAGTGGTTTTTAGGGGAGATAGAACTATGTCTTGCCTTGTGCTGGTACCCTTCTCTGGGCATGTGCCATTGGCTGTTGTTGGAGACAATCACTGGACTCCACAGCTGGGAGTATTTTAAAATAGTCTGTAGCCTGAAGATCACAGAATCAGGAATAATTTGGGTCAGAAGGGAGATCTGGAAGTTCTGGGTTTAAGCTCCATCAGGGTCATCTTCTAAGTTGAGTCCCTCTTTGAAATCAGATCTGGGTGCTCAGGGTCACACCATTCATGTTTTGAACCCTTCCAAGGACAGAGATGTCACAGTGTCTGTTAGAGCCCTTGGTCCAGGTGGTTGGAAGATTTTGTGAAAATGTCTTGTCTTGGTCTCTGGTCAAAACTTCTCCTGCTATTACTCATGTCCAGTGTCTTCTCTTGTACTATTTGACTACTTTGCCTCTCCTTGCCTTCCCTTTAGGGAGCTGTGGGCACTGATAAAATCTCTACTTTATCCTTCATTTCTCCAGACTGAGTAACTGCAGTTCTGCCCATGTGCCCCTGGATGCCATGTCCTTCAGCCATACAACTACCTCATGGTCTCACCTGGACTTTCTTGTCCTGAGAAGCCCCAAACCAGGCATAGGACACTGAAGTCAGGCTCAGCAATGGCTGGCAGAGGTGAAATGACTCTTTCCTGATAACACTAGAGTTAAAAAAACCTATGAAAAAATGTAGCATCTGAAGCTTTGTGCATCTCTTCTGTGGACTTTTGTGGTTTTGGGGTTTTGCTTTTGTTTTCTGGGATTTTGGTTGGTCAGTCAGTTTTGTAAGTGTGTATTTGGGTTTTTTTCTTTCCTGAAGGAAACTTAAAATCAAAACAAACAAGTAAGCAAGAGTTAAAAAATAAACAGGGAACTTAAAATATCCTATATGTTTTGAATAGACTGCCCTTTTTTAGTAAGAACTAGAAGACTTGCCAAAACACTTCTGCAGACACAAAATCATTGTATCAAGCTTAGATCATTAATTCCACTTTATAGGGGATGAAATGGTTATATTCAGTTCCAATACCTTTTTTACAGCCTCTGAAGTGCTCTGTAAAAGAAGCATAAAGCTGAATCTCATCCATTAGTTATATTCTCTATGGATGGATCCTTCCTCTTTTCTGCATACATTAAAACATTTATTTCTTCAGTGTACCTTTGGCACTGGGCATCCCTTAAGAATCAAGAGAAGTGGTTACCAAGGTGCCCCCTGTTGAAAAGCAGCTGACACTTTGATACATTTGGAGTGCAATGCTGCTGCTTGCTGAGCAGCAATCCACTTTCAGATCAGGATGGATTTTTATCTTGTCACCTGGGACACACATCAGTATGAATTGACACCACTGGGAGGGAACTGCTTATTTTCCTAAGAAGAAAATAAACAGTCTTTGTAAAAACAAGCCTGATTTTCTCCCTTTGGCAGGACACCTGGATGTGCCACCTTTAAGGTGGGAGGATGCTCCAGGAGAGGTGGGGCTTATATTCGTATCCCCCTTGTTGTTGTTGTTGTTGTTGTTGTTGTTGTTGTTGTTCTGGCTCATAATGAGCAAGTCTCACATCGAAAAAGTCTCACAACACTCCCCTTTCCTGGGCACTTGGGGGATGCCAAAGTCACAGGACAAACCTGTTGTCTCCTCAGTTTTCATGGTTTCTTGGCTGCTTTTTGCATGTACAATGTTTAGGCTAAGACTGCAGAGTAAGAACGGACTACAGATATGAACTAACACAGCAGAAGTGTCCTATAGATAGAAAATACCTAGGAGATGAGGTGGATAAATCTTTTCCTTACTGCTAGCCATAGATAAAGATTAAACCTTGGAGTGTCCATCTGCTGCTGATTTCACTTCTGCCATACCCTGTATGAATTTTATACCAAGACCTAATTTCACAGAATTTTTAACATGAAGAAATATGAAGACAGAAAAAGAGGGTGAAGACCAGAGCTGGTGCCAAATCCCAGATATTCAATAAGAGTCTGCAGTGCAAAGTCACAAAAGAAGCTATAACTTTCCACTATCATTCTTCATTTTTTCATCTCTAAAGTAGAGCCTTCAACAAGCAAAACTTGGCCCCACGGCACAAGCCATATTTTCCTTTAGGAGAGAAAACCAACCTCACATGATACACGACCTAAAACTTTTGATCTGCTGCAGCTGGAAAATGTTTTGACATCACAGAGCTAAATTTGTATGGCATAGACTGAGTCTTTGTAAAAGGCTGGTGATACACTCAACCAAAGCAGAATCAAAGCAGCACAGTGATATCCACAGGCATATTCACATTTCAAAATATTCCCTTCTGGCTTGAACTGCTCCTTTCTTAAAGTTCCCTTGCTATAATATCAAACTATCTTGAATAACATCTGCAGATGAGCAGCCTAAGGCAGCTAATTTCATTTCACTGCATTGACTGCCTGTTTTAAATATTTGCAGTTGATTAACAGCCAACATAATTTGATGAGGCTGTGATTTGAACTGTCTCCTTAAAGACAATGAGTTAAACATATTTTAAGAATTAGTTGTTTCAGTCAGCCATAGGAAACAAACAACAGCTGCAATAACAAATCATTACCTTTGCTTTTTTTTTTTTTAATTCTTTGAAAAATGGTAGATATGATGCCTTCATAGCATTTTTTTATTCCTGCTCAGTAAAGGTGTCAAATTTTTTTTCCTCTGGAACATAGACATTTGTTGGCTGCCTCCATTCAATACATTGGAGGGAAAGTTTATGAGATTTACAAAAATCTGCCTTTTAATTACTGTGAAAGACAGTTTGTATTCTTCCTAAGAGAAAATTTTGTGCCTCGTTCTCACTTGCCTTGCTGTTTCAACCAGAAATCACAAACGTTTTCTCTAAGAGTTTTTACTGTTCTTTGTGAATAAAGATTCACTTTCCTGGGCTGATCCAATGGAAAACACACTAATCCAAAGCTTTAATTCTTTGTTTTCCATATTAAAATTGCTTCAACAATTCAGAATTAATGTGTGTCATGTCACATAATATCACCAAGTAATTGAAATATGACTTCATCTGCTTGTATACCATCAATCCAGAAAACCATTCACAAAGTGTATCAACAGGTTGTGTTTTGTCTTTCATCATCACACTAAGGTGCAAGGAGCAGGTCCTTGCTTTTTAAAATCAATGCAGATCTTCAGTCATATGTGATATCTCCCAAACCAACACTGCAGTTTGAAAAGGTGAGAATCCCTTTTCTTAGGCACTGTGCAACCTTGGGACAGTCCAAAAGCTTCCTCTGACACTTACTTAGAGTTCTGCTTGAGAACACATGTCCACTGTTAAATTTGGTAATATCAACCATATTTTCACTAGATTACACAGGTCAGCAAATTTGTGCAATCTTATCCATTCCTATATGCAACTGTTTGGCTAAATGTGGTAGAAAATGAAGAAGCTGCATTCTTACTGAATAAGAAGGACTCACAGGGTTGGTGGATCTTCGTTTCCTGCAATAAATTAATGTAATTCACAACAGAAAGCTCAGGGGGATGTGTCCCCAGCTTCCATTGGAAATAGAACATGTTCAAACATGGACCAAAGTGCTGCTTGGCTGGTACCACTGAAAGTGATGATACATCCTTTTGAGGTTATGGTTCATTAAATGCTTGGACCTTCAAGTCTGTGATGGAAGTTGCTGAATGAAGTTTCTGTCAAGGTATTTTGTCTTCCTTGTAACTCTTATGTAGCACATTTGATTAGTGAGATCTCTGCTCACCATTTTCAGTACTTCAAGACAAGTCCCTGGATTACCAAATGTCAAGGTCTCATTAGGAGATTAGCTGCCAATGTCCACCTGACCTCAGGTTGTCTCTGTGGAGGAACCAGCCTAGGTGACTGCCGGGAAAGTGGAAATGAGAGACAGACTCGGAGGGGAATGCCCCCTCCTACACCAGTGATGTTCCTCCCAGGAATCACCAGATCCCCCTACACACATTCAAAAGCTAAAATGTTGCCTTTCCCTCTGTAAATGTCTCTTTCATCACATTTTCTACTGGAATAAAAGGACACTCTAATAGAAAAAAAAATAGCAAGTGCATTGTTGGTTTCGTAACAACAACAGGGACTAGAAAATCATTTTTATGAGCATAGCAGTTCTAAACCTCAAAATCACACCCTACAATTGTAAATGAGATGTAGCTAACACTATGGGTTTCTGCTTTTCTATTCTACTGAGAATTCAACACATAAAATCACATTGCAAATGGCTTATGGTACCCTAGGACCAGTTTTAGTGGGCAGGAAAAACCTGGCATGCAAGAAAGGTAGAGAGTGAATGACTTTGCCTTCTGCATTCAGATTGGTTAAAAAAATTTGTTTCAGGAATTAAAATATGTGAATATATTAATTGTAGTCCATATATTTTATTATTATTATTATTATTATTATTTTGAGATGAAAAAAGAAAATAAGAACTGAAGAGAAGGACTGAGTGACCCAAAGTCTTTTTTTGGTTTAGAATTGTTACCCTCAAGAAAAATTGGAGGTTTTCTATACACCAAAAAAACCCACAAACAAACAACCACAAACAAACACCCCTTCCAAAAAACCCCCACAAAACAAACAAACAAACAAAACCACAAACCAACCAATGAACAAAAACAAAACAAACCACCAAAAACAAACAAACAAAACCCCCCAACTAAACAAAACAAAAAAACCCCCACAACCCTCCCACAAAGGTAAGATGAAAGACTGTATAGCCTAGTTCAAATTGTTGGCAAATAGCATGGCACTGAGAAGTCATAGAAAACTTTATTTTAAGTATTTAGTTATGATTTTTCTCTACATAGAAACTGAGAGATAAGAAATGCAGGATGAGGTTATATTGGGTTGTCTTAACCCATAGGAATATTTCAGGTCTGTGCCACCAAGAATGATCTAAAGATGTAAATGAAGTCATCGTTGTTTTCCATCCTGAAAATGGGCCCCTGAGGGAGTTAATGACACTGAGTTCACTGGGCAGGCAGGAGGATCAAGGAGTTAAACTACTCTCTCCTGAGCCCCACTTCAGTTCCACCTACAGAAAGAATAATGTTCTACGTCTTACATGTCTGTGGAGACATATAGTTACAAAAAAATGATTAATACTTTTTGTACTCATACATGCAGTGTAACCACCCTTGTGTACATCCTCCGTTGCATACACACATTGAAGAACCAAAAGCACTGAAATCCACACCAAAACTACATCAGGCAAGGAATCTGCTCATTCCGAGGTTTCAGAGCCATGGTGGATGTGATGCTGGCTGAAGTGGGGCTAACACTTGCAAAAACAGTCCCTTGCCTGGCGTAACTCACGCCCCAGGTTCCTTCAATGGCAGCTCAGAGTGTGATGTTTGCCAGTGTGAAGTTCTCAGGTGTGTTATAAATTGTGTGCCTATTCTCACAGAGTAGGTTAAAACCAATACAGTTTGGGGTGTTATTGTTTATCTTAACACATACCTTTCATTTTGTTATTCAATACAAGTTAGAAGGATTAGGACTAAAGCCTGCAATCAGTTTCTCAAGCGACTCATATTGCTGTACCTAAACCAAGAATGCCCTATTTTTAAAGTATGGAAGGCCTTTTATCTTTCTCACAGTTCAGGAACATTGCACAAGAGGGACTTTCAGCTGGACAAAGTAATTTCTATGAGCTATAAGAACATGACTCCAACAGTAAAACAAGCTGTAGGTAAGGAAGAACACAAGTTTCCACTGTGCAATTTTTGGGTTCCCTCCTCTTGGAATACTTCTCAAGTTCATCAATATGAGCTTAAGGTCAAATAAATGCCCAAAGATTTTCCTGGATTGCACCATGAAACTAGTAGGCAGCTTGAGGCACATCCTCCCTTCAGGCTGCACAGGCAAGTGATTTTTTTCTCAGTTAGACAAAGGCAATGCAGCACTTTCCAGCCTTGCTGTTGTACCCCTTCCGTAGCTATTCACCTTAGGAAACAGAGAAATGCAGGAAAAGCTTCAAGAAAGTTTATGTTATGTTTTTTCTGTGGTTTATGCTTATTAAAACAAACACAGATTCTAAATAAGAAAAAATGTAACACTCAGGCTAAGAACATGAAATTTCCTTACTGATTATGGGAGGTCTTTATTGGAAATGCCTTTGAGAATCTCAAAATCACCAATGCAATGTAAAGATTTCACTGTAACTAGTATTGCTCATTTAAAGTGAACTGATATTTCACTCATGGAATATTTATACTGAAAGAAAGTCAGAGATCAGATGATAAAGTAGTCTGAATGAAAGATGTGAAAGCAATATAATGGAAGAAACATAGACAAATGCTTTCAGCAGGAAATGCAGGAATAGGACTAGCAGTGGAAAGATGAGTGCAATGGAAAATAAACTGGGTTAGTGTTGTTTTGAAAATATAACAACATAGTTGCATTTTTTTTTTTTGCTGTCATATTTATTAATTGATGCTACAATAATCTGTTCAAGATGGTAAGAGCTGAGGACACTCAGGACCTGCAGGAGGCATTCATCAAGTGCTGGAGGACACTGCCTGGCTACATCAGGGAAAGGGTTTTCTCTAACAAAGATATTTTCCATCTGTTCTTCACTCTGAGGAAAGGGGCTGGATCTCACTACATCTAGCAGATTGTTTGCCATGATTTTTTCAAAGCTGCTCTGATTTTCATGATGTCCTGCCTCAAACTGGAGCTTTTAAAGTCTCATCAGGAGGCTGTGCTTTTGCTGCCATAACACACTGGGTTAGTTCATCCCTCTTCTCCCCCAGTCTGTCACAAGCAAATGGACAGGGACACTGTGACCACCCCTGTCTCACTCCCCTCTCCTCACTCCCTGCTCAGGGGCCTAAGCCACTGAGGTGAAAGTAGGAAAAATCACTTCTGCTGGGTTTTTATTGTGGAATTTTATTTCCATTTTAAAAGCTCTTCATCAATAGATAATTTCATTGAGCATTGCTCAAATTCAGAGGACAAAAGAGAGATACCAGCATTAGGAAACAAATTTTTTTGTTGACATTGAAAATAATTTACTTTGACAGTAAGTATTCCTACCATTACTTGTAGTTTAAGATCCCTTTACCTAGAGGAGTGGATGTTTAAGTAGTCATTTTTACTGTAAATCTACTCAAGTCTCAATAGCCTTTGAATCACACCTATGCACCCACAGACCCTGGTGGGTCTGTGTGCACGGAAAAGGATGCCTAAACTAGACAAGGTTTCACTTTCTCATCATTGTCTTTAGGTTCCCATCTCTCATTTGCAAAACAGAATGTTGCTTTATATGTCCTTCATTAGCTCCTGCTGAGGAATTAGCTGTTATTGCCCGTCTTTAAATTAGGAAAATACAGGATATTGCTTTCCATAGTGCCTTTAAACTTCACGGTCAGTTATATTAGAGATTACAAATTCAGTTGAAATTCCTGTACTAACATACAACTTTTTAATAAAACTGTTGAAAAGGAAATAGGAGGGAAGAGTGGCATGTGTTTGTGTTGGACAGAGAATTTTATATTTTCAATACTGGCTTTTAAAAATCAATTTCTTTTATAAAAATGAATTATTTGCTAATTATTATGTTTTTTAAGATTTTAAGAGCAATTAGTGGCAACATGTTGCAATATAATGCAAGCCTTTGAAAGCTTTTTCTTATATTTGTTTGAAAAAAAACCCAAGAAAACAAAAACCAGAAACAACCAAACCCAAATATTTGAAGCTTCAGGTACATTCTCTCTGAAAGACCATTCAGGCTCAGTCTGGGGAATGGAAGCAAAATATAGAGGTTCTGTATAGTTTGGAGGGGAAACCACACAAGAAACAGACTCTACAGACACTTTTGTTCCAGGAGAAATCCCTTGGACATGTTTATCTGGATGAGTTCAGTTCCTCATCTATTTCACAGTCTGTGTACGTTCTCAGCAAGTCCAATTCTTCAGAGGCATTCAGGCAGTCTGTTTTCAGGGTTTTCATGAGAGCCACAGTCTTTGCCTACCTTCCCTGCTAGACAAGAATGAAAAGGCTCACTCACCTCTAGAAATGTCAGGCATAAGCTCCAAAATGCCTCCAATCTTGCTTGTGCCATTAAAAAAATGAAGTTCAGTGTTGTTTCTGGGGTTTCAGAACAGGAGACTGTAGCAGCAGTAAAGAACTCATTGCAAAGTAGACTTTGCCTGTGTTGCAGAACAATGGAAACAAACTGAAAAGGCAGAAAAATGCTTTATTTCAAGGGTCACTAAGCTGCTCAATTTGCCTAGAGGTATGTTTTTGTTTCTTCTAAACTCAGTACTGTTTGGACTTCATGTACAGACAACCAGACTTCCCTCACAGAGTTGGATTCCATGAAGTTCCTGCCTCTGAATCGAGTCTGCTGCACATGCCTCACTGGAGCTCTGATGAACTGTCACCTTCATATCCCATTTCTCTTTCCATTATGAACATTACAGGAATTGTTTGTACTACTTTGCTAATTGCTAGCTTTCCTTTTTATTCGTGGATTTCCAGAGTATGAAAGAAAAGGGAAATTTATAACAATTAAAAAAAAATGCTGCAAATTATTATGCTATAGTACTAGTAGCTAGTAAGCACTTAATATCTCAATAGTGAGTAGGTAATATGTAGGGTGAGACATCCTGAATTGGTAGAATACATTATCCTGTGTGATGAATTTCCTGTGGCCAGCTGAAGCAAAATTTGAAGTCACTGACTTATTCTGGGCAATTAAAAAAAAAAACACAAAAAAAACAAAAAAAAAAAAAAAAAGAGATAGAGAGAAAATGGCCTTAATAGGGATTTAATGCCTCTTTTTTTCCTGCGTATTAATTGGAGACTGCTGTTACTGCCAACACAGACTTCACTTCTCAATAGGAGCTCTTTGGTACTTTTTATTCCCTGAAAGCAATAGGCTATCACCAATATGTCTCATTTGCTATTAATCAGAACAGGAAAATAAACAAACTAATACAAAAAATTAAAAAAAAAAAAAAAGGAAAATTTCTGTGACAGTGTATAGAGCCCACACAGTCTTGAAATGCAAGAGGCCTTGGTGTGCATATCTGAAGAAAGTGTCTGATACTGTTCAGCTGAGGCTGCAGTGTTGTACAGCTGAGATGATCCAGCTCCCACTTCACACTGGTGCTTGAGTGTCACTATGAGGTTCCTTTAATATCATTCTGTAATTATAAATAAGACTTTGGTCTTCGAACTTTATGAGTCCTGGGTAGACTCTCAGTTGCCATGGAATTAGCTCTGCTTGGTGTGTTCAGTGGAGACACAGCACTACAGCTGCCAAGGCTCTGATCCAAAGTGTCCTGTAAAAAAAAAGGTTAATGTCAGTTTGGTTTCAAACTGTCCCCTCAAGCCTTAAACCCTGATACTATTTCTCATCACTGGTCACACAACATGACTGACATGAGGATTTGAGTTGAAAGGAGCTAAAGATTGGTACTTGACATCTTGCTGGGAATGCTGATTTATGAAAATATGTAAAAAGAGCTGATTTATCTTATTTGCTTTTTCATTTTTCAGTGCAGAGTTTAAGTAATGATCATTTATAGAGTGCAACCTACTTCCCATCACATCACAACCATTGCAGGAATATTGATGGGCCTGGTTTTGAATATAATCTGTGTAAATTCATATGAACAACTGTATATCCAAATAAAAAGGTTTAACACATTTAATTAAATTAGAGGAAGAATTTCTTTTTTTCTAAAAAAGCAATTTTGTTTTAGATTTTAAGAAAAATAATATCTGGACTATTCCTGGTCAGAACAACATAGTGGACAAAGTTACCTGACAGACTGTGAGGTTTAAAGAATGTCTTATACAGCGTTAAATAACATGAAACTGAGGAAACTGAGAAAATATTTCATTATTATGCTATAATGCACTTAAATGGATGACATTTTGGTGGTGTCCACCTCTAAAACTTAAGTTAGCCATCTGCCTGTGCTTCCAAAAACCAAAAATGACATGTAAAAACGTGTCCATAAGTGACCTACTGAGTGTCACACAGCCAGACCTGTGGCAATGGAGCAGGACAGAGGAGGCACAGTGATCACCCAAGGATCAGTCTTTCAATTCATTCAATAAAAGAAAATTGTTTGAAGACTTTCACTGCATTGCAAAGATGTTCAGAAAAGCTTTTAATGCTTTTTAAAAGAAATTTTATTGATTCTAGAAGACCCCTTGCATTTAAAAAAAAAACCACCAAACCAAACCAACCAAACAAAACAAAACCAAACCAACCAAACAAAAAATCTTCAATTAAATAATCTAAACTGAACTTTGTGATTTTCATACCTTTCTTACAATAAGTCATAGTATAGAAAGGAATTTCATTTATTTAAAACAGCATCTCCTCTTGTTTTTCTCTTCAACTAATACATTTGATTTCTCCATGTCAGCTAGAAAAAAAGTGTGGGGCATCATTTAATTAATTCCTTAAATTTGTATTTTAATTTGTTTAACAGCAAAGCAAATAAATCTGTAGTGTGCGCATCATGCCTGCATAAAGTAGTCAGAAAATCATTGTTCTATTCTTACTCTGAATGTTCAAATATAGGTAAAGTACCCGTAAATTGGAAATGTGTGTAGGTCATACTGGTATATTCCCTTACACCTTTTTTTTTTTTGTCTTATATTTCATTTTACTTTTCCTCAGTAAAACACCACGCTGTTCACTGAGCGGACAATGGCCTCACACAGAGGAGACAGGCATCCAAAATCTGCTGGGCCAGACTGAGGGAAGCACAAGAGCAGTCAGTTAATAGGAGTGCTTTTTGTGCCTGCTTTTCCCATCTGTCACAAGACCAACTTCTCAACTGCTCGGAGAAATTGTGGATGTTCCATCCCTGGGGGTGTTCAAGCCTGGGTTGGATGGGGTTCTGAGCATCCTGGTCTAATGGAATTGTCCCTTCCCATGGCAGGGGTTGGAATTGGGTGGTCTTTAAGGTCCCTTCCAACCCAAGTCATTCTGTGATTCTGTCATGCAACTGCAGAAAGGATCAAAGTCTCTGCCAGAACGGCACCGTCCACAAGAGAAGCATTGGCAGAAGACCATCTATTTCACTTGGCAGTGTCCCAGAAAGGCTTCTGGAGACACAGTTTTGATGATGGGCAATGAGTAGATGCTGCTGTGGCATGCTCAAGCTCTGTAGTGCACCTCAGCGACAGGCTGCTTTTCCTTTCTCCTTCTTCTTTTGCTGTCTGATTAAATAGTGGATGACTGGGAGCAGAACTGCTCACAAGTAGGGGTGTCCTAGAAACAGGCTGAAAGGCCAGAGGAAGCTTTTTTCTTAGCTTCATTTTCTTTTCAAAGGCTTCAGCAATAATACCCAGCACTTCCTTTTGATGGGATTCCCTACACAGACATCACAGTTTAAAAAATACTGAGTCACTTTTCCCACTTCACACATGTTTAGCCAAACAGTATCAGACATAAAAAGGAAGGAATGAGACAAATGATTCACAGACACATCTGTGATACTGGCTGTGAGGAATGTTTATTCCAGAGAGTAGCTGTTTATTTCTCACTGCCCATCCACAGGTCTGGCTTACAGCAGGTGAATCCATGGTAAACAGAAGTGTCTACAAGTTGAACAGGTCAAACCTGGTGTTTGAAAGATAGTGGCAAAGGTTTTTATGTCCTTTTTTTTTTTAACTCCTGTTCTGGCAGTTGAAATAGGTATTTTATTTCAAAATCTGTGGCAGCATAGAAATAGTTTCATCTCCAGATGCTTGACAAAAACCTGTTTCCCCTTGTGACCAAAAGCCTCTTTCCCATTGTTACTGACGTTGATCTGACAGACTTTCAGGAGGATTTCAGGATTTCCTTCATCACATTGAGCTGCCTTTTTGCCACAGGCAAGCTGCCTTTAGTAGCGCCATTGGGGACCATGGATGTTCTTTCCAGTCTGTGGAAGCAGACAACACACACAGACCCTGCCAGGAGAGATTAGACCTACATGGCTGACAGCTGTGGCAAATCTGAATCCTGTGAGTGGCTCTGCAATTAAGCCACAGCTAATTGTCAGACATCACTCTGACAATGAGTGGAACACTTTGGGACAGACCTGTAATACAGTGCTAATCAGCTACAAGGATTTAATGAGTTTCATGATAGGTGTGGTTGCTGTTTTTTTCTTGAAGCATTTTTCTTTTTTTTCCCCCAAGACTTGAGAGAAGGGCAAGACACAATCATTCTCTCCTGGACTTCAGCATTTCAGTGGACATTCTGCCACTCCCAGAGGCTGTATCTGCTTTCGGCTGCTTCAGAGATTTACTAACTTCCTGATGGCTGGGCAAAAAGCATCAATTTTCTCTTTTGTGTCACAGATGACGCATCTAAAACAGTGCCTTAGAAAAACTTCAAACAAACAAACAAACAAACAAACCAAACAAACAAAAAAACAGAGAAAAGCAATACTGTCTTACTGCTACAGACTCTTCCTTCATGGCAGAGGTGTGCTCCCGTCAAAGTAGGGAGGGAGAGGAGGCAAGTTCCGTTGGCATCAAGACAATTCACAAGTGATAAAAAAAGTACAGGTCGTCTTAGCTTTAGCTTGCATCCAACACCCTTTAAGACCTGAAAGAGCAACTGAGGTAGTCAACACAATACTTCTTTTGCTTTAAGATTAATTTCCTTCTGCTTGCTAGATCAATAGAAAGGTAAGTATGTACCTAAATGTGTTAAAGTCAATGTGTTTTTCTTCCTGATTATTTGAATCCACTGGTGGCTATGCTAAAAAGGCCGGTTTCAGATTCTTCTGAAGCAATTATCTTCAATACCTGACTATGATGCTGTGTGCTGTTACTGTCAGCCTGTCTGTTATCATCTATCTCCTTTGGGGTGCGCTGTGGCAGCCTGACAGAGCCGTACAAGCCAGCCCATACTGCAGTTATTTTGTCTATTTCTGTTACAGACGTGAAAGGGCATGTTGTTTCTAAATCAGACTCATCCATTTGCTGTGAAATGCTGCTGGACCAAGACCCTCTGCTTCATCCTCTGCTGACACATTGCAGCTGCAGAATAGACCAGGAATGAGCACAAAGGAGAGAGATCGTGCCAGTGACAGACGGGCAAATTAGAGGTCCCTCAGAGGGATTAATTAGCTCCTAAAAATTGTGTGGTGTTTTTGGACTTCTGCTCCAAACACTGTGGGTCAAAACAATTCTAATTTTTACAAACTATAAGAGAGAAATCAAAGAAGCAACCCAAAGAAACCAGTAACAGCAGGGGTTAACAGGCTGGGGAAAAAAAAAAAGTGAGAAATGTGTGGATTAGGATATTATTCCAAACTGGCATGTGGTTAAAAGAGCTAATGTTGATTTATCAAGATATTACACATCACACAATGTTTTTCAAACTCCATAGCAACCCTTTCTTCCCTCCCAATTTTGACTCCATACCATGTTGAGCCTTCCATGGTAAGGTAGGCAACAAGTCAGAATTGAAATAGAGAAGCAAGAACAGTCACAATGCAGTGCAGCGCTGTCACTGTATTTGTGTAGGATGTGGCAATCACGGCCTTTCTATAAACGGTTTCATACTGAGTAGTCAACTAAGGCTGAAAAACTCTCAAAAACAAGATATGATAAAAAGTATTTATTTTTTTAAGCAGAACTTAACAGCTGTACCTCCTTTTTTTTTTCTTTTTAAAACTTATTCTACATAATTATCTGCTTTTCAGTGAAAAATCTCAATAAAATGGCTTTTCATTGTTCAAAGGAGCTAAACTGTGTGTGGCCCAGTAACATTGAGATGATTCTTCTGCACCAGAGCTCATCACGGTAGAGAATGAGGTAGAGATGTTGAAAATAGGCTTTGGCAACACTGAAAATTAACAAATCAGAACTCCTTTCTTTATCTCAATAATGCAGTGCTGCCAGAACTCCACTTGCTAAATGGGCCTATTTTTGGTCAGTTTTCTCAGGCACAGTTAACAGCATGAACAAAACTCTGCAATTTGTAATAACATCTCCATAGTCTGAATTACTACAGTTGGATCACATCATCACAGTCCTGGTCTTCTGAATGATATTTATGTTGCACTCTGGATTAAGCTATAAATTGCCCAGAGTGGTTACAGTTTTAGTTAAGACTTTTTAAAAGCCTTTTGGTTCGTTATAACCTCTAATTAGCATCTGGAGAAAGAGTCACATGCTCTTCTCTAAGAGAAATTCTTTTCAATTTAGTGGGAAAAATAAGATATTTTGGAAAAAGGTTTTTACAGGAGCAAAATACAACCAAGAAAAAAGCATTTCACTAAAATATTCAGCACAAAGACCCATTCCACAGGAAACACCCACTAAAACAATCCATATACCAGCTTTAGTAAAACACAGTCCGTTGGTTTTAAGTTACCCATAAGAGCAGGAAAAGAGTAAAAGAAAACAGATTAAAAAGAGTAAAGAAAGAGAGAAGGAGAGAGGGAGAAAGGAGAGGAAAAGAGTACCGGCAAGTTTTGATGATTCACTTGGTGCTGGCTGGAGAGGGAGAATAGAGAGACAGGGAGAGCACGTGGTCTCCTGTGTTTATAGGCTCCAGTTTTCCCTCCCAGGCAGGATATCCGGTCAGTGCCTTCCAGGCCAGAGTGAGTTGTGCCATAACCACTCACAGGCTGCAGGGCTGTGGTGTGGATGGGCTACCAGGAGCTCAGCCCTGACTGACAGCCGGGCTGCAGGGCCTTCAGCCGTGCCCTGTGCTCTGCGTGGGCAGCAGGCCTTGCCTTCAGCTCTGCCCTGTGCCCTCAGCACAGCCCTGATGGGCAGCCCTTACCATGGACCTGCAGGGCCAGGCACAGCCCTTCCCCACATGCACACACACAGTGAGTTGGTTCCGACCCATATCAATAATTCAGTGAGATTCGGATCCAGGATCTCACAATTTACAAGTCTTTGGAGGGGCTTTTGGGTTTATTTATTTTTAAAATACATCTATCAAAGAGAATTTGTTGTGTGTTTGCCTGGAGAAGACTGTTGAGATAGGTCTGGCTGTGATGAGCAGGGCAAAGAGAATTAACAAGGAAATTCTGTTAGAACTGTAACTTCACTGTTCCATGTGCACTGGATTTATAGTGATATGAGCCAAAAAACCCCACCAAAACCCCCAAAACAAACAAACAAGAAACAGAGATGCCACCAGGATTTTGGAAGTATCTACTTGCACTCTTCTGAACTAGTTACACTTCCTCCTGAACATGTAGGCACATCATGACTCTGTGCAGTGAATCTTAGCATGGGTCTCAGCTGTCACTTCTGACTGGGAGATATTTTGCCCCCACTTTCATAGTTACCCTTTAAAAGTATGAAGGGTCTACTAGGTCTTTGAGATATTCATTCTTGCTGAAGACATAGGGAGAAACTTTGGGGGTATTCAAAATCCAGGGTTCTTTGGAAATGCAGGAATAATTGCATTTACTTGGAAACTCTCCCAGGAGAGACTTCTGGTCTTCCATCACCTGCAGCCTTGTCACAGCAGTCCATGTTCAGGGATCACTTCAATCATGCTGGTTCCTCCACAGAGACAAGAGGAAAACACAGGGTAGTGTGGGGAATCTACAAAACAACACTTGCTGTTCTTCAAAAGATGACATAACAGTCCTAGAAATGGTGCAGAACACTGAGGTGGGTGCTGTGAGCAGCCACATGGAGAAAATGGAGCAATTACAGAGCTAATAATGGCAAACCCATTTAGTCATGAATTTCTCATTGTTCTGGTCTTACTCTCTCAGAAGGTGATTAATATCTTTTTGATCAAAGAACACGGCAGTAAAATAGGAACACAGATCCTGCCAAGATGCCTGTGAGCAAATGTGCAGACAAGCACATCACTAATAATTTCAGGAGCTGACAGTTGCAGGTGATTTCACGGACACATTGTGAGCCACAATGACTTCACAGGCACATCGTGAACAGCCACAACGCTGGTTACATACAACCTATTGGGCAGCCAAGCCACATGAGCCAAAGGGGTGGTCAGAGCACACGTGACATTCCGTTGTGGCTCAATGCACGAACTACTTTAGTGTATCTAGCATTCCTGGAAGTAGTAGGAGGGTGCATATATAGAAACTTTCTCCTCTGGCTCTGTAAGGAAGATGGTTTCATGATGTAGAAGCCTAGAAAATAAGGGGCCTAATGTATATGTCTCAGGCACTGAGAGACAAATAACCATGGAGACAACCAAGGATTTTTGGGAATAACCAACTGTGAAAAAAAGAACAGGATGTTACTGGAGAAGGGAGCCATATGGAGGGAAGGCAGAGCTCTTCTGGAATAAACATCCTTGTTCTGGTTCCTGGAAATAAACACAACATGGTACAGCACACGTGCAGAAATGAGGTTGAGAAGTGGGCACGGACTGTAGAGAGGGATCAATACCAGCTAAGACCCCTGAAGCACTCTGACCCATTTCCAGACAGAAGAACGAGCTGCTCATGTTACTATTTTGCATAGAAAGTGAGAAACTTATCTCTAGGGTGGGAAAAACTTACAAAAAAAGGTACCCCCACAAAGCTTGGGTGCCCATGCTCCAGGATTATGGACACTCCAGCAATTGGATCAACACTGGAGCCAGGACTGGTGATCTTTCTTTCTTTCTTCCTTCCCTTCTTTCTCTCTCCTCCACTTCCACCCGCCTTTCTCTCTTCTCTTTCACCCTATGCCTTTTTCCAAAACCCATTGCTGTATGCTTATACGAGGAGATCAGGGACTAATTTATACTGATTTCCATGCCAAGCATTTAATTTAGTAATAAAACTTTGTGAACTATTGCAAACCCTCTGACTTTTGTTGTTCCTTTTGTCCATGAGCATTTACAAATTTTGAGTTCTCCCTTCCCCTTAAGGGTGGGATGCCATACATAGCTGAACACTTCAAGTGATGTTACAGCCATCAAGATTATTCTGGCTTCAGAACTCTTTAGTTTCACTGCTACAGAAGTCAGCAGTGCATAGGCCACGGATCTAGACTGAGCAATGAAAAACTGAGAATAGGTTTATGAGAAGACCATTTACAGCAGCTTGGAGAAAAATGTTTATTTAGTGTTGTTCATTTATAATTTAAAAAAGAGGATAGAGCATGACCTTGGGCAGGATAGGAGCTACCTTAACCATGGTGTCTCTCATTATGAATTCAGATGTTCAGTCACACTGCAATGTAAGCAAGCAATGTTGTTATAGTACCAAAGAATAATGTGTACAGAAATTTTTGGAATTCCCAAAAGAAATTGTTCAAAGGACCTGGAATACAACGTAATCTCTTCTCTCAAATGACAGTAATATTTGCTAAGGCCATCGAGGTCATGCTTTTATTTCTTTGTTAACCACACCTGGAAATTCCTAGGCCATGAAGGCTGTCTGGCATTGAAGAGACTGTGTCTACCCTAGTAAACATTCTTAACCTCCAAAAGAGAGTGGCCTGATACAAATCACTTTGTGTGAGCGGTCTCTTGAGAGAATTAGTGCTCAAACCCTTCCTAGCAATTATTGTAAGGACTGTTAGTTGACATGGGACAAAATGATACCAGAGAAGACTTAAAGAATGTACTTAGAAATATTTCAACACCTTGGAAGTTTCTCTGGGTTATTCCTGTAGCCTAGAGATAACCTTATCAGATTATGGCACTGCTGGCTGTGATACGTTACAGTGGAATGAACCAAGAGCGACTAAGGAACAGAAAAGAAGAATGGATAGAAGTCTGAAGAAGACAAACAAGTTATGAAATCAGTATCATGCATTTTTTAAGGGAAGGTTCTGTTTTCTTTCTCCTGAATTAAGTTGCACTACCCAAGGGAAGGATCTGAGATGTATGTAAACATTTCAGGTCCAGGTATCTAAAGACACTTGCATTAATAACAGAGTTCAAGAGTTACAGACTGTTGGATCTCAAATTCTGGGAACTCAGACTTAAATAATGGATATACATCAGTTGTGTGCCCTGGGTGCCTTTTGACAATCACCATCAAAATGTTTCAAGAAATTGCCTGAAGTTACTCTTCAGAGTATTGATTTTTATTATCTCTTTTATGTGTAGAATAAGTAGAATATAGAGCCCTAAGTTTAGCCCTAAGCACTAGCAAAACCATAAACATAACTCGATCCCTAATCCTAGGCCTAAACCAAACCCTAAAAGCTAGTCGTAAATGCTTAAACCTTACCCTGCATTTTTACTGTAAAACTTTATTCTAACTCAAATCCTAGCCCTAAACATGACCCTTACCTTCAGTCTAATACCTAACCATAAACCCTAAGCCTGACCTTAACCCTCAGTATAAACACTTATAGATTAAAATTTTTAAAAATATAATAGATATTTAAATTATAAACCTAAATACAAACATACCTAGCCCTAATCCTAAATCTAAACACTTATTCTAAGCATGAAAACTAACCCCTAACCCTAACCTTAAGTTCTAACCTTCACCTCTCTATATAAAACTTATTTTGTTTACAAAGGAATATCAGGTCCTTTTTTTCACGAGTTCAGTTAGAACAGCTCCTCTGTTTAATGGAAAAGTGTGGTGTTCTGAACACTACAATCCATGTGGGATATTGCAACTTACTGATGATTAATGCTGGCTTCAGAGACTTCTGATATTTTAACTCTGCAGCTTCCCACAAAGATTGATGCAGGTGCTGAAAATTAAGCCAAAGGATGTGAGTCCACATTGAATATAATTTGCCAAAGTGTCAGGTACAACTTTAGGGTACTAAGCAGACTTCATGGTTTTCACACAAGCAAAGCATGCAAGTAGTTTTACAGCAGAGATAACATTAAATGATGTTGGTTTAGTCACAAAGCTTAAATTTATTTATTTATTTTTTTTAAGTCAGGGCAGTATCTTGAGCCAAGAACAAGTTTTTAATGTCTCTCATAGAGAAATCTGCCTAGTGGCTAAACCCCTAATCTTGTCACACATATACGTAACTTCAGTCACCAAGATATCTCTTGTGTCTTCAGGAACTGTGGAAAAGTAAAATTAAGAGTTTTTTGATTGTTTCCACATCAAAGTTGTGAAATCTGGTGCTGACTTTGAGGAGGAGCATCATTTAAGGCCTGACTGTGCTCCACAGGATGGGTTGGATAATCTTGTAAGAAATTTCCAGAGCTGTCCTCATGTGCATCAGGTTAAATACAATCTTGTTCAAATAAAATTAAGGATGTGATGTAGTGGCTGGAGGTCACTGGGTAGGTTCTTTGGTCATTAGCACTCATCAGCATAGGTAATCTCATTAGCGCATCCCTCAGTGTTTCTGTGGTGTTCAGTTTACTTGATAAAATAAATTGTAAGAAAAGAGTAGCACATGCTATTCAGTATCTATCTGAAAACCCAAACTGAAGGATAATGCCATTCTAATCTCTCAGTCACTCAAAGTTTCTAAAAAATTGTATTAATTTTATTAACTATTGGGTGTGAACACAGCATAGGCATAAACATTCTAGCAAATGTCATGAATATTTGTTGACAAAGCTTAAGAAAGAGCTACACATAAAAAAAAAGTGTGGCTTCTGCTCCTTAACCAGAAAAAGAGACTGATAAACCTCAAGGCCAGCATCTCTTACCTGTTAAGGCTTATTATTTTGTGGACTGAAGTTCTTATGGTTTTGTTGAAAAGTAGATGTTTATTTTAGAAAGTAGTAATATACACCATAGAAAAAAAAAAGGCTAGTTGTAATTTTTAATATTTTTTTTCAGTTCAAGAAGGCTGAATAGTAACTATCCAGATGACTTCTTCAAGTCTGCTGTAGTACTTTAGGTACACCATTTGCTGGATCTAGGCTTAAAGAGTTAGTTAAGTGTCTTTTAAATTATCTGTAATTTATAGATAAGTGTTCAGCTGTGATCCTCACAAAGGAAATGTTAGTATTTCCACTTTACTGATTCACAGCAATCACTACTAAGAACTTTTGCAAAACCACTGACTCCTTATAGTCCAGAGTTGTTGAGGTTGGAAGAGATCTCAGGAAGTCACCTGGTCCACCCCTGCTGCTCAAGCAGGGACACCTTGACCCAGGACCATGCTCAGATGGTTTTTAAACACCTCCAAGGATGGAGTCTCCACAACCTCTCTGGGCAACCTGTGCCAGTGCTTGGTCACCTGCACAGTGCAAAAGTGTTTTTTGGTGTTAAGTGAGCCTCCCAAGTTTCACTTTGTGCCTGTTGCATCTTGTCCTGTCACTGGGCACCATTGGAAAGTGTCTGGTTCTATCTGCTTTGCATCCCCCCTTCAGTAGCTCAGTAAGTGTGCCCCATGTCCCTGCTGCAGAGAACATCCATTGTTTACTGGTTTCCCAGCTAATTGAGAGAACTAATGATTTCTAGTAAAATAATTAGCAGAAATATGCACCACCTTCTAGAATACAGAATTAGAATAGACCCCAAATTGCCCTTCAAATGTTATAGCTAATTGAAAAAAGACCCTAAAAATCTGGATGGATAAAACATTATTTCCGCTATTACTGTAGACACGTAAAAGGAGACAATCTTAACATTTGAACACTCTCTACCCTTTGTTAGAGTAAGTAGTTTCCTGAACTGTAATGATTGCTGGTGATTGCTCAGCTCTTGATAGGATGAGGGGAAGGCAAGTCGGTTGGATTTTTTATTCTGTCCCTGTCTATTCTTGTGTTCCTGTGTTATAAAGCATGAAATTTGTCCCACCTTTGGGCCTCTTGATTGCAAAAAGCAATAGCACAACAACCTGGCAATACTTATGTCTCACAACGTGTGCAGATTCTCGGCTGTGTGCAAAATCCATGGTGGTGTAAACCAAGCAGTGCACAGGAAACTATGGAATTTGTTTTATAGTAACACATTTTATGTAATAAAAGTAAAATAGTTATTATTACAGCATAAAGAATGAAAGCAACACCAGTTACTTTCATACTGGTGAGGTTTTTAAAGGCAAGTGTTTTAGATTTTTTTTTAACCTTCCTTTTAAAAAAATTATAAAAATTGCCACAATGTGTGTCCATGACATCAGTGATGTCTACAGTTTTCTTTCTTATTTGTTCTGCAACTCCTGAAGGATTTGTTCTGTAAATTCTGTAACAGAAGAATTTCTGCTGTGACCTAAAATTACCATAAAGCAAGATTCTGTATATTTAAAAAGGAAAAAAAAATAAAATACAAAGGCTAGAGGAGAACAAGTCTATTGACAGGACAATGCTTGGAACCTGAAGGAAACCTAGACAAGGGAAGAGGCAGTAGGCATGGAAGAGAAGCTTAAGAGGAACCTTTGGCCAAAAACAAATGAACTGCCAGTGAGATGGAATCTGTAGGACACATTTTCTGTCATTCATGTCAATCTTCTACCTCACACCATGTGGAGTGGCTGTGACCACTGGCAGCTTCTTCTCTTACCTGGTTATTCAGACCACGGCAGTGCACACAGAGCCAAACCAGCACAACTTAAATGTACATCAGGATAATCCTATATCCTCAAAACTTGTAAGCCATATATAACCAAGAAAATGGTGCACCAAGGAGAGTGTCCTTATTACGACTTTTTTTTTTCAATAGAAAATTCTATTTTCATTGTTCACCTTTGATTTTGGCCCGTAATTCTTTTAGGGGCACCCCAAAATCATGCACTGAGTGCAGGATTATTGTGGACTCTCAAGGGAGCAGATGTGCATGCAGTCATGTACACAAATTTTGTTTAGACAAATAAACAAAAGAAAGGGGCACACAGTTCTAAATTTAAGGTCTGGGAAATAATTTTTAAGATCAAGAAGAAATATTTCCTATCTTTAATAATGTGGAGGATGCAACTGAAAAAAAACCACAAAACAGATGTCCTGGCTGAAAAAAAATGGTTTTTTAGTTCCTTGTTTGATACTCAAAAATAATCTAGAAAGGAAAATTGCTAGGTAGTGGGGTCACACTTAGAAAGACTTATAGAGGGTGAAATGGAAAAAGAGAAATGCAAGCAATTATTTTTAAATATTATTTTAAATAAACTATGACATATGACAGAAGATAGTAGATATTAATTTGCTTCATATACAGGGCCAATGTTCTGTATTTTAATATATCCTAAACATATTTATATACCTCCCTTTCATCTTGCATTCTGTGACATATTTTTTAAAGCACAAAGATGATGGCACACCCCTTGGCTTTCTAAAGAAAACTAGCATTTAGGGATGTTTGCCTAAGAAGTATAATTAAAAATAATAATTAATAAGTTTTACATTTTCCATGTCATTCTTTAGAGACTCTTATAACATCGAGGATTATGTATGCATTTAGACATCTCTCATTGAAAACTAACATTCTGGAGCTGCAAATTCTTCAGATGTTGCTGTTTTGCTTATTCTTGTCTTCCCTTGAACAAACCACACATCACTAAACCGCTGTAATTTGAGTCAAAATTAGGCAATATGGCCTAAAACTGTATAATTAGGCCATTAGCATAATAAATGTGTGCAGGATTATTTGGTGTCTGAGTATGAGATTCTGTATTGTGCTGAATTAATGCTGAGAATATCTTGTTTAATCTTGTTGCCTGCTGCTGACTGGTGCCGAGGAGATCTCAAAGGGATGGTCAGAGGCAGCCACTTGTGCTGAGCACTTACTGACAGGGACATTCCCACTCTGTAAATGCTGTTTCATGCTTTTCAGTGGGTCTGAGTGGTAATTTGAAGCTGTCTCCTCAAAGGTAATGGATTTATCCTGGGATGGATAAACATCACCCACATCTAATAGAGTTTTGCCTCATGCATTAGTTATTACTATGTTAACTGAAAGCGTCTTTTTGAGAAATGTTCTCTTTATAACAGGAATATTAATTTAAAGGGAGTAAATGTCACAGAAAATGTATCTGAAATTAGCATTCTGACTAAAACAGCAAACTGTTATTTTCAATAGCCATTTTTTAGGCACTCCTTTAATTGTTCCTCCTCTCTTTCCAGTCCTGGTGAAGAATAAGGTCTACCACCACGTGCTTATCAATTTGAGTCAAGTCTCTGTCAGTGCTGAGATAACAGGTTAGATCTGGACAGGATTATAGTTCCTATTAAGTTCTTTTCCCTTACTCCAAATCTTCCTCCCTACAAGAACTTTACTGTGTATCCAAGAGTATTTTGTGAACCACAAGGTTCTCGAGGTAATGAAAGTCTCACATAACTTTGAACTTGTGCATTATATCCTTATAGCATTAGCAAAATAATAGAAAGCCTTTGCTTTTGGTTAGCTTTAATGGATCCAGTACCAGTTAAGAGTGCAAAATAGCAAACAAAAATTAAGCCTTCATCAGTAGAAAACAGATCCCTAAGTACTTCTCGGCTTTTCCTTTTTGATTCTCAATATTTTCTCTCTTAGTCCTTCCTTGTCTTATCTGTGTTAACCTGTTGTCATATACAAACTCTTAGTTTGAAGGCAATGGAAAATTTTAGGAAAGAATTAGAGAAAACAAGCTGCTGTTGTCAAATCTCTTAGCAATTTAACTGAAGGACTCATACAGAGTAGCAGCATAAAAGGAGTTCAAGTAAAATCTATTTATATGGTGTTGCTTCAATTCACTGATTTGTTAGTGGCTTTCTAATCTATGACTGTGATAGATCAAATCAGTGCAGACCAAGTTAATAAATTCCCTCCTTTCCCACAAGCTTCACAGGGCCAGGCCTGGCCAGCTTGAGCAGAATTAGGTCTTCAAATGTCTACTATTTTCTCTCTGATACTGACTTTAGTATAGATCATTACCAGACACAGAGCTGTGTCTTGTCCAGATTGTTCTGCAGCTAAAAGTGAAAAAACCATCAACTCTTATATATTTGTCCCCAAGTGGTACTTGCTTACACTTAGAAACATGAAGAAGAAGAAAAGCTTCATGGTCAGTGACATCAGTGACAACGTGAGCTGCTCTACACAGACTGTTCAGCTGTACCTGGAATGACTGTCATGTAAAAGCCCCCAGGCTTTTGCTGATACTGGAAAGAAAAACCACAAGACAAGCTAAAAACAGAATTGTTTTAAGAAAAGAAAAAAAATATTAAAGGTCAGGGATTAATCCTTATGGTCTGGGGTTTCTTTCTTCTGCTGCCAGTATATTTACACTGTCTAAACTGTGTTTTTGTGTTTCTTTAGATGGTGGTATTTGTAGAGTTGTTGATGGAAAAACATTACTAAAAGAAATTGTTGTGCAGGAATAATAATTTACCTGCAGATTGGAGTGCTTTCACAGTGATTTATTGGTCTTATTTTAACAGCAGGGTGTGATAAATTGCCTTGAAGTGGTGTCATATATGATCAGGTGTCTCTACAAAGGCAGATTTCATATTTGTTCCTGGGAGACTTTTTTTGCTTCATATTCAGGGATTTTTTTGACAAACATTTTACAAAGCTGTCACTTGAAATCTACTAAGAGATACAATATGAGCCAACCGGTGCATAATAACACACTAAGGTGTGCCTGAGATTGCAAAGCAAAACTTTCTACATTTAAGACAAACCACAGCAAATGCCACTGATGCAAAACGGTCTCAGCAAGTGGCAAATTGCTACAGCATCAACACACCAGGGTGCAGTGGAGATGAGTGGAACTCTCTGTGCTTTTCCATTTCACAATTATGGAATCACCCTAGTCAGACATTTGTATTAAAAACCAAGGCTGCTAAGTGTCTTTAAACTCTTAGTGAGAGTTGCCTAAGAGCTGCCCAGGCCATTAAAAACCCACTGTTGTGGATTCTTCCACAGAGGGGAGAAAGGCCCCTTCTGCCCCCTCAAACTGGGTTTCTGAGTTTCAGAAGTCATAGGGTTTTATGAAGTAGTTCCTGTGTCACAACACAGAATTAGGCTGCAGAAGTCCTGATAGTCAAAATTAAGTTTAATCTATAAAAATTATTCAGCTCTGTGGCATAAAGGTGCTGGTCTGGGAGTTCTCACCCAAATCAGTGATACGTTAGTACTGAGTTATCTTTAATTTTTACATTACACACTTCACATTTACTCCAAGGAAGTCAAGCTTCAGCTTCCAGCTCTCTCTGTTAGGAGGAGGCTGAAGCCTCTGATAACTTTTCAGTTCCTTATTTGGTTGTAACTTCTGATCAGCTCCTCCAGTATTTCAGTTTCAGTATGCAATAATAATGTTGCAGACTTTTGCTAACCTTTCAAGTGTTTTTGTAGCTTTTAACTACTCATGTGTTTTAGCCATCTCTTCATTCTATTTTCAGCCTGGGAATAGAGGCCTTTTAGAAATGGCCACAGGAACATCCAGGATAGAGGCAGAATTATTTAGCTATTCCTACTGGAAACTTTTTGTGCTTCTGCCGCACAGTTTCCTTCCCATAATGAAGTCAGTTTTGTACATCATGTCCAAGCTCCCTGAGCACCTGGGAATCCCAGCTCTTGTCAGAGCTACGGATTGTATAGAGAAATTACGCCCTGTTCAAGGCATGACCTAAATACCTGTGTCCTGCATATGATTCTCTTGTTGTTCTCTTGCTGTCCTTCCAAAGCAATGTGGATGACTCCTTGCTTCCCCATGGTTCAACACCTGATGAGTCTTGATATCTGGCAAAAGATACCTTTTCTATAATATAAGAAGACATGGGGGAGTGGAAAGGAAGTGTTTCACTGATATGACATTGTACTCTCAGTACACTGTGTAGGTGAGACAGTGTGGAGGGGACAGAATGTCAATGTGTCAACCTCAGTAGAACTGTCAAAAGGGTTTTTGAAACTACAAGGTCAAAATAACAGCATTCATTTCTTTTTTTAAGCACAGAGTAAATGTACTCCTAGTACTTTATAATTTTTTCTAAATTTAAAACTAAAGTTTTTATTATTACGTGAGGTTCATTTCCATTGCTATTTCTACCTGACATAAGAAGAAAGAGAAGAGGCCTTTTTGAAAGAACAGGAAGCTGATATACAAATATTTTTGAATAAATGTAATAAACTAAAACACATATGTCAGTCTAACTAAAGTTGGGATTATTCACAATGGATCTGAGTTACAAATAGTCAAAACTTAGATGATTCACCCTTCTGCAGATCTCCAGGGAATGCTGCAGCTTGCCTTACCTTTCTGAGATAAGAACAGTTGCCACAGTGGGAAAGGCTTTAGGAGTCTGTTAGTAGGTTGATAATGGTGATGATGGTGATGAGGATGATGGTAACAAAGAGGATTTTTTTTTCTATAGTCCAAAATCCACTGGTTCAAACTCTCTTGGAAAGATCTAAGCTGAAAAAGACATTTCCTTCTTGCTCCTTCCAGATTGTGCTGTGTGTTATCCATTGCAGAAGGCAAGAGGAGCGAGAAGTCACAGCGAGGGTGACAGCAGACACATAGGTGGTGACACAGCCCCAGTCACTGGCCACAGAGGCCTCTTTCCCCTACCCAGAGTGCCCAGAGCCCTGAACTGCTGCTAGAGCAGTGGGCACAGCCAGCATTTCAGAAAGCGAGTGTGAGAGAAAAGCAGAAGATAAGTCAGATGTTCCTTTGGGATCACTCAATCAGAGCTAGATCTGGGCAACTCCAGTAAGCAAGCCCCCCCAGAGCTGAGAGCTGCAGCATGTTTTGGGAAGATAATCCCTTGTGACAGTGTTTAGTTACAGCCAGGGCCATCAGCTTCATTTATATCTCCACGAGCATACTGAGTGCAATTCACAGATAAGGCCTTTGTGAACTGGTGATGCTGCACTCAAGCACTTTACTCCTTAACTATTTTAAAAGACTTCACCATACAGATATCTCTTATTAACTTTTTTCCTTTTAGAAAACCAAGTTCATGCTGTCATCCTGTCTGGAATGCATTAAACATCATCAGAATGAAATCTCTATCACTTGAGCTCAAGGGCAAATCACTTTTACATGGCAGTAGCATTAACCTCAGACCCTAAAATGGAATACAGCATGCACATTGCAGATGTTTTCCACTTATTGCTAACTAAATCCTGTTTATATGGTTATGTCAAGAGCAAAATTTCATTCTCAAACACAGGCAACATCAGTGTCAGCACAAGCTTTGCCATTGAACCTGAGGTTAAAAGTGAACCCTTCAAAAACATTAAAATAATTGAATGCTTTTGCTTTCTGTAAGAAAACAGAAATTTTACTATTAGCTGTTATCATCAGGAAAAATCAAGAGGTTGTGTTCTTTGCTCTTTTAAACACACTGTAAACACATTGACCTTTGTGACACTGCACTCAGTGAAAAAGCAGGATTCATTTTTCAAGCTGATTTTCACTCACATTAGGGTAACACAGCAGGAATCCACCTGCTGTTATTGCTAACGTCCCTGGCCTACCTCTAAGCTGATTAGCAATTCACCTCAATAATTTGTGTGCACTTTGAGACAAAAACAGAAGTGTTTGTTTAATGATGTATACAAGCACACACATGAAAGAATAGCCAAAAAATTGATGAGCTGAGCAAGACTTAGCCTTGGAAAAGAGTCATAACATTATGAGTATTGGAGTCTACAACTGCGATCCCAGCAGGGTCCCCGCAGTGTGCAGTGAGCACAGAGCACACACAATACATCATTAGCAGTACAAGTCAGTGAAGGCAAGGCAGTTTTCTCATTTGCACTTGCACCTAATGCAGCTGTAGGAGCTGATTAAATTGTATTGACAGGGCTCATTATGGGTTTGCTTTTTACTTATTTTTGTTTTATATCAGCAAGTTCATTGCTGTTTTGGGAAAGTTTCAGTGGCTATGTGATCACCACAGCACTGCACTCAGCACGTCCAGACTTGGCCTGTCAGCTCTGTATTGTACTGAAATGTATTTACATTCCCTCCTCATAGTATTGGATCCTGACAGTGTTCAAGCTGAGGAACAAGAGAAACAGGTCACTAAAGGTCAGTACTGGTAATTCTTTCTTCTGTTTGTCATGACAAAAATCATAGAATCATAGAATCAACTGGGTTGGAAAGGACCTCTGAGATCATCAAGACCAACCCTTGATCGGCTACTGCCGTGGTTACTAGACCATGGCACTAAGTGCCACATCCAGTCTCATCTTAAACACCTCCAGGGATGGAGAATCCACCACTTCCCTAGGCAGCCCCTTCCAATGTCTGATTACTCTCTCTGGAAAGAATTTCTTCCTAATATCCAACCTAAACCTCCCCTGGCAGAGCTTGAGACCATTCCCTCTTGTCTTACTGATAGCTGCCTGGGAAAAGAGACCAATCCCCACCTGGCTACAACCTCCTCTCAGGTAGTTGTGGAGAGTGATGAGGTCTCCCCTGAGCCTTCTCTTCTCCAGGCTAAACAACCCCAGC
>JAWWLV010000100.1:11554533-11568542 GCA_035041135.1 Platyrinchus mystaceus | reverse complement strand
TGGAGAAGAGAAGGCTCAGGGGAGACCTCATCACTCTCTACAACTCCCTGAAAGGAGGTTGTAGCCAGGTGGGGGTCAGTCTGTTCTCCCAGGCAACCATACAAGAGGGCATGGTGTTAAGCTCTGCCAGAGGAGGTTTAGGTTGACTGAATATTAGGAAAAAAATTTTTACAGAGACAGTAATCAGGCATTGGAATAGCCTGCCCAGGGAGGTGGTGGATTCACCATTCCTGGAGGTTTTTAAGATGAGATTGAATGTGGCACTTAGTGCCATGGTCTAGTAACCACAGGGTTGAATGAAGGGTTGGACTTGAAGAAGAGGCCTTTTCCAATCCAGCTGATTCTATGATGTTCTGTTGAAAGTTTGGATGGTGTCAGAGTTGGTGCATGACACTTGACCAGTGTCAAGCTTTGATGGATACAGTACTGGGTCAGTTATTCCAAGACTCTCCAGGCAATTTTGGGTCTATGTGATGTGTTAATGAAATCAGCACCCAGGTCTCTTCCAGAATGCCCCCCTTCCAAATTGATGTAGATGTGGAAACAAAGCGCAGAGAATACACACATATACTATGAATCAAATTAAATAGCTGTTAACAAGAAGGTGCATTATTTATTTCTTAAACATTTTCTATATAGGAAGCAGAAGTCAGAAAACATTTATATTGGAAGAATCTTAGGAGGAATCTTAGTCAGGTCTGTGCTACATGATGATTTTGAAGTTCTAGTGAAAAAAATTATACATCTGTGCAGGATGGGGACGTGAATCCTGCCAGGCATGTGCAGTTATTTGCTTATGTACCTCACATACTTAGAGAAGAAGGATACCTCTGACACCAACCACTTCAACACAGAGTATTATTTTAGTACAGACATTCCTGAGAGTGTGGTTGGGGGATCCTTCTTCCCTGTCCTATGCCCCTCTGTAACATCCACCAACTCACAAGTCTCTGTGTGACTGTGCCGTATGGCTAATGCTGTTTTAAATGCAGACCCTGGCATTTATTACAATTAAGTGAGAATGTCAGTACACAAACAATTTTCAACAAGATTATCCCTAGGGCTCAAAACCTTAAGTAATTGAATGAAACAACGAACTGAAACAATAATAAATGTGCATAGAAATTTGACAAAGAGACAGCAGATGCAAATAAAATTGAGCAGAGAAGCCCACTGCTGATGAAACATTGCCAGCTGGAGTGAAGCTGCCTGCCTCCAGGGAGCTGTTGGGATGTTGATGTATAAATTAATGTGCTGCAGAGAAAGAAAAATAATAGGAACAAGAATTAAGGGAATACAACAAATACTTGGCATCTGAGTTTTGATCAACTTGAAAGGCAATTACTTGTTCTTGAGTATGTGAAATTGCCTACAGCATGATTTGGGAATGTTCCCTGAGGTGCACTGCTCCTCTGAATAAAGCTGTCCAGGAAGAAGTGTTTCATTGGTACAATTTCTTTCATGCAAATATACAATATTTGGTTCCATTTGCACAAGCTTCTCAGCTTCAGGGTGTGGACTTTTTGGTTGTTCACACTAACCTGCTATATCTAGGGTAACTCTTGGGTAAATGTTTAAACTGAAAGTTCCCTACAACCTACTTTCTCCTCTGGGGCTTTTACTTGATTGCAAAATCTACCACTTTTTTTTATTATTATTATTTTTCTGTGTGGATGTCTTTCAACTGAAACTCTCTCATGTGCCCTACTCCTGACAGTTTAGATCTCCTTGCAATGTAGGGAAATTTGTCGCTGCCTTCACCTTTACATCTCAAATGCTTAGACATTTTTTCCTCCAACACCTGTGATAACCAGTATACCTTAAGGTGATGCTGGTATGGTGGGCATGCAGCACCCAAACTATTCTTGATCTTCTGGGAGCTAACTGCTGGTCCTAAATCCATCCTTTCCTATTTGTTTCTGTATTTATGGCAAAGGGCCTGACAATGTTTTAGATAACTTGTTCTAACCACAGGACAATGAATAGTAGAAGGTGAAGAAATATATGTACATTTTTCTGAACAATTTATCTGGACTAAGTATTTGGAACTTACCTTACTGATATAAGTGAGAAATCCCTAGAAAATTGATTTCTGTCAAATGAGTAAAAAGTAATTAAATTTTGCATACATTTGTTAGATTCCTTGGCTACAGAATGCAAAAGAGATCTTAATCATATTCTCCCTTCTTACAGGTGTGGTATAGCCAGCCTAGTGTGGGAACATCTAGACTCCAGGCTTTACTCTCAACTAACTAAAAATAGTTGGGTAGGAGGTAGAATCCCACCAAAAAAAGTGAATCTTACCAGCAACAACAGATACAGAGTATCCATTCTTTTGAGTCCAGTGGATTCAAAACACAGGTTTTGAAACCTGCTCACCAGCACTTGGGTAGCCACCTTGGTCTCTGGATTTTGGAGTGTGGGAGCAGAGAACATAAAGTCCCTTACACTTTGCCTTACACAAAGCAACAAAGCAAAAAGTCTGAAAATGCACATCAGTTTTGAGATGAAAAAAAAATTCACTTGGTGTGAACTTTACATGCAATTTCTGCCTCTTCCTCTGCTTGCTCATTTGGGTTTGTTCTGTCTGTGAACAGTTTCAGATTCTAGAGCTGCCTGTCCCTGACTCTAAAATCTCACTGTACATTCCCCAGCCTTTGTTGAATGTGTCTATGAGCTGGTCCATGTGATGTCTGCACAAGTGTTGTAAAACTGAAGCTGTGATATCCTTGTTTGAGTCACCCTGTCTCTTCACATTCTGCTCAGGTCAGCCAGGATTTCTGTCCTCCCTCAACTGAGCTGAGTTGATGGAAATGTGCCAGGGCCAGGTACTTCAAGCAGAAGAAATTCTCATCATCTATGACCGTTTAGGCTTTACTGTGTCTCTTCCAAGGGGAAACAGCATTTGTTTCCTGAATAGCCCCAGGAGGACTCAATGTTACGGTGAAATATTCTGGTGAGGACTGTGGCAAAAGAACAAAACTGGGGTTAAGGGGAGCTTTCGGTAATTATTATGTCTCATTCTGGCTGCTTCAGTGGTAGTTCAGTCAACTGCCTCAGGTAGCTCAGAAATGATTTTGGACTGCTGTTTTAAATGGTATGGACTATTCCTCATCCATATGGGTGTCTGTGAGCCTGTCTGTGTGTTTATGAGGCACACAACCATGTGAGAGATACAGACAAATTCTGCAAGGCTGCCTGGGTTCAGGTGTTCCCTTCTGCATCCCTCAGCTTGCTGGAAAAACTTCTTGCTTATCATTGGAAGATAAATCTCCCTTTTCTTATCCAGGAATACCAGCTTGGCCATCTGGATCTTGCAGCTCATGTCAAGGAAAGTACTGGGGACCTGGACATTTCATAGACAAAAAATCTCACTTCATATGTTTTCTATGTCCTTCAGTAAAGAATGTCTTCTTATTAGGGGAACCTGAAAACATTCTAGACCTAAGCCAAAGTAAAAGAAAACAAAAAAATTAAGACATCTGTTGTCAGTATTCAGGATAGAGAAACTGTGAATACTTGCAAAAGGCTCAGGTGAAGAAAGGAAAAGACAAACCAAAGCAATCAATCCAACAAACAAACACCAAAACAAACCAAACATAGGCGGAGAATCTTGTTTCCATAATCTCTCTCTCCTTTGACAAAAGACAGTTTAAATCTCTTTTTAAATGTAAAAGAATATTGAAAGTGATAAGATTCAGTTCTCACCTGAATAAAAAACCCCCACATTTTAGTGTGGGGAGAATTTGAGCTTAACTCTAGCAAAAAAGAATTAGCATTTTACTTTCCTGGAAACATCACTTCTAGATATCTTTTCACACTTGATGCTGGATCAGTCAAATAACAGCTCCTTGTTTGCTGATGAATACAGTCACTCTTTATAAGAAGCATTTCTTTATTTCACTCTTGTATTGGAAATCAGGGGGAGTTAATTAATTTGTCAGTTAACACAAACATTAAATTACGGATTCAGGCACTGAGAAGCAAAGGCAAAAATTTCAACACTTCTCCCCCTTTCCCAGGCTCAGTTTCAGCCCAGGCACCCTCATCCCCTGTGCCTGGGCCCCACTCCCACCATTTTCCCTACATATTAACACTTAGACTTTTAGCTTAAATTGAAGGAAAGAGGGGTATAATTCTCAGAGTATTTCAGTGTGTGGAGAGAAATTGGTGAAAAAGAGCACAAACCATTTTCTCTGAACTTCTGCTGTTTATGGGAACAGATACTTCACAAATTCAGAGGTCTGAAACACACTCAGCACTCCCTGGCATTAGCTGAGGACTACTGTGTGTGCTTCTGTAAGGCCAACACACAAAATTGCCATTGTTAAGGTCAGAGCAAGGAAATTGTTTAAGAATTAGGCAAATCTATTGGACAAAATTTGAAAATAGAAGGTTTAAAAAAAAAACCAAACAAGTAGCAGACAGCACAGCAAACGATGGAAATTGCAATCAAGTATATCTACTTTAGGCAAGCTGAATGCAAGGTTGATGTTTTATTCTGAGATTTAGATCTTAATTGTATTTGTGCAAGACCAACAATTGCATATTCCATTACAAGGAGAAAGAGGTGAAATGCTTTGAGAAAGGAGGAGCATAGGCCATCTTGCCATGACAAAGCAGGGTCTGTGGTTGCTGGGCTCTCATGTATGCCCAGCTTTCTTCCACATGGACAGTCTAATTCTAGGTATGAACCCAGTGGAGAGCAATAACCACCCTCAGATAAATGGTAGAGAAGGCAAAGAGCTGGCTTAGGTGGCCTGATGTTTTTGTAGTAAGTGTTTGCATGACCATGAAAGGATAAGGAAAAAGATGAAAATTTTATAACACCATTTGAAGGAGTTGGGAAAAAAAAAAGGATGAACAATGGAGCTGTTGTCTTCCTCTGGTCTGAAATCAACACTCCAGTTTTCAAAGTTCAGTTTGAAATCACTGGCATTCTGGATAGTTTAATTCTTTTTAATCTGTTTAATTTATTAGCATCAAATTTAATTTATTAACATCAATATTTCACTGGAAGCCCAGCCCAGGGAAGCATGTGTTCACCTGGGTAGGTCTCATCACAGAACCACAGGAAACCAAGGGTGTTCAAACCCACCTTGTGGAGCATTTGATTCCAAACGTGTCTTCTTCCACACTGCCTGGAAATTGTTGGGTTTGCACTGACAGCATGGTTCTAATACTACCTCATCCATAACCTAAACATAAAAACATATTGTATGCACAGTCTTATGAATCTGTTTACAAGGAAACGACACTTTTCTTTAGAACTAAAATCACCACTAAATGCTTCAGAAAATACTATTACTCATTTGATGCCTCTTCAGGGAACACATAAAATATCTCCATTGCTAAATATATTAGTTCCACTGTACTTATTTGAAAATTATTGCTGTGTTTTTCAATAGTTATAACAGCAGAAGATTGGCTTAGTGATCAATTTCCCATGTATTTGATGTTTACAGTGTTCAAAATGGTTGTTTCACGTGACACATGTTCTTGATTTTCTAAGGCTTACTTCTTTGTTTCTTTCTGCTTCAATCTTTTTATCTTATGTTGTTCCTTTCATTGCCATCAAAAGTGTTGGGCCTTTTGTCCTTTGAACTTGCTGAGACAGATGGGCATGCTTTTGTTTTAGGCTGTTACAATGCTGTAATTTTTAATGTTTCCCGGAAAGCACTTTCCTATATATGTTCTCTACCCAAGTCTATCTATTAGGCCTAAAACGAAACAAAAACTTTTATCACCAAAAGGCTGTACAGAAAGGAAAAAAAGAAAAGCAGGAGTATAGTCAGGCCCTGGTTAATAATGTGGAAATTTTTGCCCATATGTCACAGAAAATAATATATTTATTTCACTGTCTTGATAAAGGGTGAAAAATTGTTCAGGCTTTTGGGTTTGTCCTTTTTCATCTGCACAGATCCTTCAGCTAACAGTCTGGCATTGAGATGAAGTGAAAGTTTCACAGCACTGGGAAAATGAACGGTCAAAGTAACCATTTTACACTTTAAGGAACTCATCTCCCATCAGTTTCCAAAATGAACAACAACAAACAAGTAGCTTGAAGGAAAATTAATAAAAACAAAAACATTTTGGCTGTTTTCAGGGCTACGCCCTTATGCTGTCAGAGGGACTGTCGAGAATCTGAACTGTGTGAGAGAAGAGCAAGCAGGAGCAGTGGAGGCTGAATACAGTGAACCACTAAGGAGCTCAGCATGTGCTCCTTCAAAACCACCATCTGTAGGGGCTGGCCCCCTCCCAGCCTGAGAGAACAATTGGTTACAGATGCAATAATAAGAAATATTTCATAGTGAGAGAACATCTGTGCTGAGGCAGCCTCAGAGATCCCACTTGCCCAAGGCTTGGCGGCACTGTAATGGGATGCTGCTGATGGGTGGCCATCAAAACTGGACTGCTGGGAGGCCCTGAGAGGATGAGATGTCAAGAAGCCCTGATGGATGAGCTGGTGGGAGTCCCTGAGGATGCACTGGCTGACAGCACTGAGGGCATGGGACAGCTGGAGGCACCAGCGCACATGTGATTACAGGGGCCCTTGTGACATACTGTGACATGGGCACTGCTGATGGCATGTCACATGGCAGCATGTCACAGGGCTCTTTGTGACCCAACATGATATTGACACCCACAGTTCCTGAAGGACATGATAGAATATCATGGAACATGACAGGACGTCATGGGATATGATGAAATAGCCTGGGATATGACGGAACAACATGGTATACGATGGAAAAACATGGGACAGAGTGGTGGTGTTAGGATCTCTCACACAGCTGCCTTGTTCCTTGCTCACTCTGTGTTTTCCCTAGTTACCTCCAGTCCCTGTGTCAGGAACTCTTAAGGCTAGAGAGCAGGATGGCAGCAAGACCTCAGAATGTGCCTGGACAGGCCGTGGTAAAGAAAGAGAAGGAAGGCCCTGGTGTTGCCCCTTCTCTCCCATCACTGGGTCAGGAGCCCTCAAATTCAGACAGCAGGATGGCAGAGGGACCATCCAATGTGACTGGACCAGCCAATGTAAAGGAAGAGGAGGAAGAAGGTCATGGGTCTGCCCCAGAGTGGCCACCTCAAAAGATGGAAGAGTTCCAGCCACTGCGGGCAGGTGAGTAGCAGAGCTGGGACACAGGGCTAGTGGCTGCAGCCAGCCTGGCCCCATCCCATCCCCTACGGACATCCCCAGGGAAAGGGGGAAGGAGGAGATAAGACTGATCCACATGGCAGTCATGATCCATTCACTGGACATCTAGGGGCTGGCCCTGCTTGGGGAGCACAACTTTGGGGAGGCTTGGCTACGTTCTCCAACCTTTCCCACAGCCCCTCAGCTCTGCTTGGTCTTTGCCAGATCCAGTTGCGGTCCTCACAGAAGAGCAGGAGCTCATCCGTAGGCATTTCAGCAACAGAATACAGGTACCTGCCGCCATCCCTGCCTGGCCTGAGCATGCTGTTGCTGCTTAGCTGAGCATCACCATTGAAGCTCTTGATGGGACAACCCTCTCTGCCTGGCCCTTCCTTCTGCAGACCTTTTGGAAATTTGTCAAGACCACTGAACGTGAAGAGATGGCCATCACAGCCATTGAGGGCATGGTGAACTCTGACTCCTATAACCCAGAGGCTTGTGCTGCCATGCTGAATTCGCTTGTGCAGAGTGACATCCCCAATTTGAAGCGTGTAAGTAGCCTGTAGCTGGGGCTCAGGCGCCCTGGGGATTGTATGTCCCCTCAAGTTAGGCCCTATGGGCACCCACCCAAAATCATTCAAGGCCAGCATGGTGGAATGGGAATGGAAGCAATAATTCGCTGGGGATATGGCTCCTTTGGCAGTATCCCAAGTCTCCCCCATGTGTCTTCCAGGTGCCAACGATTGTGGCGTATATCTACCGGTGGCTCAAGGCCAACACAGATCTGTCTGCTGAGCACAGGCTTGACAACAGCCTTCTGAAGCTGGCACAAGCACACCCCAGTGATGTGGTAGTGACCCTCTTGTGCTGTGCCCCTTCATGTGACAGGTATGAGGCTCACCTGCCTTGGTGGCTCACAGCTCACCAGCCTTTAGAGCCCATCACACTGTAGAGGCCATTCCAAGTGGGCTACCAGACTGATGGATAGTTCCAGGACCCCCTGGCTGCAATGTTTCCCAGCTCTGGCATGTCAACTCCAGAGCCACCTGCCATGCTTCCTCCCTGCTCCTCAAGGCACTGTCCCTGCCCACAGGGACTGTCTCACTGGTTGCTGCTGGTGAAGGGCTGTGAGTAGAGGCAGGGCTGGCAGCCAGCTTGGACCCTTGTGGGTGCCCAGGCCATGGTGCTGCGGCTGAGACTCTGCTGACAGAGAGCTCTGGACCTGCAGAGCTGCTGTGTCCATGTGGAAGGTGATGGTGTCCTCGAGCAGGACTGCAGAAGTGGTGCTGTCGGAGCTGCCCTGTGTGCTGGAGGACTGGCCGCTGCACAGTGCGTGCACCTCCGAGGGGGAGAACAAGGAAGTCTTTGCCCTGGCTGTGAGTTTCTGACTAGTCCTTTTCTTGCCCCTCTCTGTCCCTCTCTGTTGGGTCTCCACCCTCCCTCACCTCTACATCTCCCTGCCTCAGGCACTGGGCTGGAAGCCTGGCTTAGAGGCAGGTTCAGAGGCAGTTAGGCTGGGTGCTGACCTGGCACCTCCCCTGACCCAGAGTAATGCCTGAACATGGTTTCTGGGTGTTTTGTCTTTTTCAGGCAACCAGGGCACTGTGGGAAATCATCCGGGTGCCCTTGTCCCCACAGGCATCGTTTGTGGTCCCTTGCCTCTTTGTGGCTCTGCTCGTCCAAGTCTTCTGCAGCACAGAGCAGATGCCAAGTAAGATCAATTTCTTCTGGAGAAGATGCCGGCAGAGGCACCACCATCCTGCCAACCCCAACAGGTGTTCCATCCCAGTCCTTCTGTCCCTCTCATGCCCCTAGGGCTGAGGCCAGGGCTTCCTGCATTACCTGAGCTGTGCTCTGCACATAGGTTTGCAGTGCTGACAGTGAAAGCACTGCTGTGTCGCCTGCAGCATGAGGATGTGGTGTTGGCAGTTGAACGTAAGAAAGGCTGGGATACCCTGCTCAGCACTGACACCCACCGCTATGCAGTGGGTCTGCTGGCCAGGTGAGATCCTCCTTCTCCTGACTGCCCCCATCATTTCTTCCCTGCAGACAGGGAGCCCCACACAGTCCCTGTCATCGTGGGTGAGAGGGACTTGTCACCGGGGGATGGCCCAGCAGACAAAAAGTCTGGGAGAGGCAGGTGCATAGGAGCAGCCACCTCCCAAAACATCAGCATGCCCTCCTGTGGAGCCTGGGCTGATGGCACAGAGCAGGAGGTCTGTGCAGGCAGCCCCACTGAGGGCAGTCTTCTGTGGCAGGGCAGGTTGCACTGAGGGCCAGCGACAAAGCCTGGGGAACTTCCCTAAGTGTTTTTCCAATGTCTTCCCAAAAGCAGCCTTCTGGTTTTGGGCACTGCCTTTCGAGGGGTGGTGGGGAAAGACTGGGACTCTGGGAGTCATCTTGGTAGAGATTTGCCCACCCTGCTCAGGGTTGATGGTGTCTTCTTTCTGCCAGAGAGATGCATTGTGTCTCCAGGCCCATGCGTGAAGGGATTGCACGCTACCTGCTCACGCTGTTCACCAGGGAGGAGTCGTGCTGGAGGGTCCCTGCCATGGCATTCCTTGTTGAGGTGAACCTGGTGGCGAGTGCTGCCTGGCCAAGCTGCCTCCTGCCACTCCGCCCTCTCATAGCCACTGTTGTGAGGGGAGCCCAGTCAGTGGAGCTGGGGCAGAGGATGTGTTCTGCTGTGTGCCCTTGGCCCCTTGCTGCTAGGGTGACACTTGTCTCCACCTGCCAGCCTGCTACCAGCCCTCACTTGAGGTATGTCTCCTCAAGGTAGAGGAATCTGAGGCTGCTGAGGGCAGGAGAGTACAGCAGAGTGGGCAAGGGATCTGCACAGGGCAGGGAGCCCAGGAGCTCTGCACAGCCTTTGGGCTGGGCTGCCTGGGGTACTACCCATGACCCACACCCTATGCAACGCTGGGATTCTGTGGGCTGGGTACCCCATTGTTGTTTGATGCAATCTGTGTTCTTTCAGATCCTGAACGGCCTTGAAACAAAGAAGTTGGTTGACACCATCTTGCAGCTCATGACAAGTCACCTGCAGAGTGACTGCAAAGAAATTCGTCACCTGGTGCTCAGAGGCCTCCTCACGCTCTGCAAGGATCCCTTGAAGGTGAGAAGGGGGCCAGATGCCTGAAGTTGTGCTGGCAGTGTGGGACTGGGTAATGCAGTACCTTGAACTTGGCTGGGCTTTGGGAGCTGTGGCAGCTGCTCCCAACAATCCCGCCTCCCCATTCAGCTGCCTGATTCCTTTGGGGCAGGCCTTTGGATTCTGGGCCCTGAGGAAGCCCAGAAGTGTGGGGCTGCACCACCAGAGTGGGTTTGGTGGAGCAGCCTTCCATTGTGTCTCAGCACATCATTTTGTTCCACACAGGTCAAAAGATTGCAGAGCCTTACTAAAAACCTCATGGAACTACTGAAGGATGTAGATGGGGAGCTGGTTGAGTTGACCCTCCCAGTGCTCAGCAAGGTGCTCCTGGACAGAGATGTTCCAATTGCCACCCCCATTGCTCTGCAGCTGGGTGAGGCACTGCTGCCACTATTTGACAATGTAAGAATCTGCGCCCCCTCCCATGGCTGCTGCATGCTGCCAGGAAATTTTATGCTATGTGGATTTTCAGGCCCAAGCCCAGGTGGGTCTGCCAGTGCTAAGGTCTTGCCCTCTTTCTTTCCACAAGGATGCCAGTCAAGTGCGACTGCTCTCCATTCACCTCTTCGGAGACATGATAGTCTATGTAGAGAAAGAGGGAAAAACGCACCTGAAGATGTGTGTGCACCAAAGTCTGCTCCCGCTCTTCTACCACCTGCATGATGAGAACCAGTGTGTGGCAGAGGTGGGGACTCTTGAGCTGCTGGTGTCCCCATGGGAGGTGGCTCAGCTGCCTCCAGACCTGGTGACTCCTGGACTGCAGCTCTCCAGCCTCCTCCTGGCCTTTTGCTGAGGTACCATCTCTCAGTCTCTGCTGCTCTTCAGGCTTCTCTGGAAACCCTGCTAAAAGCAACCAAGTTCTTGAAGAAGAGGAGGTTCATGCAACTGCTAGAGAGGGAGCAGCCATGGAGAGTCAGCGAGTGCCTAGTAAGGACAGTTCCAAAGCCCCAAACCCAGCCTGAACAAGCCCTCTGCCCCTAATACCCAGTGTGTGGGGCTGGCAGCTGTGCTCCTGCACACTGCTGCACCAATTGCTAACTGATCAAAAAGAAGAGCTGTGCCAACCCTTCTGTTTCCCCTTGTGCTCTCTCCAGCTGTCAGAGGGCAGGAGGACAAGAGACGAGTACCGGCGCCAGTCCCTGACATACTTGGAGAGCTCGCAGGAGTCCATGAGAGAGACAGCTATCAGGTTCATTGGTGAGCCACAGCCCCACAGTCCCTCCCTGCCCCACTGCAGCTCAGCCCCAGCCCTGGCTGCTGCACTGGCAGCAGAATTCAGCCCAGTGGCTCTGGACCCCCAACTCCAAGTGCAGGGTCATGGTCCCTACCACTCTCTCTCACCCCTGGGTGTCATGATCTGGACCAGCCCTGGGCTCAGCCCAGCCAGAGGAGGAGGGTATGTGGCCAGGCTGGCAGCACTTGTGTCAGGGAGCTGTGCCACTGGGGCCATGACAGGCTGTGTGTGTTCCTAGGGCTCGCTGGACAGCACATGAGGGGACAGCAGGAAGAGTTCCAGAACATCTGTGATGGTGAGTGAGGGCAGGGGGGTATCAACTGGAGCTGATTGGGAAGGCGTAAAAAGCCTGGGCAGGAAGCTGCAATCCCTGCCCCCAGCTGGGAAGAGCTCTGCTCCCTGTGCAGGTAAAGGATGTAGCAAGGCAGAGCAGAGAGAGATTTCAGGGGCATGTGAGGTATTTGTGGCCAGCACCTTCCAGCTGATCCCATTGGGGCCTACTCCCTCCTGACCATAGGAAGAGCTGAGTGGATGGCCCTGCCTGAAGAGCTCCAGAGGATCTCACAAGTCTGGGTGCTGATCTTGGTGCCATTCTTCTGTGTTCCAGCCCTTGCAGGAATGACAAATGACATCAGCCCCTCCATCTCAACCCTGGCTGATCAAACACTGCACATCCTAAGAGCTGCACCAAGACATCGGTTGCCCTTCAGATTCCAGCTGCTACAAGACAAGCTGCGCAGGATATGGAGGAGATAGCCTTCTCTCTGGTTCATCAGCTTCCTGTGCTTCCCAAGCTCTGATCAGAGCTGATCCCGGAATCTTCATCTGCTGGGACCATCTAAGCCTTCTGGGAAGGCCAAGAGGCTCCTGGCCTCTCCTGAACCACAGGGCAGCTTTCTTCCACCCTGACACAGGAATATAAAAACCATGTTATCATACACAGAGGGCCAGGAGCTTTTTATTTTGGTCCCTGGTATCTGCAGGGCACTGAGGAAGAGGAGAAAAAGGGTCCTTGTGCAGCAAGTGACCCAGGCATGCAACATGGTAGAAAAAGAGGCCAGAAGGCCCTTGACCCTTTGGTGGTTCAGCTGAAGCTTTAATGTTTCTGAGAGAGCTGATGTTCTGATAAGAGCAGATCCCAGAGATGAGGGGAATCCCTGAGAAATTTGTCCTAGGAGATGTCCACGAATGCTTTCCCAGCCATGAATCACCAGTTCTCCCTGGGCTGTATCCTGTGGTGGGCCAAAGAGAAATCCATTGTACCCATTCTGCAAAAGAACAATAGAGGATGTTAGGTTTTCTAAGAAGGTCAAACAGGACTGTCCACAGTTTGCCATCATCCAAAGAGTCGCAAGAGATCAGCAGCCTGGCAGGGATTGCTCCCAACCACCTGGCTGAAAACAGCCCCCATCACTCCGTGGTGCCACCTCTGTCTTCTCCACAGGAGACACTGTTCCCAGCTGAGCAGGGGGCTGCAGAGCCATAGTGTGAGGGTGGCCTCCTGCCTGAGATCTGGGCAGAACTTTACAAAGGACAGTGTCATCTCTGGGACCCCATATGGCCTCGGCTGTGCCAGAAGCTGGAGGGAATACACCAGGACCAGTGGTGGCTGGTAAAGCGTTCACAGAGCAGCATCCTGCACGACCACTGTGCCTATGGCCAAGATGCCAAAATCTTAGTCCCAATACTACAGCTTCTCCTCAACATAAATACACTGAACCTCTGGTCCATGGCCTTGACAATGTCATTGTTGGCCAATGACCACTGGGTTGATGGTGCCAGAGAAGTCATGAGTGAAAGATTCACCAGACCTTCATCAACCTCATAGCTAATCATATGTCAGAAGTTTCCACTGTTTAAATAATAGACTGCAATAAAATAGCAATTAAAAAATAAAAAAGGATATGGAAAGAAATAAAGTCCTTCACAGCTGCTGGCTTTCCTCATGCTCCATGGTCTATACATACACTAACTTCATTCTGACACAATCTTAATTGCACTGCCTTGTTGGAGGCTGACCACAAAGCCTTATATCTTAAGTGAGCCCTGACTAAAATCAGCTCCACAGAAGCATCTTCTGCTGCCCAAGTGTAGCAGAAATGCATATTTGCTGCTTGGTGACTGCGTGGCAACAGCTGCTGGTGTGGACTTGTCAGCACTGCTTCATGGATTACTCCTGGCAAGGAACTATGTGCAACAGACACAGTATGATTGCTTCTATCTCCTATAATTACTCCAATCAAAGGATGGTCAGAGCTTTAAGGCAAAAAAACACCATGACAGAGTAGTTGCCAACATTCTCTGAGTTACTCCTATGGTTGGATTTTCTAACTGATTAGGTTCAGTGTCTGGCCTTAAGAAATCAGTCTAAAAAAACTGGCAAACCTCACCTTGAAAGTCAGAGTGTCTGATCTTTCAGCTGCCTCTTATGCAGGATGTGCAAGCAACTTTTCAATGTATCTGCAAAAAATCTATTTGTTCTTTCTATACCT
>JAWWLV010000100.1:11519787-11539979 GCA_035041135.1 Platyrinchus mystaceus | reverse complement strand
GCAGGACCGGGAATCGAACCTGCGGCCTTGGCGCTGAGAGACCAGCATCTTAACCACTAGGCCACCAGGGGTCCCCTAGGCCCCTAGTAGGAAACATGAAAATGTGTGACTAACTCTGAATGAAACTGAACCGGGAAAAGGAATTAAACTGAGTGTGATTGCTCATAATTCTTGTACAGTTTATCATCCAAGAAGGAGGGTGACATTGACAGGGTGTCCCCAGGAACACTGCTCATCCAACTGCTCTCTGACATCCAGTGGTTTAAGTATGTGCTCATTTTACACATGGTGATACATTGGTGAGACCACCTTAAAGCTTTCCTTAGAATGATTTATATGATGGTAATTGGGTAATCACTTGTTTTCTCCTTCCCATCCTCAGAAAAACTGTTAAATAGTATGCATCCCACAAGTTCCAAATGCATTTTAAAACCCCCCAAACACTCATATTTTAATCCCTCACATTTCAAGCTTTCATATATGAGGAAAATGCACTCAGAGATTGGAATGGTCCTCTGGGTTTTTTGGGTTTCTGAAAAGCCTTGAAAATAAGACAGACGTCACTGAAGAAGAGCTTGTTACCCTTCTGAAGATTCCTGTGGAAGTTGTAGTTGTTAAAACAGACTACCTGTTGATATGGGAAACAGAAAATTCAACTTTTTCCTTTTCAAAGGAAAGCCAGATTTCTTCCACAGCAACTGGCAATCTTTGATTTATTGTGACATTCTGAGATGTGCAAAAGAGTTGCTTTTTCCCAAAATATGATTGTTTCTTCTCTCTAGCTGGTCTAAGCAAAACATTACTCACATCCTTAGGCCAGGCAACACAGTAGTTTAAAGGATAAAAACATTATTTAGGGAAGAAACTTCACTACTGTTGTAATTTTGGACCCTATTCAGCATTTGCTGCTTTTTCAAAACTCCTGTTGGGATTCACAAAAAGGTAAGTGCATAAATGTGTAACTATCATAAAAATAAAATTAGTACTGCTGTTGCTCTGAGTCAATAACTTTTAAAAATTGCTTTCAATATCTCTCCTGATACTGTATAGCAGCCACAAATTTCAGTGTTTTCAATGCCACATAAAATACTGGGTGTCTTTGGTCCTGGGTCTGGCTGTTAATACCGTGAAAAAATGAGCAAGGAAGATGCATCTCCTTCAAAATTCAGATATTAGTAATTAAAGAAGATGTTCAGATAGCACTTTTTATTTTCTTACACAAGAAGGCTTTTCTTGGTAACATCCATTATAGTTAAGAACCTGCTGGGAATGCATTTGATACATTGATATTCACAGTCACTAAACTGCAACTTAGTAAAATATTTCCTAATATGGCAGGATTTTCACATTAGGTTGCATCTCTTTTTTGAAAAGTGATGTGATTTGAAAGGGGTTTTCTGGAATACTTATGCTCTGCAATTTTTTTTATAATAGGTTTAGTTTTGTCAGAAATCTGATGAAATCAGGTGGTAAGAGAGGTACCCTGCACTGCAAGAGGTGAATCTTGGCTCTTTGAATTAAGGAAGGAGGTTTTTTCAAAAAAATAGAGGTATGGAACTTAACACCAAAACTTCTGGTTTTATAATCAAGATTATGGCCTTGATTTTCAAAGCCACCTGTCTTTCAATAATTCTTATAGACTGCAGTTAGAATCTCTATAGATTTTAATTCATTCTAGTGAGACATATTTTAAAAACAAGTAACATACTAAAATCTGTGTGTAAGGCAGTCACATTACAAATAATTGGATCCCTGTTCTTTTATTAATATTTGTTTCTCAAAATTGATACACAAGCTCAACATAGAATCATAGAATCAGTAAGGTTAGAGAAAACCTCCAAGATCATCTAGTCCAACCTTGCACCACCTTGTCAACTAGACCGCAGCACTTAGTGACAAATCCAGTCATTTCTTTAACACCTCCAGGGATGGTGACTCCACCACATCCAAGAAGGATTAAACCCTAAAATAACAGTAGCCTCCAAAACAACCTTTCTCCCTCTTCATTTTTAAAAGCTGGTTTTGATATCAATTGTTCACCTGATCCGATGAGGTTGAATGTGTGTCTCTCTGTGAGCTGTTAAGTATATGTGAATTTGGTTTGTCTATTGAAAGGCGTAGATGACCATTTCAGGTCTCTTCCAGTTCTGTTTTAAGCAATTTTGGAAGATGGACAATGGATTGGATCTCTTTGGAAACAGCAGAAATCATGTACTAAGGCACAAGATTGGCTTAATTGGATGGTGAAAGAGGAAGAGGTAAACATTAATAGTTATAATGGCAACCATGAAAATAATAATGAAGATAATAATAGCTCTAACCAGTTGTTTTGCTTTTTAATTGATATTAATTAGCTGAAGAAACCACAGAACAAATTGCTGATTTATATATTTCTCAAAACAAATTGAGAAAATTAACTAACTTCCAAATAAAGACTTTCAGCTGATTAAGTGGCACTATGCTTCTGCTCTATCTTATATAGAAGAAATTTTTATGACCAGAATATCTTGGATTCCATAAAAGGAAAATAAGTGAAATTAAGGTATTTTTAATTCCAGGAAGTACGAGGCTAAAAGAAGGATGATATTTTTCAAATCTTTCTCCTTTTTTTCCCCTTGAGATTGGGAGAATATTTGATACAGCAGAGCAGCAGGGCTGTGATTCTGGCAGGCACCTGACAACATGCCTACTTTTAAGCTACGCATTTACTAAATAAAGAGCCAGCTAGGTTTTGTGGAATCCTCATTCAACATTAAACCTGATTCAGTATTCTTTATGCATTGAAACTCAGGAAAAATGAACTAACCCACTTCTGATTCCTAATGGTGATTCCAGTTAAGCGAGTATGTGGGTGTTTCAGGGACTGTTCCTATTTCTTTCTATTTCTGTTTCATTTATGCTGTGATTAAAATAAGCATAGAATGGATATAAAGTGTGCCCAGAATATTTCTGCATTCAGGAACACTTCTCCCCCAGCTTCTCTGCATTTGAGGATGTGCTTATTAGGGTTTTCTCTTTCCCTGGTCAGTAAGATACAATTTCAGTAAGGTACTGAACTAAGTCTTCCATCTATTGTAAGTACTACTGATAAACAATTGATAATAATAAAAAAGTGAGACTATTTTACACTTTTTCTATGATGTGTGACATCTTTGAGTTTAAAGGCAAACTCCAGATTTGCCCATATCCAGTGCAGCCAGTTGTCCCTTGTTCAGCGTAAAACTGATTATAATAGCAAATATGAGCAGAAAGAAAACTATCTCAGTAGCAGAAGGGAAGGGAAAAAGCCAAAGATATTTGCAGTTACTGACCTGTAAGAGAAGTTTTGATTTCAGAATTGTAGGGATGTGAAATGTCACCTTTTATGCACAATGAATAAATGCCATCCTGCTGGTGCAGATATTTGCTTTTGTTGGACCAGAAAAAGACTTCACCCATCAGAAGGTGGTTTAGAAGATGATATTGCTTTTCACAAAAATGGTCAGAGGGCTACAGCTCCTCTGCTCTGGAGACAGGCTGAGAGAGACAGGCTTGTTCTGCCAGGAACAGAAAAAGCTCTGGGGAGACCTTAGAGCCCCTTCCAGTACCTAAAGGGGCTCCAAGAAAGCTGGAGAGGGACTTTTGGGAACGGCATGGATGGACAGGACAAGGGGGAATGTTTTCAAACTGACAGAGGGCAGGGTTAGATGGGATATTGGGAAGAAATTCTTGACTGTGAGGGTGGTGAGGCCCTGGCACAGGTTGCCTAGAGAAGTTGCAGCTGCCTCATTATTAGAGATGTTCAAGACCAGGTTGGATGGGACTTTGAGCAACCTGATCTAGTGGAAGATGTCCCTGCTCATGGCAGGGGGATTACTATGTGACCTTTAAGGTACCTTCCAACCCAAACCATTCTATAATTCTTAGATAATTCTATGATAATTGCATTTGACTGCTCTTTTTCTTCTAGCTCTCTACAAGTCTATAATTTTGTGAACAAAACCAACACTTCCCCACCCCAGGGGAATCCAACTGCCTGAGCCCAGCTCTCAGCTGATTCCCAGCAGTGGCAGAAACTATTCTCTGAATTTTAACCTGAAATGTAAGCAAATGGCTGTTGCAGGTGGAGTGGGAGCTTCAGACAAAGTTTATCAGGAAAGTCCTCCCATTGAGTCACGGAGTGCAGAAAGGACCCCTTGGCTTTCTAAACTCCTTAGAAAGGAGCCTGGGTGCAGCTGGATTCAATCTTAGCTCCAGACTTAGGCAATAGTTTATGTTTAAAGGATTACACAGGTGTAAATTAATCCTTACATGACTTTGTCCTGCAGGATTAAGGATGGCAAACCAGATATATTTATACAAGTAAATTATTTATTTAAGTTGATTATGATAATGACTAGACTAAAATATCAATCAGAATTATTTGCATCACAGTATAGATAGCTATAACTACTAGTATAGTGCACTATCTTTGAAGCAGCGTTGAGGCACTTACATTAAAGCTAGCAAAAAACAGTTATGAAGTAGAGATGGATATCGCTCACCTATAACAATGACCATGGGCAAATCGCTTTTGCTCAGCCCCGAGGAGTAATCTTAGGGGGTGTCCCTACTCAAGGGAGAAATCTCCACACTGGAAGGGATGTTTTAGAAGTCCCTGCCATTAAAAAGTGAGACGGGGCTTTTACAGTTTTAAGTGATTGACTGTCAGTCATATGTCTCCAGGGCAGCTCTGTCAGCTCAGCAGCCTTTGGGCAAGTTATTGTTACTATCACTTTTTGGTTCTTTTATCAGGTACTTTATTCTTCCTCAGGAGGTTTAACTTTGGGACTGATGGGTCAGGCTGGTTTCCTCATTCTTCAACACCAAAGAGTGTGACCCTCTTTCTCCATCAACCACTAGGGTATTAGTTTTGTTATTAGCTTTGCAAATAACAAAGTTTGAGTTGTTTTACTCCCCCAGTCCAGCAGCCACATAAAAACACCCACAATTTAAAGGGGCCCAAAACTGCTGTGGCCATGGTGTCCCCAGCCAGAGGACAAGCACATGCTGTGCTCCTGGGATACAAACATGTTTCCAGCTCCCCAGGGCTCCCAGAAGCTGGAGGAGATTTCAGGGGATGGAGACAGAAATCCACAAATGTCCCATCACATCCAGGACATTGGCAGCTGTGGGACAATGGTAGCAATGTTGTGTAGATTGATTGCCACATCTCATGTATTAGCCCAGCATCCAAGACCTTTGTACATGTACATTTGTGACACGGGTTGACTGAGGGACGACTCCCCACATTCATCCTCTCAGAGCCAGGGCAGGCTGGTGGATGGCCCCTGTGCCTGGTCGCAAAACCACGACACACACCCCCCCTGAGGTGCAAAGGTGAAAATCCTTTATTCATGCTAAACACAGGTTTTTAAAGGCTCCTGGGGAAGGCTCAAGAAGCGGGATATGATTGGGTAAAGGATCAGGGGAAAGAGAGCGGCTTGGGTACTCGGCTAGCCAATGGGAGAAACAGGTGATCAACACCCAATAGGAACCCAGGGATCGGGGAGAGACAGGTGAGACAACCAGTGGGATTAGGACAGGGGCGGGGACTGGCTCAGTGGGCAGGACAAACATGCACTCTCTTGAATTAACCACAATTTAGTCTTCTCTGCTGCAATACAAAGGTTCCCATTTATATTTAGTAAAAAGAAAAGAACACTGTATTTTTCTTTCTAACTCACTAACAAATACATGGTTTGGGAAAAAAAAAAAAACAACAAACCAAAAACAACACTGAGTTTTTACCTGGAAATGGGAAAGCATATGCTTTGCTCTGGGAAATCCTTTGTCACTGATGAAACAAGGACAGTGGTCTTGTGCAAAGCTTAAATATCTGCTTCATTTCAGTCATAAGTCTATGCAATTTTATATTTGAGATCACTTGATCCTTCTGGTGCAGAATTTGTATGAATCAGAGAATGAAATCATAGCATCAAAGTCATACATTGAACATAATATTTTACAAGCACTGATCGGCAGTCCTATTATTGTTGACTTGTTATTGATGTCAGAATGTGCAGAATTAGACCTACAGTGAAATGTGGAACTTTCCCCCTAAGCCACGACAGCTCAGAATTTAGGTGGAAATGTTTATGCACATTAGTTTATGCACGTTTACCACCATTTTGTTGATACATTCATTCAGGCAATAAAGTCATGTCAGGAGCATAAGAAATACCTGATCTTTCCTGTGAGATGTTCCTGGAGCTGCACCTCCTTAAGAATGTATAAGTGAAAAATGTTAGTTTATCCTTTGGGAACTAAGATTAAAAAGGTGTTTAGAGGAGAACAGACTTACGCCTTATCTTACTGTGTTAAATGGGCAAAGTTGTTCAAGCTGCTTTTTAATGAATCTGTAATTCTTAAAACTCTCTTGTACATCAGCTTTGACTCCCAGGAAACCTCAGCCCTTCATAAAAAATGCAGTTTCTGGTCATGTTTCTACCATGGGAAAGCTGTTATTTGTTGCAGAGACAATAACAGTGGGTTCAAAGTAAAGAAAATTAAAATTAAAGCAATTGTGTAAATTAAAGCAATACAGAACCACACTGTCCACTTACTTGGATTCCAAAATGTTGTGACTATTGTTACGCTAAAAGGCAGAGAAAAGCTGAAGACTTGCATATAGATAAAAAATAAGCAAGCTTATATAAAAATATGCATTAATAAATGAACAAATACATATAAGAAAATAAAGTACCAGTTCATTGCTTCTGTTACATTTGCTTATCTTAGGTTCTGCACAGCAATCATTGTATGGGATATCACCCACCACCTCTGTCTGGCATGGAAATTGTCCTGTAATAGTGGATGAGAATTTTTACTGAGTTTTACCTGTGTTTGATACAGTTCCTCCTATTATAGCAATAGATTTTATCTATAAATGAAATCCACAGCTCCTGAAAAATCAGCTCATACCAAATGCTATTGTTTGTGTTTCTGGCAACACAGACTACTAGTAGAGCCATTGCTTCCTGTCATAATACTTTCTCTAGATTTCTTATTCAAATCCAAAGTCTCAGTTCCTTTCCTCAAAGCTTTCAGTGGCGTGGTCTTAACTTCTCAGGATTCGTCAGGCAGTGTAAAACAATGGCTGGATTTGTAGCTCATCTCTTCAGATGCAAAGATAGATGGAGACTGAATCTTTCTCTGCGGCAGCTGTAAAAAAATGTGGAATAAAAATCCAGGGGGACTAGGTTGCTCTAAACCTCAGCAATTCTTACTTCCAGTGACATGACAGAATAAATATTTGGACTGGTCCTACCTACAACAACTCAGGGCAGTATGATCATACAAGCAAATATATGGGCAATTACCACAGAATCTAATGCAAACCTGTTATCAAAACAAGACACCAATTGCTTTCAAGCTCAGCACAGTTTTGCAGGATCCACTAGATACATTAAATAGTGAGTGTGCCATATGATTATAGAACAGAGCTTAATATCTAAGGCTTGTTTCTGGAAAACAATGAACACACTTTTTTGCCTCAGCTCTACTATCTACATTGCAGGTTAATTCAGTACGTTGCTTAAAAGTTTCTGTACGTAAGTAAATGAGCTCAGTTCTTTTTTCCTTTGCATTCCAATTGTTCATTTACACATGTGAAAAAACCCTGTAAACATTGCTATTATGTTTATGAGTGCCAAGAGAAGAGAGGAGAAGTAATCACCTGCAACTCATTATTTTCATTCCCAAGGAGGTTAATATTAAAAAATGGCCCTCACCAGTCACAGAAAAATTGGGCTGGAAAAATCCAATATTCAAATACAAATATTCATAATACACACATCTATTTTATATTGTCACTGTCTTGAGAAATGCATATTGCAGATGAAGATCTCCAAGATGTTTATCACAAGAGAAAAAACTTTTGTGCACTAACAGGCACTGTAATTTTTCATTTAATTATGAATCGCTCAAAGCAAGATTTCCACAGTTGTGATACTGATTCCTATATGAAACATCATCAGTCACTCAGCACTGCCTGATTGGCAGCAAACGGGTTTGTGAAAAGTCCATACTTGGTCTAGGCCAACTGCCCTTGGAGATTTGTCTGTGCTTGTTAAGAAATGATGAGCACCGCACATTTTTTTACCTGAAAAAGACCCTCACCATTTTTTGGAAAACAAATCAACCTTTTCATTATGATACACAGCAATCTTACAACACTTCCAGATAATAATAGCAGGATAATCCATTTTAAACTTATCACCACAGGTTCAGGGTATAGATTATCAGCAGAAATATGTTAATAGTGTTTGTGGGTCAGATTACGATTAGTATTACTTAGATTGTAACCTCACAGTAAAACATATAATTGGTTACAAGTGTTGAGCTACCACAGGAACTACTGCATTGAAAGAAGCCAAAGGAATGGGATTCTTCTTTGCTCAGCATGTCTGTTTAACTGAGATGCTGTTTGGGCCAATTTATCTCATTGAAGCAGAGTCAAGTGACTTGACAAATATTTCAATCTAATATAAAAATATTTTTGGTAGTGTGAAGAACCCTGGAAACAGAGAAGATGGTGGTTTGAGGCTAAGGAACTAAGAAGTTAGTCTCCATGAGAGAGCAGCACAGTTTCAGACCCCTTGTCTGGCTGTGGTGCATTCCATCAGCCCTCTGAAAAGCCCTGGGAAATGATTTTTCCTGTCCTGTACAGGGAAGATGGATATTTAGGCTTCTTTAACTGCCTTTTCTTCCACTACCTCTCCAAACACACTGAGTGTAAAGAGTGCATAAGAAAGCTGTTCTTTATAAAATTTTCAATACACAATCTTTCAAGTCCACATTTTCTTTGAGGGGCTGAATTTTCTGTTTTCCTGACAAGGACAGTAACAGTAATATATTGTTGCGCTCTTGGTGGATATTATGATCATAATTCTGCAGATCCTGTTAATCCTACCACAATATCTATGTGGATAAAGCCCAGGAAAATTTAGTGATCTCTATAGTATCCTTAAGCTTTTTCTTTCCTTCCACCCCTCTCATTTTTTTTTAGAAAGTGACATTGATCATACAGTCTAGTACAGTAAATTATTCTTAGGGCTTAGTGGGATTTGAAATTGCTGTGTATAAATCTGTTATTTGTGGAAGCAGAAGTACAGATCAATCGGGATGGTGAGAAATTAAGGTCTCCCCAGAACAACCAGCGACTTCTCAGCTTCACATGCCACAGTCAATTGACATTTTGAGCAACAGTGTGGGAATTCATACCAGTTTATCAACATAGAAAGAGCATGAATGTTAGCTCTTGTTCTAGAGAGAGAGAAAAGACCCTGCATTTGGGCACTGTGAATCCTTCAGCCCAACACAGTGGCAGCTTGCTGGCAGAACTGGGGAAGCTTCATGGATGAGACACCAGGGCCATTTCTGCACTGATCAGCCTTCTGCACCAATCTGTGCTTCTCCATCTCTTTAGAACCTGCCTGCATAACTCTGTGTGTCCCACCGTAGTATATGGGTTGCCCACACAACAGTGTTTTGCCTCGTTCCCTGTTCTGCATTGTCTCCCAGGAGAAAGTAACAAGAGCTGACTGTAATACCAATGATTCTTGACTTTATCTGTCATAGCTGGAAAAGGAGAGTTGTTTCTTAATGGTATACCCAGCTGTATTCTAGAAAGAACAGCCATCTGGCCAAATCAGCTGGGATACACAGGCTGTGCACAGGAGTCATGGCACAGATATTTGACCAAAGGGTTTTATTTTCTTCATGTTTTAGAACACACCTCCTACACTTCTGCCTGCACCACCGTCTCAGCACTATAACCTTAGTCCAAGATCTGAAATCCATTTTTCTGTTGAAGATACCTGCAGTATGAGAGCTATGTAATGAATTATGCTTCAGTGAGCTTTGGATTCTCACTGCTCTTTTCCTGACTAAATTAATTACTAACATGAAAAAATATTTGGCACACAGATTTCCCTAGAGTCATTCCAGGACAGGTTAGACCAGAAAAATCCACCTGTGACAAGAGCTATAAACCTATATATCAGCCCAAACAATAACAGAAAAGGAGGAACATGTTAATTAAACTGCACTGTAAAGCATTGAATCAGATAAGCATTTCAATTAACAGTTCAATTTCTTTTGACTTTATTTTGAGAAAGGAACAGTATTTAAAGCCTAAAGTTGTTAACTCCCTTATGCATTTTTTGATGAAACAGGACATTCCCACAAGCTGTTCCTGTCTCCTTTCACCTCCCAGAGTTAAAATATTCTGCAACAGAGAGTGACTTTCCTCTGGGAGAAAAACATACTGAGAAGATAAGGTTTGTGTTTCTGAGACCTGGATAAGTTTCAATTCCTTGCTCTTGAAAATGGCATGAATTTGAATTCAGCGCTGTACACAGAAGCTGATGTTTCTTATGAATAATTTTTTAGATTCTGCTGTTCTGAGAACTGTTCATGAAAGAGAGAGGTCTAGACTGCAAAATTCAGACAGACTGGAGACAGGATCCTAACTTTGACATTTATGGGAAGAACTACAGTGAAGTCAGGACTAGGCCTTTGCTTTTTGTCTTATTTGACCTCTTGTGAGCTCCATGCATTGATGTATATTGAGACCCTTGTACTTGGGAAATTATAGCATTTATTATTATAATAACTATTTATTTATTATAACATTTACAACCTCACCACCAGAACCCTCACCTTCACAATCACCTGAGGATGATAGTTTTAGGCAATAATGGCTGATGAAAATGTTTGAGGAAGCACTGGGTGCTGTACTAGGCTAAGAATTAAAGGTTTTTCAGGAAACCTTCACTGTAACATAGCCTCAGAAACTGAGCAGCCCACCTGTGTGTGTATCAGCCTGTCCTTTAACACTGAGCAGAAACAGAGGCTTTGTACAATGATGCCCTGCAGAGTATTCCTTGGGCAGGTGCTGGGGAAGCTGCTGCCAGGACACAGAGGTCAGAACTGAAGCCCAGACCTCATCATGTCAGATGCTCTGCACACCCACATTCACAGTCAATACTTGCTCCAAACTCATAAGAAACTAAAATATCAATAAAAAACAAAAGGTAATTTGCCCATTTGGCCTCATTTTGATTTTAATATCCCTAACACAGAAAAAAAAAAAAATTCTTCCTATCTGTTCTCAACTTAAATATTGAAAACTTGTGCTTGTTTTGGGCATGCACTAGACTTAAGGAACTAAAGTAAGTTTACTAGAGTAAACCAGCCATTTCTATGACTTTGATAGCTTTTACGCACAACACCATAAAAATATGCTCAGGGCAGTCAGAATAATGCATCCTGGTAGATATAAATGTTCCAAATACTGTTACATACTGCAAATGCTTTTATATTTAAATTGGAATGGACATTTTTAAGTGTAAGCACTGTGGAACATATTTTAATTGCCCAACTATTTTGGAGAAGCAGCACTGATGTTGACAACAGCTTAGCGTAGGTAGAGTCCTTCTCAAATCTTCGTTCGTGAAGCCTAGCCATGATGATGAGAAGGTATTTGTTCTCTTAGTTATTCTACAGGAGACAATTACTTAATTGTACGAGTGTCTGTCTAAAGACTTCATTAAACATTGACCATGTAAAAAGAACTTAGCTTTTTTTGTTAGATGCCTGTACGTAAAATAGTTTCAGAAATGCAACTGATGTCTTTAAGAATCATCTAGCTTTGGAAAAAATATTGTAATTGTTTATACTAGTTTTTCTCAATCATGGATTTAGAACCAAAACTGTCACTGCAGGGAACCCAAACTCTGGAAGCAGATCGATGTGAAGAAGCTGGTGTTACCCCTGGTAGCAGCAAACCTGCTGAGTGGATAATGAGATTCTGGGCTTTGCAGCATTCCTGTTCAGACAGAAATCTGTCAGGGCACTGGATTCATTTAGAGAAAAATGAAGGCAAGGCAATGCTTGAGCTGAGCCTTAGATTTAATTTTTTATGTTGCTTGGTCCTGAGAGAAACCTCATGCAACATGCTGGGCTAGAGGAAACATGCATTGTAGTGATATTGAAAGAAAGGGAAAGGGGGAGGTGGGGAGGGAGAGAGAGAGGAAGGAAGGGAAGGAAGAATGCCTGTTAGATGGGGAGAGGAAAAATATTTGGGTGGTAGAAGTTTTGTAACGTTTCTAAAGCAAGCTTTCAGTTTCTTCTTGTTTCTTTTCCTCAGAAAGACCAAATTTTTAATTGGAAATACTAAATCTTGGTAGAGCACTTAGATATGCTTTTGTTTTGCCTTGGTATAGTTACAGACCACAGTGTTTCTGTCTTCAGCAAGCTGGGGCCACACAGTGGTGCCTCCTGAATTCCATGGGGTGCCAACAGAAGGGGCTGTGATGCCTCATTAGGTTAAGGCTGAAATACTTTAGTGGGAGATGAGTATTTTTTTTTAAAGTTAGAATACTACATTATAATCACTTGTTTTCTATTCAATTACAATGGTCTTGAGACCAACAGAAGAGAAAAAAATTGCAGTAATAATAGTTGATACCTAAGCTAACACGTTATATCAAAGCAACTTTGTGCAGATAATAAACTCCTGGAGTAGGAAGCCAAAGGATTGTGAACAGGTTGCTCATAATAGCACTCTACCTTTACAGAACAGTTGGATAAAAAGACATTCAAGTATATTTTGCAATTACAGAACAGAAGCAAATGATAGGCCTAGAGAACTAAGACCATCTGGCTTTCTCTTGCTGAGCTTGTTTTGATATTAGCAGTGTAACTTGTTGAAAATATTACCCAGAATCTATAAGTTGAATGGGGTCAAGGAGGAAAAATCGTTTTGGTGCTCAGCTGAGAAGGTCATTGAAAATCAAGGTTAAGAAAGCTAAAAAAAACTAAAGGAATTCCATCTTCTTGAGACAAAAATACCATTTATTACTTATTAAGTATTGCAAACATAGAGTTTTCTTTGTGCTCATGGGCTGAAAACATAAAATATAAATGATACAAGATTTTCAGAAATGTAACTTTTGTTAAAGAATGGTGAAGAGATTTGGACTTAAGGGTCAAAGTCATAATTTCTTTGTTCAATAGAGAATCATTTTAACTGCATTTAAATTCCCCCCCCCCTATTTTGTTTTCCATCTGTCCCAGTGTCTAATCTAATGGGTGGAAGTATAATCAGAATATTGTTGTAGTGGTCAGCTTAAGCAGGATGTTGACTTAAATAGATATTACTTGCTATAATAAATATTCCATCTATACAATTTTTTTCATGAACATAATAGCCTTGTGGAAACTCTAATCATTGTAGTCAGTTATGCTACACATGTATCTTCCATTTTTTAATGAAATTTTTCTTGTCTTGTGGTGAGAGGTGGTTTGGTTATGTCAGTGTCATGCTCTAGCAAAGATATTCAAGTGCAGCGGTTGAATAATTTGCATAAGGATTTACATTTTTTTCAATTATTGCCAATTAATTGATTTCTTGACCTGGAGTTCATGTGCAGTGGAAGCTCTACTGTCTTCACAGACAGCCATGCCTAAAGCTGTGGACAAGTTTATTGTATCAGTCAGTTTTTACTTTCAATACATAAAAAAACCCCCTCATATTTCTACTGCAGACCTTCAGCTGGACAAGAGTATATGAGCAGTCAGCTTTCAAAATCAAAAGGCTGTTTTTCATAATTTTTCAACACCTCAAAATATTCCTGCATTTTAATTGAATTTGACCTTTTACTTGCCATTTTGATGTTGTTGTAAAGGTTTTATAAGTGTGTGATGCACAATTGGGACTGAAATACTTGTTATAGGCACAAGCCAGTGTATAAATATAGTGCTATTGGATCTGCAGGATCATGGATCCTAAAATCCTGAGAAATGCACTCACCACCAGAATGCAACAGGATGGTCTGCTGTTACTGGTGACAGCCAACTGAATATTTGCTTTCGAACTATAAAGTCCTTCCTTCACACAAGGCCTTTTAAAAAGCTAAAGCTGACAGCAGCATTAATGTTACTGCTGTTATTTTCAGTTATTATATGATTCTGACTGTAAGTAGAGTAATGAGAGCTGCTGTCACTAGCTGCAGATATTGAAGCAACCTCTTCAAGCAACAAAATTAAGGCAAGAACAACAGGAATGGTTTTCCTTGCACTTTCTGTATCCATGGAAGCAGAAATTACAGTGACATTGATAAATCTTCTATGAGCTGATTCAGTGGTAAAGCAGTTAGGTGTGAATTGTTTTGACTAAAACTACCTAGGTTTTGCTTTTGTGAGCACATTACATCTTATTTTTCTTTCTTGACATTGGAAAAGGATCCACAAAACTCCAATATTTATATAATAGAAATTATTTGTTATAAAATATATAGCAAAGTGAATCTTTATCTTCTTCTTTCCACCTCGACCTTGAGTTTCTATGATAGATAATCTCCTGAATCTAAAAAATCCTTTCTACATGTGGGGTTTCAATCTCTTTTTATGATTTTGTCCTTTGGGGCTTGTCCTATACATTGCAGGGACTTATATGAAACATAATTCTGAATTATGTTGAGATACAAGTACAAACACCACTTTTTTTCTGCTCAAAAAGCAAAATCCACCCTGCTTGTCCCTTACTCTGCATGTATCAGACAGTGGATCAGACAGTGCATTAAAAGCAGAGATTTAGTTCTCAACAACAGTCCGCAACACAGGCTTCAGACTTCAGAAGTCCTTGCAGTGAAACTGTTCCATGGGGATAAACCAGCACAGCTCTACTCTTCTGCTGCTGTGCTGTCCTCTGATGAGCTCAGCAACAGCCAAAGACTCAGAAGTTTGAGACTTAGCCAAGCACCTCCTTTCTTCATGAGATTTTTCAGTACTTGGCTTTTGATCATGTCTAGGACTGACACCAAAGCCAGCAGTCTTTTCACAGGGACCTCCCCAGTACCTATTTCAGTTCTTGCCTGAAAGTGTCTTTAAGTATGTCCTTAGTTCTGGGCTGCAACTGAAACACAGAGCACATAAACCATGAAAGGAAAAAATCTGAAATGGCAGCTTTGACATGACATCTCTGCTCCTTGACTAGAGGAGTCTGACCAAGTTATTGAAAGTCAAAAGAATGTTGCTATGAATTGCATAATTTCTTAGTTGTTCTCAGTTTGCTACTCAGTAATGTGTTGTGTTAGTGCCATTTTTGAGAGGGTTCTTCCTTTACCCATGCAGCAAAACATGCTGTCTTCTCAACTGGATGATCCTGGACGTTTTTGGAGATTTGACATCTCCCAGATAAAGTAACTGAAACAAAGAAAGGATCCTTTTCTCCCTGGTTGTCTCCCTGACCTGAGGAGCTCCTGTGGTCTTGGAGGGCCTTACAAAGACTGAAGGCATTGCATCTGCAGCGTCAGTCTGAGTCTATGCTCAGAAGAGGGAGTGAGAATTGAAAGGTGCCTTTTAATTCTCCTTTCTCCTCCTCCCCCAAATGCTCTCCCATGCCTTCCATGCATAAGAAATATGACAAAAACCAGGAACTAAGATAGGCTGTTTGCAAACATGTTATGGCATTGCTTAGCAGTCCACCGAGTACCTACTGAAACAAAGATATAAGTAAAATACCCAACACCTCCGATGAATACTAATTAAATGCATAAACTTGGCCCATTGATCAATTTTATTGCTGAAAGCAAGAGGTTAAGAGGCTCTACTTAGATTTGTTTACTTAATTGATTTTGACTTTGATTTCTTACTTGCATTTTTAATATTATTTTTCTGCCTTGTAAACTCTGTTTGATCATCTTCAGAGAGAAAAGAGTTGTTAAAAAATTCATTACTGCCATTTTTTACTTGTAAGATTTTTAATAAACTACAGCTTACAGACACTGTGCTAGCATGGGAAAATGAATATTTTATAGAAATACGTTAAGAAAATAAATTACCTATCTCAGAATATAGTCAGGCCAGGCTTTCACTGGCAGCCAGAAATCAAAAAATACTTGATACTTTTATGTTTCACAGCATTATCTTCCACCAGGCCTTGTAAGTAGTCTATTTTTTCGTCAGTTCTCTATTCTAATATTCCCTCCTCTTCTCTCTTTTTTAATGAATCAATTATGACAACCCTAGTCAGCAGCAAAATTCATGCTGAAGCAGTTGATATTGCATCAGGCACAGCTTACTAACATTTCATGCCCTTTCTTTCATCTCTTTGGACTTCCTTTTTTGTTTCCTTGCCCATGTCTCAATATATCAGATCCTGAAGGTTGAATGGCCTAAGGAAATAAGAGAGATGTAATTTGCTGGAAGAGTAAACAGCTTTATCTAACCAGTCCATAAAGATGGAATGCAAAACTGGACAATCTTGTGGACATAAAGACTTCGGGTGGTTTTCACAGCCCAGGTGACAAGATTTTTGCACCCCAGAACTTGCCTACATTGCCTGCTAAAAATAGAGTAAATTAGCAAGTGTTATATTTTTCTATTGAACCTGCTTTTCTCCATCATCTTAGAAAGTGAGCCAAACACCTTTGCTTTACTTCCTTGTGCTTTTAATTCCATCTTTAGTTGTCTACAGTTGATTTCCTTTCTATCTGCCTGTATGACCTGTGGTCTTTGACTACCTTAAGACCCACCGTTGACCCTTCTCTTGATGTCAAATTCAAATTTCCATTCACTATAATGACACAGAGCTGAGGTCTTTGCTCCTTTTCTTCTCCCATCTCTACAGCTTCAAATCTCTCCATTTCAGACTTGGGAGTTGTTTCTTTGGGAATGTCTCATGAAATTTGATGAGGATGTCACATGAGTGTAAGGTTGTATTCCTTATGCAATGTAAATAGCTTTTGGCATTTGCAACTCAGGGAAGGATCCAATTGCATTGAAAGACAGAAATAGAAAGTAAGCCTGAAATTTTAATGCAGGCAATTAAATTCTACTACTAGCATTTTGAGATTAATGGTACAGTGAAACAGGCCCACTCTTTGTGGCTCATTCTACTAAAATGAAATTAGTGTCTTAATATGAACATATGGAAGCAGTTCCCTTCATGTATATTTAAATTCAATATTAATATTTAACACTTATATTCAGGGCTATGATTTTTCAGTCAAAATATTGCAAAGATTGGAGCAAAACCTTCCACTGCTGCAATTCTAGGAGCACTTATTCATTGCAGTGTAATTAATGTGGATTTAAAGCTGAAGCCAACAGGAATGCTCCTGCTAGCAGATTGCCTATGCATCAGTTTTAAATTTAGACTTTAACATCTCTGGTTCACTTTTTGTTCTGATGTGCCATTCATAAAAATGTTTGTCATTTTAAGAAGAAGATGAAAAAAAAGAAACTTAACCAGAAAATGAGTAGAATGGAGTAACAGACTGTACCACCAGCCAGCAAATTCACACCAGCTCAGCCTTATACCAGACTGTTGGAATAACTTGTGATCTGCTGGAGAGGGGGATGTATACCTTGGCTGATGTTAAGTGGCACTGTGAATGCCTGGCTCTGTCCAATTATGTTTCCATAAAGATGGTTCTTGAGCAAATCATCATTTCACGGTGTTGATCAACCTCTCATTATCTCTTCTAGAACGAGGTGGGACTGGGACACCGTAGCCCTGCAGTTGCAGTGAAGTTGCCAAAAAGCATCACAAGCAGGGTGAGGGAGGGGATTGTCCCAATCTGCTCTGCGCTGCAGCAGCCTCACTTGGAATATTGTGGCAATTTGAGGCACCACAATATAAGAAAGATATTAAGCTTTTAAGAGAGTGACCAAAGAAGGGCAATGAAGATGGTGATGGGCCTTGAGGGGAAGCTGTGTGAGGAGCAGCTGAGGACACTTGGTGTGTTCACCTGGAGAAGAGGAGACTGAGGGGAGACCTCATTGCACTTATCACTTCCCCATGAGGGGAAGAGGGGGGTCAGGCACTTTTTAAGATGAGACTGGATGTGGCACTTAGTGCCATAATCTAGTAACCACAGTGGTAGTGGATCAAGGGTTGGACTTGATGATCTCAGAGGTCTTTTCCAACCCAGCTGATTCTATGATTCCATGGTGTGACTCTTGGGGATGGTCATGTGCAGGGCCAGGAGTTTGACTCGATAAGTCCTTGTGGGTCCCTTCCAACATGGCATATTCTGTGATTCCATGAAGAATTCCCCCCTTTTCCCATTCCTTTCCACACCATTCTGAGCCTTTCAATTTAAAAGAATGGATTAACATCCCCCACACGTGGCCTTTTAATCATCAGGGATTCTTCTCACAGCTGTCACCACTCAGGCACACCTGCATGTCCTGTGTCTTTGCTGTTGATTTTGGTGGTTGTTTGAATTCATAGATGACAGTTCTGGATTCATCCTTGAGAGAACAATTCAAAACCCTGTGTTTTGAAAATGAAATGGATGTACTGAAAGGGCAGTCATAAACCACAAAAAGATGGAGCTGTCAGCCTGCGAGTTTGGGACTGTAGCTGATGGAGCTTGTGCAGTTGCTGAGTTGTGTATTCAGGCATGCTAAAACCTGAGTTTTGGAAAGTATGGGTTCTTGAGAAGGCAGTTCTTTGCAAACGCTTGTAATTAAAAAAACCCTGGTATTGAGAATTCCTTGTCTTCACTACTATACACAAGCATAAAAATGGTTGAAAGTAGTTTTGGCACAAAGTGGGAATTGAGAGCCCTTCCTTTTTCTTTCTTTTTATGTAGGACTGTATTAATTGTGGATTTAATGTGCTTATAGTCTACACACATTTTGATTTCCAAGTTTACAAATGTCTCTGAAAGATGCAAAACCTTTGTGCTCTTAAAGAAAATTACCCTACCATTAGCATGACTTGCTTCTAACATATGAATATTGTTGTGTTAACTTAAGCTAGCAAAATAAGAACCAAGACAATCCATTTATTCCTTATTCTTGTTACTTTTACTGGATAGTTAGATTTTTAATGTGCTCAAGAGACTGTTCTTTTTTCCCTAATAACAAACAATTATCAAAATAGAGGAAATACAGAATGCAGTAAAAAGCCTATTTTTTTACCTAGACACCTATTGGGTTTTGTTTGTTGGGGTTTTTTTCAAGTATTTATCCAGCACTGGAAAAAAAAGTGATTTTGCAGGGCAATGTGAAATGACTAAATAATACACAGACCGTTGGTGACAGGTAAATAGTGACAACAGCAGCACTGGAAACAGAAAGGCAGTTAAATGATATTATAAAAATTGTTTTCTTAATGATCTTATAATCTAAGCAACAGGCTGAGAGAGCTGAAGTAATTCAGCCTGAAGAAGTGAAGGTTTTGGGGAGACCTTATTGTGGTGTTCCAGCATTTCCAGGGGTCTTATAAAAAGGAGAAGGAGAGGCATTTTACATGGACATTTAGTGACAGGCCAAGGGAGAATGGCTTTAAGATGAAAGAGAGCAGGATTAAATGAGATGTTAGGAAGAAATTCTTTACTCAGAATGTGGTGAGGCCCTTGCACAGGTTGCCCAGAGAAGCTGTGCATGCCCCATCCCTGGAAGTGTCCAAGGCCAGGTTGGATGGGGCTTGGAGCAACCTGTTCTAGTGGAAAGTGTCTTTGCCCATGGCAAGAGGGTTTCAATGAGATGATCTTTAAGATTCCCTCCAACCCAGACTCTTCTATGATTCTGTGATTCTATGACAATTGCACGGAACTTCTCAAATCTTTATATTTGCTGCACAGGCCATGCAGAGATATACTGTAAATCCAGATCATGTGGTTACAAGAATAGTTAAAACTCTGTGAGGGATTTTACTGATAATAGTTGCATTAATCTTTCACAAAAAAAGGAAAATATTTGAAGTTGTGCCAGAGATTTGACCATTTTTAGACTGATGGGGCATCAAAGAACAAACTTCAGCTACACAGACGTGCTGACATATTCTACTGTGTTACAAAATCCATCAGGGATTTTTGTGGCATGTCATTGAGGAGACAACATACTTTTGTGCTTGTTATCTTCATAATACAATTTTCCTGAGAACTTAACTGGGCAGAAGTTGAAAATCATAAAGAAAATGATAGAGAAAGAGCTTCTATGGCAAATATTAATTTCTTTTTTACAATGTCTATTATCTTTATTTTTCTCTTAATAGAAAAAAAGATCTATCACAGGCGAGTTTGAACACCACAGTTAACATTTTAACTGGGAAGAAATAATTGAAAACTCAGTAATTTGGGTAAGTTTGCAGCACATATTGGAAATACAGTAATCACTTAAGCAGCTGGCTTAAGGGAATTAAACATGTG
>JAWWLV010000100.1:11495953-11510590 GCA_035041135.1 Platyrinchus mystaceus | reverse complement strand
GTAACCTTCCCAAACCTAACCTTCCCTCCTTCCTTCCTTCCTTCCCTCCTTCCTTCCTTCTTTCTCTCTATCTTCTCTTTCAGCTAGAGCTGTTCTTCCTTTTGCCACAGACGTAATTTTTTCTTTTTCTTTGTTTATCTTTTTCCTGACTAGAAAAGCTGCTTCAGTCTGCAGTATTGTCAATTTTCAGTTTCTCTCTCTTTCCCTGGTTTCAAAGCCTGCCTTTACTCACAGTGCAGTCTGTGGAATAACCCTCAATGCCCTCAGCTTAAACAAGCAGTAGGCAACTCTCTTTTCTATTTTCTCCTTAATTGTCTTCTACCTGGATTCAGTCAGGTCTTTCCTCTTTGCAAGGCTCCTCTCTTTGTTAAGTGCACCACTGATTTCAGTCTAAGTCAATTTGCTGCAGTGGGCTCAGTAATTTTTTGCACTCAGGTCATATCCAGTCTTGGAGGAGCTGTATCAAGTCTGACAGACTATCCTGATCAAGACACCTTCTGTAAATCTCTTCTAGCAGGAAGAGATCTATCCTATGGAAGGCAAACAATAGCAGTGCTTCAGAACATAGTGTCACAGCCTGAAATGATTAATGGAAAACAAAACAAGAAAACCTCCCCAAACCCCTCAAAAATCCAACACTAGGAATCCAATGAGCTTTACACCATGTCTTCAATGCACTGGAAGAACACGGTAGGAGCCTAAAAGTAATTTTGATTAGGGGACAAAGACTTATTTCTGTTTATCAAGCCCACTGTGATACAAGATGTTTTAACCATCTTACTGAGACTGTAGATCCATGATTTCAGATATCCGAAGAAGTATTGGAGGAGGCGGTATGTTTGTGCATCTAACAGGTGTTCTGTGAATTTAACCAGTTTAAGAGTACATATTTGGGGCACATGGGTATGTATTTGAAACAATACACACTGAAAGAGAGAAATTCTGTATTTGTTAACACTATGTATTAGTAAATCTCATCAAACAATTATGAAAGGGGTTTGAAAAGGTGAAAACCCTTCTAATTTCAAGTCTTGTTTTGTGAAGCAAACCACAAGAGACCTGTTTTTACTTTAGCTCTTAGAAGCAAGAAGAAATTGGTGTGTAATGCTTTACAAACTGGCCAGGTAGTACAACGAGTACCAGAATAAATGACTGACATGCTTTCCAAACAGCACAGCGTTTGTCAGAAAGAATATTGCTACCTAGAATTATTGCATTGTCTTATAATCAGCTATGGTTGCTAGACTGGTGGTAAGGATGTGAGGTAAAAACTATTTCCCATTCCCTTGCACAACTGCCTAATTTTACACTGGATCTTTCTGCCTCTTCACCATTGAGAGGGATTTACTCTTCATCCACATGCTCCTGTCCACATTGTAGCTGTGAAAGGTAAGAAATTATTTTACTGTTTTGTCTGAAAAATCTCCTGAACCTATCTCACTCCTTAGAGATAAGAGGCAGCTGAAGTTTATATGTGATTTAGCAGGTCAGTGAGATACCAGATATGCAGACCCATGGGGCAGAAACAAACTTATCTCTCCCAGAACACCTTCCTTTGGCAACTAAGGAATCTCAAGTTCACTTGAAAGTCAAATAAAAACAACATTCCTGAAATTGCAGTGATGCAAAAGCTGTTAATCTGTTAAGCATATAAACTTTCTGTATCTTTTAGAGGGGGCTTAAAAGACATCTTCTGTTTCATATTCATAACCACTTGCTTTTGCTTGAAGAACACTTTAGCAGTCTACTCTCTAAGGGTGTCCAATAATGCCAGGAAACCTGAAATCCTCCCCCATGTAGGACCTGTAAGTGTGGCTGTAAGTGTTAATGATGATAATCACATTTCAGGAAATTATTGCCAGGGGTTCAGGTGCTGAAGGGAACTGCCAACCAACTAGTCATTACTCATTCCTTTTAGGAAAAACAAGGGCAGCTTAATTTGGCATGAAATTTGTATGGCATAGATGAACTTTCAATATGAATGTGAACAATAGTGATGAAGAAATAGTGTAAACATGGTTAACAGATATTAGCTCATTTCACCTGGACATGTGCTCTAGCAAACAAAACAAAACAAAACTCGTAGCTGAAGATCAGTCAAGATCAAGGCCCTGCTCTGATGCTCTCTTCCAGTTTACCAGAAGTACAAGCTCTTCCAAAGACTCTGTCACAGTCCTATGCCCACATCCTTCAATTTAAGCTTACCAGTGAGCCTGCATAGACCTATACAGACTTTAGGAGTCCAAATGTACAAGAGTTGGACTTGAAACTTTGCAGCTTCTAAAACTTAAGTGTGTCATTTTTTATAACATTTTGACTTAAATTGCATACATAAAATAATTTAAAAAAATTATTCTGATCAATAGTTTGAGCCATGCATTCAGCAATGAACTACTTGGAAATATATATTTATTGGAATAAGTTCATGAAATTCTTTAAAATATTGCTCTTTACAGAAAAAAAATAGAAAAGGGAATGATGACGACCATGACTGAAGAAAAATAAATCAATGACTGCAATGTAATCACATTTGTTGCTGTTTCAGTTCAACCAGACATCTCACCCACCCCTACCTGTGGTTGTACAGGCAATTAATATACATAACTCATGCACATCTTTGGCACTGTTATAGGAAGTGATCTCCAGATAGAGAGATCTTGGTGCTTTCTTTTTTTGTTGTGTGAAAAAAGTCCATTTAAGGCTGGCACTGATGCATTATCTGCATTGACACTGCCAATTCATTTGACAACAGACTTTTTGATTGATTTGCAATAACAGCTTGACAGAAGGAGAGGATGTACTCTCACAGACCTTTCTTTCCTTGCTGTAGCACAGATTTGTTTGGTATGTCACAATTTATTTTTACATCCATCCTTTGTTTTTAATGATCGTGGAAGACACACTGAAGGATGTGAGGAAAACGGATATAGCAACACAGTGTGTCTTCACACTGAGGTTGTATAGGATGTAAGTAGTACAGAACAGAATATTATCCTGTAACAGTTAAAACTCCTTACTTTGATCCTATCTCCCAGGATTATTTTAAACACAGATGTTACTTCCAGGTTCTGCCTTTCTTTTTTTCTTACCTTAACATAGTGAAATACTGGTACAGAAAATCCTTCATTTGGGGAAACATTGGTTAAAAGAATAAGACAGATATTATTAGGCATGAGTATTTAAATCAGCAGTAGAAGTTTAATAATGGAAGTTTTGTTTTATTTAGCTTCTCCACCATAGAAACTTCCTCAGAACTTGTGTGAAGGAACTCAATAGATTAAATGACAGTGAATCTTGTGAGCAGTCTGTCTGGTCCTCACCATTTTTCACTTCAGAGGATTTGAACAAGATAGTTAAACAAGTTGGAGCTGAAATCAAACTTACCAGATTTATATGGAGCTTCAAAAACATCGTTTTGTTGTAGTTTCTTGTGTACGTGTTTGAATTGTCACCAAGTCCAGTAAATGGCTCAGTTCTATCACAGTCTTTTGGAGGCAGAAAAGACTCATGGCACTGTTGAGCACACAAATGATGCAGTATGGTCATTAACATTTGTTTCACACACTTTCAATTTGTGGCTTTTAAAAACAGTGGAACTATCAGTGAGTTCTTAAGACGGCTTTTACAAACTCAGCAAAATTACCAAGGTAAGTTGCTTTCCCTTTAATTAAAGATGTCTTCTCCAGTGCAATCATGACAGTATTCAAGAAAGAATTAAACTCCTTGGGCACTGTAGCTACATGTTACAGTGATGTAATAATGATGTAATAAAATACATGGATGCAGACCAAGATCAAATCCACTGAAGGATTTTCCAATTTTAGTGTAATCTAGTGTAGTCAAACATCACTCCTCACACATACAATTTTTTCATTTCAAACGTTCATTTTCTCATCATTTGTGTGCTCTAACATACTTAAAAATGTCAGAATATTTGCTCTGGACTAAAGTTCCACTTAGTTAACCATCTTGTTTAGGACAACCTATGTGGCTAGAAGACAGTTTATTAACAGGGCAAGAGAATTGTTTTCCTTCTTGGACAATGTGGTGAGATATTTATTTCATGTTCTGGGAAGTCTCTGCAGTTCAGAGCACCACCCTTCTGGTGTTACTAGTGTGTTTTTGTTTGGCCAGTTCAAATAGAGTGTCAACTTCCTTCTGAAGTTGTTAGGGTAGTGCAAAAATCAAGATTTAGGTACTTATTGCTATATTTGCCTGCAACATTCAGCATGAGTGTGATTGTATTCAATAGAGCCATAGGTCAATAAAGTGTTGATATATGCTTTGAAAAGACTGACAGACAAGGAAGAAGTCTCAGCTCCTGACACTCTTGAAGCTGTCAATGCTTTTTGACTCATGTGTGTCTCATATGAAAAATCTGCTGTTTTAACAGTTCAAGCCTTGAATCCCAGGCTTTGCACTGGAAAGATGGGGTAAAGAAGCCAGAGAATTAGAAGATTCATCAATACATTACAACTAGTAAACTGGTTTGGAAAATTATACACTATATAATAAACTAGAGCTGATGTGCATTCAGTCTAAAGATGTGTTTCCCTTGGCAGTGACATCTAAGTAGTTTAGTCCCATGGGAATGGGAACGGAAATGGAAATGACTCCCTCAGACAAGTGGCAATTGTAGGACTGTCTAATCTAGTGGCTTAATTTCTCTCCCCACAGTCAGATGTAATGGCCTGAGGATCACACAGAATGTACAGATATAAACACCTTCCTGCAGTGCAGCAGGAGACCAGACAGGTCATGCAAGGGCATCTTAAATGGCCGTAGAAAAGCTGTCTTTTACACCTGAATTGCACTCCCAGTACTACTGCAGTGCAGCCATCAGATGAAAGACAGTTAAAATAATGGCGTGTAGGTTCCTTGTAGTTCAATGCAAAGACTATACGGGAAAAAAGACAATTTTCATAATGTTCAAAATTATTTGTTTCTTTGTTTCCCCGCTTATCTTTGCCCTAATTTTTTCTCTACACTTACTATTTTTATAAATCTGAGAAAGTGTTTATGAGAAAGCAAGCCTATTCCTTTCCTCTCCAGTTCAGAGATGGGAGAAATTAGGAGAAAATTTGAGCTCCTTGTCTAAACCAAACAGAATCATTCCTAATCTGTAGCAAGGGAAGTTTTAACTTTCAAGTGTTTATTGCTATAAGAATAAACCAAATCCAAAATGTACAGGTAGGCCCAAGCTTTCAGCTTGGTTGCATCTGCTGGTTTGGCATGATAATGGTATGACAACAGTCTTCATAATAATTTACTCACTCTTGTGTCAGAACACACTCTTGTGTCTTTCGTGTAAAGCCATAATTTTCCATTCAGATTAAGTATGTGAACAGTGTGAATTACATAAATATTGCTTATCAGAAATAAAAAAATATAAAAAAATTAATGGACTTTAATGGTGACAAAAGATGAATGACAGAAACACAAGGAAGAAGTCAGAGGTTTCCAAAACTCTTCTCCGTGGTTTAAGTTTCCCCTTGCACACAAGTATTGCTGTAGCAAATGCAGTCAGTGCTGCTGTCATTGCCGGATTCTCAGCTGATAAAACTGGCATTAATTAAATTCAATCCACTGAACACTGTATTTGTTAAACAAATCTGAGGCTGTTTGTTTGCTTGTTTGTTTATTTGGTTGGTTTATTTATTTCATGTCTAGGCAAAACCAAGCTCCACAGTGGTTTCTAAACTTGTTTTTAGAGTTGCTTCATTCCTGTCCTTTTCAGGTTTTGTGTCCTTCTTTCCCTCATTCAAGTGACAATAACCACAGACCTCACCCCTGAAAATCTTTTCTAGAGCATAAGCTCAAACTGTAGAGAACAGCCAGTCCTCACTGGCAGTGCAGTTCCTGCTCAAATGACTCCTAATATGGTCTCTGTCCCACCAGCTGTTGAAGATGCCTTTCCTTTCCAGAGCCCTTGCTCTGAATTCAGTGCCCTGCTCTTCCAGGGACAGCTTTTACAGATAATTTATGTCCACAGAAAGTGCAACTTCCTCTGCCTGGCCTGGGTAACAAGCACGAGCTGCACACCAGGCAGTTCTGAAAATTTTCATGTCACTTGTTCCACAATGAAATGTCCCGTTTCTGAGCATTCTCCATTCTTCTTAGTATCATCAATGTTTTGCCGCTTCCAGGAAAAAGTTGAATTTTTAAGAGAGCTGCACTATCTGTCTGATGTTCTGGTGTAATCCAATCCAAATTTAACCAGTTGGTTTGGATGATTTTCAGGTTGCTTTAAATAACTATATAGTTTAAATAAACATACAAAAACTATACAAAATACTGACCTCTTTAAATTTTTTGAACCTTCTGCAGTACAGTTCTGCCTGCATTGCAGGCTTGGTCTCTTTGCCTCACTCTCAATTCCCCAGAAGGATGTGAGAAAAAAGAAAATCATGAAGGTGTCCAAAAGTTTTCCTACAGGGATAGTGAGTTAAAACAGCATTGCAAAAGAGTGCTTGTCCCTAGCTAAACCTTTCCTCTAGGCCAGAGGATGATGTTGAGAGATGTGCTGTGAGGTCTTCTCAGTTGTCAAAGATGTGCCCATTGCTGAAGACATTGGTCAAATACTTGGGCCTGCAGCATGCAAGGAGCTAGTGCAGATTACTCTTTAGATCTTTTCTTCTCAGAGGAAGTAGAAGCAGCACAGAGAAAAACCATTCCACTGCACTTATTTATGAGCAGAATGAAATTCAGATTTTTCTCAGTCTTGAGAAGGCTTTGCTCCTCAGGGAAACTGAAGAGTCTGATTCTTATCCATGACTTTGCTGCTCCCTGAACTTTTTGGGAGATCTAGGGAGAAGGGAGATGGATGCATTTGGCATTTGTAAAACTCCGTATTAGGCAAAAAGATTGGAATAATAAGGTAGGATTTATGCCAGCCCTCCTGATCTCCTCTGTTTCCTGTAGTGAAGGCAAAGGCACAATTTACCCTAACTCTAATCCTTCAAACACTTTAACATTGAACCTCAGCTCCCACCTGCAGAGGAATTCCTCTCCACCCTGTTCAACAAATCACCTTATTCTACATGACCTTTCTTCATCAGGGTACCAGCCACCTCAATCATGCATCTTCTAAAGCCAGTGAGGGATCCCTGCTAAGCCAAGCTCTCAGTCCCTCTCATCTGTTAATAATCCTCACAAATTTCTGCAGTGGCAATTTGCCTTACCCAAAATATCCTTATGAATGGATATAAGTAACTTACTTTTACTCCTGTGACAGGAAATTGGAAAAAAATATTATTCCACAAGGACCAAGACTGATATTCTGATTAAAAGAATAAAGAATGAAAGAATTACACTGTAAGACACAGTTGCTCAGACATAATAATGTCAGCTTATAGTTTAGCCCATTACCAGAAGATTAATTTATGACCACACAATAAATGCAGCACCAGTTTCATTCCACTGGTTAAGGTGGAAGGCCAGGATTGATTTCATTCTATTCTGTAAATCTGGAAGGTTCAATAGAGTTTATTTTTATCTCTTTTAGCATCAAGTGATAGTAGTGATGCTCATATCTATATATTATTTCCAATTTCCATTAACAATACCATGTTGAATGTGGATTTCAGCACAGCCTACCTTTCTGCCCCACATAAGAAGAGATGATGCTTCCCCCAGTTTGGGTTATGGCATTTTACAAATGTTTGGTAGGCACTTTCAGAGACGTATTTGTCAGAGCATAATTAGGGTGGCAGCTACTATAAATGATCTCAGAGAGAGTTCTTGGAAAAGTTGTCCAGCTGAGTACAGCAATTCCTTGAGAGAACAGCTGGGAAAATTCAAATTCAATTAAGAAGGAGGCAAAGGGAGAAGCAGAATACCTGTACTGACACAGTGTCCTTCCTTTCTTAATCTGGTGTGGGCATCTGCTCCTATCAGTGAAATATATTCAATATCTTTTTCCTCTGCATATCTTGGCTAGCTCAGAGTTTAGAGGTAGTTGAGGAGACTCATTCTTGGCTAGATGATGGTTGCTGAAGCAATGAGCATGTGGAAAATTAAATGACTCAAATTGTTGCCTGCAAGTTGATGACATTGGGAAAGCAGTAAAACAGACAACAAAAGAAATTCAAATGTTAGCCCTTATCTCAGTTCAGACATGTTTTCATGGCTTCTGGTAGGACCAGGAGTGAAGAAAGCATTATTTCTCTTCCTTTGTGGACTAGCTACCTTGATGTTCTTGTATGATTGCTTGTCTTATGCAACTTGCCACACATGTAATAAAGGGGACGCAATTAGTAGCTATGCCCAGAGATCCTGAAATGGCTACAAAAGGACTGAAAATAATGGCCCTGAAGACAGTGCCAAAACAGTAATAGTTATTCTCAAGAAAATTGATAGTTATTCTCAAGAAAATTTCACCTGAGATAATGAAGTGGCTCAAGAGGCAACTACTAAGAAAACGATACTTCCTTTTGAAAGAACATAGTATAAAAGAATGAAAGAGAATAAAAGTTCAGGTTTTTTTAGTTAGCTCCTCTATATCCTGGCTATTTATGTGTTTCCTGAGACCTGGGTTTTTGGAAGAAGCATGAGATGAAAGGCTGGGGAGCTGGTTTTGAAGCCCCTTTCTGCAGGAGCCTGGAGTGTCTTTTGGGGAAGGCACCTTTGGAACACCGGCTGCTACAAACTCTGCCGGCTATAGTAAAAATGTGTCTTCATGTCTCTACTTTCTACTCAGAAAGGAAGAATACTAAGGTTTCTGAGTTTGTTTCTGAGTTTTCTCTTCAATTCATGACAGTTTTCATCCTTAGACATCTTGTAGATGAGTCTGGATGTCACAGGTGGAGGAAGGAAATACTTGTGTACTTCCATTTTCTGAGGGCAAATACAGTTTTGCCCACTATGGAAACTGATTTCTAATAAATAATGGAATTTTGAATGATTGCTGTATTTGGGGAGTTGTTTTTTCTTCATCTCACATATCCTATTGCAAACAGACAATTTCTGGCCAGTTGCATTAGATTGCAAACCTGAAGTAGGAAAAAAAAAGGAAATCCACTACATATTAAAAAAGTAGCATGCTGTTGTAAAGGATTGGATCACAGAAAATGTTGATCCTGCAGTTCAGTGTCCTATATAGTCCATTGAAAGTTTAACCTAGGGACTCCAGCAGCAGGCTGAAAAAGATAAGCATTCAATTTTTCAGTCATCCTGGCACAACACATTTGTAGTTAATCCACTGTACACAAGAACACTCAATCACGTTCTCAGATGTCTGGCTAATAAATCAGCAGCCTTACAGTATAAGGTTTTATGTACTAGGTTTGCCTCTTCACTAAAATCTAAAGCAAGCAGACAGACATAGTTGTGTCCTGAAGCAGCATTTTGGCTGCTACACCTCCACTGGTGCTCCCTCTCACTGCCATTGTTTCCCTGGCATCCAGTCCAGATCAGCAGAATATTAGAAGTGAAATTTTTATTAAACAGCAGATGTGCTCTGAGCTCAGCTGAAGGTCTGAGTGCTCAGCTGGAGGCAACACTTCATGCTGAATGTTGAACAGTGTTCAGTATTGGATAAGTGCTTGATTCCCATTAATGAACACATTGTGTTTTGGAAAGTCAGTGCCTTTGTTCTTGGGAGGCAGCACACAGAATTGTCTCAATTATGGTAGAGGATACTTAGAAAAGTGCAAACCACTGTGAGAAGGAAGACAACTGTGCATAAACTCTGTAAAAATAAAATAAAAAAAAAATCAAGAAACATCAATGAAGAGTTTGACACTGGAATGAAAACTGCATAGAGTTTACCAATATCCATGGAACACATCAGAGGGCCTGAGTCTACAAGACTGTGGAGAAAATGCTGGTCAGAACTCCCATGTTGTTATAATTTGGTAGCTATAAAATTTAGAGATAGTGTCATTATTGTGACTGGTAACTGTGAAATAAACTTCAAGTAACAACAACATCAACAACAAGAATGTACTCATGTATTCTAGGGTCAATGGTCTTGTTTTTATTTTATTTTTCTGCTGCTTTATGGATTTGTTATTTGGATCCCCATCATGGCAGAGGATTTCTGCTGTAAACCTGGGGGACTGATTATTCGTTTATTTGTTAATTTATTTAAGCTATGCTCGTGTGCTTTTTGAGTAAATTAGTTTTGATGTGGTTCTTCCTAGGTACTGTTATTGGTAGTATAAAAATAATTAATGGGCCAATGGGTGCGTAGCTCATTTTCACGTGAATATCACCATTTATATGTGCATTTAGCAGGCAGGGGTCACCAGCTCAAAAGGAAGGTGGTCCTGCATGGCTGATGGAAGGAGAGGGACCTGCTTGGGAATGCAAAAGAAAGCTGCTTGCCTTCTTTCACAGTTGAGAGAAAAGGGCCTTAGCATCATTTTGTTAAAGGTCCTTTGGGTCATATCAGTTGAAAGCTGTAATTCAAAATTATTAACCATCATTGCCAGAATTAGATACAGGAATAGAATGGGGATAATCTGTATTTCCAGCAAAAGTTTATCCATCAGCAGCTGAAAGCAATGTGGGACACTAGCAGTGTAAAATAACTCCACATTCAGGTCAGGGCAGATCAATAAGAGTCTGTATCACACAGCAAGATATCAGCAGGATTGGAAGAAGTTGGCAAGATCTGTATTAGATTCTGTATTTAAGGATGATTCTACAGTGCCCGCAAATGGTTCCAAATACTCCTGAAAGCCCCGATGAAGACTTTTTCTATGGTATTAAACACTTAATGAAATTTAAAGCCACTTCCTTTGGAATATCACACATGATTTATAACACAGCTAGCTCCTTTTGCCTCCCAAGACTGAGTGCATATACTCTCAGAACTCTTTTTGAAGGCACAATCATAGTGTTGTTATAGCTGTCATGTTCTAAAAATATAAATTAATCCAAAAAATGTGAAAAAATATTGCTTCTTCCTGTAGAACTTGCTTGTAGGTATTTGCATTTCCTCCACTCCAGGACTGAATCAATCTTGAATTATGGCATAGGCTAAATAACAAGTGTGAAAACTCAGTTTGCATTTGACATTTCTTCACTTCAGTAGGAAACATCATACAAGATATTTTCTTCAAGTATACTTATCTTCTCACTAAGTCCTGAGTGAGACTTGCTTTGATTCACTTGGAACTAAATCAGTAATTGTATACAGCCAGTACTACTTGGCTGCTCTCTAATAGCATGATCCTTAAAATAAGAAAAATAAAAAAAAAAAAGAAAAAATAATAAAAAGACTAATAAAAAAAAGAAAAATTAAGAAAATATAAAAGAAAAAAGAGAAAGAAAAATGTGTAATTTGTTTTTCTCATGTGATATATATAAAGTTATTTGCACTGAGATGCTGACATGTTGCTTGCATAAATGAAATTCAGTAATTTCTCACACAGTGATCTCCTATTGTTGCTGAAGTTAATGTGTCAAGTGCCTTTAAGTTTCATGAGAAATCAGATGTTTGATTACTCAAGAAATAGGCCAAAAAAAATTGTATGGAGATCTGGTGCTGAACGTGGCAGGGACTGTGTAATGGCATATTCCAAGTGGGACTGGTGTTAAGGAATACACACGGAACAACAGAATGCTCTGGGTGCACTTCAGGATGCTCAGTGACAGTGAGACCAGAACACTTCTTTGTAGACATGTTTTCTGCTTTGGAGTAACTGGTCTTAAATTTAATGTTCATGAGTCAAAATAGAGATCCCAGCATCCTGTGGATCTTCAGATGTTTTGTTGGCTGTTACTTTTGTTACATGTATATTATAATAACATAAATGATGCTTACAAAGGAGCTGACATTACTGGTTTCCAATTATTAGTTATGTCCTTTCTGCGAACTGAAAGACACGAATAATTCTGTAATTCTTTTCCTTACAGACTACTCTGAAAAGAGGAAAAAAGTTCTAATGAAAGCTTTTAAAATTTCTTTATAGGAGAGTTATTAATATCCAGAAACTTGATCTGTTGTTTTGTTTTGTTTTCCCTTTTCTTTCTCTGCACTGTGTGTCACACTGGTGTTTAGGACTCCAGTAATCACCCTTTGATATTTTTTCATCATCTGTTATGAAGTGACCAAATGCCATCCATGCATTTCTGCATGAACAGGACCCCTATCACCAGAGACAGGCAGAAGCGCCTTTTATTTCTACCTCTGCTAAAGAAAGACCAGATCCATGACTGAACATTTTGAGACAGGATGATAAATAATGTTTTGGTGACTCAACATGCAAGTGCTCAGCTGGCCTTGGTGCCACTTGAGTCCTGGAAAGTGCAGCTTAATAACCACAGAAACAAGGGACAAACCATACTGGCAGCCCTAAAGATTCTTGTCCAACACCACCATACAAAGCAGAGCTGACTTAAAAGTTAGACCCAGCTTCAAAGTTACGCTATGTTAGAAAAGTTCGTATTCAGGGAAGTTCTAAATAAATCCATGGCCAGAGTTCCAGTGCAGAGATTGTACCTCTGCTGGAGTAAAACCAGAAGCTTTGCGTAGATGAGAAACAATTGTCTGTCGGTGCCAAACATTGTTTAGATTGTGGAGAGAAAGCTAAAGTGACATAGAAAAATGGAAATTTCCTGCAACTCTCTGTAATGCTGATCCTTCTGCAGTATTTGCTGTGTCATGTTTGCAGTGGGAAGTTTGCAGCATTTATGCACAATCTGCAGGCATGAGTTAGTAGAAAGTGCAATAATCTATCAAGAGAAAACCTTGCACAGGTCTTGTAAACATCCCTTAGAAGCTAGGAAGTGCACAATAGGTCTGAGACGGTGCAAGAGAACAATAAAAAATTTCCCTAATTGAAGAGTGGGAGGGGAAGTGGTTCTGAAAATCTGCATTAAGTCTTCGTTTTGCTGATGATTCCTCTGTAGAAACATCTGCTGTTGTCTTTCAGGTCCATCACCAGATCCAGCTCTGTATGGGCTTTAGCTTTTCTAACCCCATTCCCACTTGCTTTCATGGTGTCTCTGTATTTCACTGGCGTTGGCTGTCTCTGCTCCTGCTGTAGAAGCCTGTGCCTCTTTTTATATAAGAATTTAGTGAGGAGCTTCCTCTTCCACACAGGCTTCTTGCCTCCTTTGCTTGATTGCCTGCACTCTTTTGAGTTTGCAGAAGGGGACTTTTGAATATCAGCCATGACTGCTACCTGTTTTCTGTGCTATTTCCCATAAAATTCTTCCAAGTAGATCTGTGAACTGGACAAAACTTTTAAAAGTTCTTTTGCTAGTTAGAAAGTAAGTGGGAAAAGTTTATAAGCTTTTGTGTGTTTGTCTTTTTTTTTTTTTTTAAGCTTAGCAGATGGCTTTATTTCATTCTATTTTTCCCTGGAGGAATGGCAATGATTATTGGTAAAGAAATGATGCTAAACATGCACAAGGGGAAAAACCCCATCCACTATCATATAGTGAAATACAGAAACAAGAGTTTCTGAGATCAAACTGCTGGTTTCTGACTTCACATAAGATCAAGAACTGGGAATATTTAGGCACATACAGATTTAAGTATATTTGCTTTACTACAGTGGATATTTACCTTAAAAGAATTATGTCTATTTCACTGTCTACTTAACCAAAGCATGCCTAAAATATACCTGCAGAAGTGTGCTGGGCAGGATTGCCCTGACCATACCAGCAGAAACAGAACCGTAAATGAAAAGTCCTGATCATTATATCACAACAGAGGAAGGAAAATACATCTTCCGTATAGAAAGCTCACGTCTGAGAGAAGCCCCATGAACTGCAAATAATGACATAAGCTGTCAGTGGATGGTGTTCAGGTCATTAGGACATCTGGATAACAAGCACATACTGGGGAGAGAGAGTGCAATACTTACAAAACATGCCTTGAGAATTGTTTTCTTTGTTACCAGTGAGAATAGATTGTGATATTTGCTAGTGAACAACTGCTCTGAATTGCCCTAATTCAAGAAAAAAATCTGTTAGCTTCTATAATGAAACTGGTCGATACTCATTACCTTTTTTAAAAGGCCTAATCTAATTATAGCTTTTAGTAGTCTGGTGAGAAAATTAGAAAGGAGTTTACAGTTACTTAGAGATTAAAGGGAGGAAATTTACATTCAAGCATCCAGTGTTTTTCCCAAAACTCAGTTCCCAAACCGCCACATTTGAAGACCGATTGTCAAATACTCTTTAAATAGGCTATGTATTTTTTTACTTTTCATTGCATATTATAACCTCAGAAGTATAATTTCTCGGCTGCTTTTGTCCTTCATATCCACAGATCATTGATTTTTATCTGTGCTGCTATTGGAACTTAAAATTACTTTGCTTTCATGTTTGTGTGCTGAAGGTCTCTGAACTCAGAGCAGGAGTTGGATCAAGCCCTGCTCCCACATGTTACCCATACTTGTCTCTTCCCCGACCCATGTGGAGGCTCAGAACAACTTTCTTGAAGTAACTCTATGGTCAGCCATCAGAAATGTGCCCTCCAGCATTTTGAGTCATTCTGCCAAATTGTATTTTACAGTATTTTCTTCCGTGACTTCTAATATTTCTGCCTGTGAGGATATGATTTCATGAATTTATGTAAGTATGGAGAGTTTCACCCATGATATGATATCTATCTATCTATCTATCTATCTATCTATCTATCTATCTATCTATCTATCTATCTATCTATCTATCTATCTA
>JAWWLV010000100.1:11480927-11495853 GCA_035041135.1 Platyrinchus mystaceus | reverse complement strand
GGGCTCAGTTCAGCGCAGGCTGTGTCTCACCTAAAAAATCCATTGTGCAGGCTTGAAAGGTATAAAGACCTTTCCCAGATCTTCGTTCCCAAAGACTGGCCACTTATTATTAGTGGGGACTTAGGTCTAATAGCCACTTGTAGGTTGTGAGGATGGGTGTTGCCTATTTTCAGGGTAGTTTTGAAAACAGAAGAGGAACGTGAAGCTGCCTGATGCACCACAGGCTGCTGGCAGTCTTGGAGCAAAATGAGTTGAAGAAAGAAGATCAGGAATCCACATAAAGTAAACAGGCTTGCAGTCCAGAAATCAGAAAAATGGAAACAATAAAAATTGGCAAACTTTCCTACTAGGGCTCTACAAGGCTCTTTCAGTTTTAATTTCCCCTCATATGTCCCTCCCTTTTTTCACTCACTTTTCCTGCCTTTTTCTCCCCTCACATTTCTCACCCTTTCTGCCTCATGTCTCTTGCCCATTTCCCCTCACATTGCCATCCCTTTTTTCATTCATGTTTTGTGCCGTCTTTCCCCTCATGCTTCTCACCCTTTCCACTCACGATTCTCACCAGTTCCCTGTCAATTTTCATGCCCATTTTTCAGTGGCTTTTCCTGCCCTTTACCTCTCATGTTCCTCCACAATTTTTACATCCTGTTTCCTGCTGTTTTCCACTCATGTTGCCAGCCTTTTCAACTCATGTGTCTCACAATTTTCCCCTCACATTTCCTCCCCACTTCTGCCTTCACATCTCTTATCCTTTTTTCACTCACGTTTCTTGGCCTTTTACCTACAACTTTTTGTCTCTTTTCTCCCCTCAGAATTCTCTTGGTTGTTTCTCTAATGCTTTAGGCATGTGCTTAAGCGAAGTACAGAATAGAATTAGAAATAATTAGAAGATAAAAATAGAGGGGAGGAGCTGTCAACCTGAGATTCACATTGTTCTCAGGGTGCATGCCTGCATGCCCTGTGCTGTCCTCTGCAGGCCCTGTTCACCTTCAGGGCTGAGTGTACCCTCAGACAGCTGCAGAGGGCTCTGAGCAAGTGGAGGTAGGAGCTCCTGGGCCGCACGGTTGTGCTGCTGCCAAGCAGAGAGACCTGAAGGGGCTTGAGAAAGGGGCTGACAGGAACCTGTGGCAGGTTAGCTAGGAGAAGAGCCAAGTCCTGCACCCGGGGAGGATCAAGGCCTTGCACCAAGAGATGCTGGGGAAGAGCCAGTGGTACAGCCACTGTGCAGATGCCTTGGCGTCACAGTGGGCCCAGGCTGAGCAATTGGGAGCAGACAAAGTGCCCCTGGGGCAAAGGCAGATGATTGAATGCAAGGCTACAGGTGGGAAAGCCTGGGCAGCAGGTGGAGGGAGATGTCCTTTGTCCTCAGCTGTGTCCAGCCAGCTCTGGGCTCCCCAGCGCAAAGCCGACACTGGCCATCTTGAAAGGAATTCCTGCCCCAGTCTCCCAGCCCAGTGCCCACCCCAGCATCCCCTGGACTCACACCGTTCTCTGTTGGAGCCAATATCCACCAGCAACAGCAGCAGGGAGCTGTCCTGGCAGAGATTAACAATGGGAGAAGGCAGGCTCTGGCCCAGCCTCAACATTGCACTTCCTGTTCTCACTGTCACTGACAGAATTCTATGTGCTGCTAAGAATGCCCCTCAGGAATTTTGAATGTAAATGTGCCAAGTGTGTGTACTCTTCTCCTCAGGAGCATGGTGCTGGAGTGCAGGTGCTCAGGAGAGCAGCTGCTGGGGAGGACGTGGTGCTTTCTCCACCTCAGTGGTTACCAGCATCTGAGTGATCAGGACTCATACCTCCTGGACACCCTGTGCGCAGGCGCCTACTTGGAGGTGGAAAAAGTCGCTTGCTGCATACAAATGCTGGCTGCATTTGTCCCAGTTGCAGCACTGCTAGCTCATGGTGCTTCCCTCCTGACGGTCCTGCAGGTTCCAGCTGACATGCAGTACTGGAGAAAAACGAGTCAAAGTAATGAGGTCAGTAGACCAGAGGTAAACATGCTTGCAGTCCAGAAATCAGAAAAATTGAAACAAGAAAAGTTGTCAGTCTTTCCTGCTAAATCTCTACAACACCCCAAGCCTGTATACTGAGGGCTTCCAAATTACTCTGAACTTAGAAACCTTTGAAAAACTTCTAGAAACTGAAAGAGAGACATTCAAACGACTGAATGCCTTAGGAAGGGATGTCTTAGTTATTATTTTGGCATTGCTGTTCTTCTGGTAGGTAGAGATGTCATCCTAAAAAAGAAGATCCAACTGTTAATTGAAAAATTTATGTTTTTTCCTTTATCTAAAATCTGGCCATTACTGTTAAATAAGAAAAGAATACTTCTTAGAATAATTTGTCTTTGCAACTATAAAACCCTGTTCTAAAATAAGAAGGAATCCGACTATTGACTGGTTCTTGAGATGGATTGCCTCAGCTTTTTGATGAGCTTGTTGCAAACTATTTGTGAACATGGAGATTAGTAGGAAGGGAAAAAAAGGAACAGCAAAAAACCTGTATCTGTTACTTTAAACATGCTAGAGGGAAAAGACCTCAAGGGAAATCAGAATCCTTTTTTGGTATAAACATGCCAAAAGGTATAAACCTTTATACCAAAAGGTATGAACATTTTTTCAGCATACAACAAATATTCACCAACTGAGTCTTTCAGTTGGTGTCCTGGATCCTGTGTTTCAGAGATAAAAAGGAAAATAAATTAAAAAAAAAGAAAACATCATAAAGAAAAAGATGTGGAGTGATCTGTCCCAAATTAGAAGTCAGCCTGACCTCTGACACAGACTGGCTGAAGTCTTGAAGCCCTGAGTGAATGATGGTTAATATCTTACATGGGACATAAAGTAATGAATATAGGTCAAAACTTTCTGAGATGGCTCCTCAGACACAGAATCCTCCTAGTTTAAATGCATTCAGCTATGATAAAAAAAAGGCAAAGATGTCCATCCATGATTTTTTATATGTGCTTCATATGATAGTTTAAGAGTCAAAGGTAATCTGTCTGGCTGCTATCCATCCATGTGCATTCTTAGGATGTCTTTAACCTTGGCTTTAGCACATGGACAGCTTCTAACTCAGTGACTACAGTCATTGCTGTTACTGATGCTGCTCAGATGTACAAAACACACATCTCCATTCTTCATAGTGTCATAACACCAGTGGCATTCAGTAACAGAATACAAATAAAGATAAATTATAAAATAGATTATTTACTTGTGAATCCTGTCAAAACATTAGTTTGGGTTTGTTATAAATATAACACTCAAGCTTGTATTTGGGAAATGAATAACAGGGTCTCTTTCTAGAATCATAGTAAATTTGTGTGGGTACAGTCTTAGTCTCATATGAAGAAAAAGAACCTCCTCTGATTACTAATCATGATGGGTATTTTAGAAGGTCAGTAAAGTGGAAAACAGAATTCAATTCAACATATGGGGAGCAAGAATTAGCTTATGCAAAAAGTTAAAATGGTAACAGTGTATGTTAAATATAGAGCAATTTTATTTAATTTTCAGCTCAGGTTATAAATCACTCTAAATGGAATGAACATGATATATGATTCCATTTCCCTGCTGCATTACTTAAAGTTAAACACTGAGAAACTTTCTTGGTGGAATCTGAAAAGGCAGAAAAGACAAATTGCTAAATTCAAACCTTGCTTTCACTGATGAAAAATAGTTAAATGGTGACAGCAACTTATGATTTCTCAGTGTAGGTTTTTATTAAAGACATGCCATTCTGGTTTTTTATCATTGTGGGAAATCAGTCAGTTGTACCCTTCACCTGATCAGTTATAGAGTTTGAAACCTTCTCCTGCCCTTTCTACCCACAGGCCTCAGGAAGGATGTAAGCAAATAATTCCTTTGTCCATGATGGTGGAGGTTTGTGTAGGGTTTCCAGAACATGGAGAAAATTGAAGCAAGAATCTTCCAAGGTGGACTGTGAAGTTTTCCTTTTCCAGCAGTCCCTTACTCTTTGTTTTGTCACTTGCATTTACATCAATTAAATAAAAAATAAAATAAAATGGTGTTTTCTTGGTATGCCTTTACTTTTTCTCAGAAGATGACTGTGCCTGCTCAGAAGTTTCAATAGGCATATCTACTAGAACTTCCCAGGGAAAGAATTATCCTTTTTGTCTCCAATGCCTCCATAATCAAAATATGTTACCTTTTAATCTTGTTTATGGAAGGGTGTTGTGTACAGAAGAACCATAAAACAGAACTAATCTTGTATAGTAAATCAAGTATAAATGATAAAAACTTCAAATATTACTCTTTCTTAGAACTGGTGAACTGCATGCCTTGCCCATAAATGTAATAAAACCCGAATATTTTGACTGATGTCATTAGCAAATAATGGAGTTTTTTCAGGTGACATTTCTCATAACCAAGACTTTTACCTCTCCTTGCAAATTTTCATTCCAGTGAACTGTTTAAAAACAAATATTTTTAGTATCTTTCTAGAATTTGGAAATATAGGAAAGTATTCCATTCTCATGCAACTTCTTTAGTGATATTATTTATTTTTATGAAATCTTCCAAGAATACAATTCTTTCTGTCCATAAAGATGGTGCTAGTAATGCCAAGGTTATGTTTTCAATCCCCATACAGGCCATTCACTTAGGAGTTGGACTCTGTGATCTTTGTGGTTCCTTTCAACCCAGAATATTCTGTGAAAGCTTTAGATTTTTATTATATTTACATTCAAAGCCAAATATTTTCAAGAATTTACAGATAATTTCAGTTTAAAGCAGATTTCTCTCCCCCTACCCATCTTCATGAGTGCAGAGAACATGATGGAGAAAAAACACTGTACCATAGTATTTAGGGGAACAAGAGAGTTTCACAGTTGCCCAGTGACGATGCTCTTCTCAGTCCTGCAGGTGCTGAGCCTTCTGGGAGATCCCAGAAAACAGCCTTGCATCCATGTCTGCTCCTTCCAGCTCTGCAGGTCAGGGTACTCTGCTTCACCAAGCTTCCTAAGGAGTTCACATCTCGAGTTCTGACATAATTTAGGCACTGATCCCTTAGAACCACCTCCTGGCCTCACCAGAGGTTCAAATGTTGGGTGTGTTTCAGCTGAAACAGTTTGGAGTAAGCAAACTGACATTTTCCATAAAACTGAGTTTTGTGGAAAGATTCACACTAAGTCTACTTCATTATATAATAATAGCAAGACTAAAAACAATGGCAATAATAATTTTAGAAATATATTGCTATATAACCATAATTGTACTATATTGCAATAACTGTGCAGTCATCATAGATGTGTGAGACAATGATCAAGGTAAAGGTATGTTTTCAATGCATTTGAGTAGCCCCTGGACGTTCAGAACATACAGACAAAACAAACATCATTACAAAATTTTTTCTTTCTTTTTTTTTAAGTTTTGGTTGTAAGTTTACCCCAAATGCAGAGCATTTCACTGCCTTCAGTACAAGTGTATACACTGTGGGTAGATGTAAATGATTCCAGAACTCAGAAAAAGTGCAGTTTTGTTTACATGCTTCTGTGGCAATGCTTTTTTCTCTAAAAAAGCCCCAACCTACAGGAAATAAAACAAACCCTTTTTTCTAATTATCACCTGAGAAGTTAGGCAAATGGAATAAAATTTTAGCCTTTGCTTTGACAACTTTTTTTTTGTTTTTAATAAAACAGATAATTAGTGGTAACTTTTGAAAACAAACAATCATTTGTAATTCCTTTTACAGTAGACTCTCACTGTCTTGCAACTCCTCCTACCAATTTGGAGGTAGTGTTTAATTTGGCAAATCTATTTTGAGGCGATAGTAGCAAAAGTAGTAAAATTGTTCCTGGTTCTTGTGAGTTTGTTTTGGACGGAGGCGGGGTTTTGTGTTTGTTTTTGTTTGTTTGTTTTGTTTTGGGGTTTTTGTTTGTTGGTTTGGTATGTTAAATTTTGTTCTGTATTGTTATTGCATTTATTCAGCCTATTAATATCTATCTGGATGACTTCCTTGAGCAAGGAGATTTCTGGGAAGCTTTCAGTGATCATTCAGACAAATAGCAGTAGTAAAATACCTATGGAAAATCAAGCTACCAGTAGCCTCCAGCACATTCAGGGAGCTTGTCTCTTTTCCTGAAAATGTCACTACCTTTAGGCTATTTTTGGGTGTGTCAAAGGTTTCAAAGTTATGGTGGAATGGCAAACCCAGAAAAACTGAGAAGGCCTTGATCATCTTCCACACAGATATTCACTCCCCTTCTAAGGTCCTAATTTAAAGTACATCCTTAGTCAGAACCCCAATAGTATATACTTAAAAATAATACACTCTGTCATGTGTTCAAATGATGTGTCAGTTTCTAAAAAAACCTCAAACTTCCTCAGGGTTCTATAACATCCTATTCAATTTACTGCTTTTGGAACTCAGTGTACTGCCTGATTTGAAAACAAAATAGAATAAAACCAAACGAATCCTTTGGAGGTTAATATTTTCCCATAAATAATCGACTATAAATTTGGTAGTGCAGGTTAAAGAAAGGAAGTTTATTAAATAAGAATGTTCTCTGCTGCAAAACAAAATCAGGTAGAGATACCAATTCATCCCTTTGCTTTCAATAGTTACTTGTATGGAATTACTAAAGTAAATTTTTCTCCATCAGCTCAATGCTGGCAGCAGTCTGAAGGGGTTTCGGAGTTGCAGTGGAGTGTTAATTAATCCTATATGTCTCACTGAGCACCAGAAGGACCAGTCACTTTGACTGATGATGTAACTGAACAAGGGTGGATGTTTTCATCTTTGGGATTAAGATGTTAAGACATGGAAGGACTGCACAAAGGAACAGCTTGAAAAGGAGGTGTGCACTAATTCTCTTCATTTTGTAGAAGCCTTTTGGGGAAGATCTGTGTCCTTATGTCAATGCCTTTCTCGGCCTACAGAGGCTGGTACTCTCTGGACTGATGTGCAGGATGTGGCTCTGCAGCTGGATGTTCTCTAAGGATACTGTCTGGGCCAAATGCAATCTCTTCCTCCTCCAACAACACAGTGAGAGGCTTGTTTTTCGTCCGGATTAGGTTTAAGAATTAACACTGAACTGTTCCGTGTCAGTAAGACCAAATTCTTTCTAGATGTATCCAACTCTGCCTGGCACCCAAAATCCTCAGTATTAATGCGACTATTGTAAGGAAGGAAAGAATGTTGAGAGCTGCTGAGGCAGATATCCCAAGAGAGTGATCTTTGCTCCTCAAACCCTGGGGGAGATTCATAGAGAATTTAAGCCCTTTGATTTCCCATTCTTTTGTTCTGATACCAAGTCATGTAAATAGAAATAGGCACTGAAGCAAAAGATTCATGAGGTCAGGGAGTAATGCATGTCAGCTCCTGAAGAAAGGTGTAAGGCAGGGTTATAGCATGGAGATAAAGTCTTTATGGGCTGGAGTTCCAGCGAATCCATATGAAGATCCAGGGTTTTTCTAAAAGAAAGTTATACTTGGACTCAGGGAAGAGCCTGAGGAGGGAAGGGCAGTGGCAGCAGAGAAGCAGTTGCAGCTTGATATTGTGTTCTTAGTCTCTGCTTTGCATTTCCAAAAGAAACAGTTCAGTTACACTTTAATTAGACTTTAATTTTGTTGGACCACCCAACAAAACGTATCACAACACTGTGACCTGACATTCTCCCTCTGTGCTTCACCATCATCATCTATACAGCAAACTTGCAAAATTTTAAAATGAATTTTAATTATATAAATGAGAATTATTACCAAATAGCAGCTGATAATAATAATTTGAGATATTTCAATTAGTTCATTAGCTTTTCTTTGCCAAATAGTTGGTGGGAAATACTGGCATTTAACTAATTATGTTAATTTTTCTCTATTTTTAATTCTGTTTTGATAAACATCTCTTCACAGGGCAATGCAGTTTGGGGAGTGTCTTTGAGATAACTATTTGAACAGAAATGACAATGATCTTTGTTTCTGGTCACCAGAAATGGCACAGATCCCTCTGCCTTGTGCCAGTGAGGCTCCCAAAATATCTTGTAATCCTGTTAGAACTGATGAAGCCTGTGGAGTGTGGCTCTGAGAAGAACCAAAATCCTTTTGTCAGATCAGAATTAAATTTTTGTCTCCGATATATTGGGTGGCTTATGGTGGATCAAGGGAGGTAAATGTCTGTGTTGCATCAAACCTGGGACATTTTCCTGTTTGAGTGTTTTGGTCTGTGGTGAGTTATGAGGACAGGCAGCACTCTGCAGCACTAAAAAGGCCGTGGTGGAAACAGCATCAGTCTTCACAAAAGCACAAAGAGCACGTGAGCAAAATAATGATTTTTCTTTACACACAGATGTGGTGCTTCCTGACAGTCACTTCTGTGAGGGTTTTAGTGGTACAAAGCTGAGGCAGAGCTGCAGAAGAAGGCAGGGGACAGATGATGCTGCGGGGGCTGTTACTGACCACTGGCCTCTGGCCATCCTGCTTCTCCTGTGGGACTTTAACCTCTCTGATATCAGCCGGAGGGAAATGAGGCTGGGCATGAGCCATCAGGAGATTTTTGAAGTGTGTCAGGGGTGACTTCATGGTGCAGTTTCTGAACGCATCAACAGGGACAGGCAGAGCTGGACCTACTAATCAGCAGGAAGGAGAGGCTGCTAGGGAGGTGACAATCACAGGCTGTGGTGACCATGGAGCAGTGATGATTGGGGTCTAGGGAGAGTGAGGATTAGAGCAGAGGACCTGCCGCAGGCTTTAGGAAAAGAAGGAAACTTTGGCATGTGCTGAAGAAAATTAAAATAAGGAGGCAAGGGAAGATGTACAACGTGGAGTGTGTTGGTGCAGATTTTCAAGGGCCCTAGTATAAGAGCAAATGCAATGCTTTTCCATGGAACAGAAATTTTAGCACATTTACAGCCTCAGGGAAAAAGCCAAGACCTCAAGGAAAAGCCAACTAACCACTTTTTTACTGAGCAAAAGGCAGAGTCAAATCATAAGTACTGAGATCTGTACTTTTTTTGCAGCAGCACAAAATTTGCCCAGCTGTACCATGTTTTGAGGAGCACAGGAATTATAGTTCAGGTACGTTATCTCTTCATTCCCTCCTCATGGGTTAGGCGCCCTGAATAACCTTCTTTTTCTCTGACATAGGGTCAGCCAGGACTCCTATGGTGCACTACATGTCCTCGGGACTCCTATGGTGCACTACATGACCTTGGGACATGCTTGAGGTGTAGCAGAAGTGGAGACAAAGGTGGACAAAGTCATTGCCACTTAAAAAAGTAGGGGACACATATACACCCCACAGCTGTCCAAGGTGCTTTAAAAGGGAGATGCATTATGTAAATTATTGAAAGAAAATTTTAAAGTACAAAATATAAACGCCAAGGCAACCTCCCAACAAAGTTCAGATCAATCTGACCAAGGAAAATGCTTCTCTAGTGAAATTAAAAATTTGCTCAGGGAATTTCTCTTTTAATGACACTCTATTTCCTATCAATGTTTTTTAGCTAGTAGCTCCCAAAGGTCTTTATTAGGTACTAATTTCCTATAAACTATTAATGAGACACTGCTAAGTCCCTTAGGTCACGCTGAAAAATCTCATTGGAAATAATGGCAAAATCATTTTGGTTTTATATGTGTATATATATGTACTGGGAAGGAATAGATATACCTCTGGGGATCATACTTAATCCAATTAGTTTGAAATTACTCAAAATGATGATTGAAGTTTCTCTTATCTGTAGTAATTTGTCTACAACTTTATGGGTTGCTAAACTAAATGCTAATGATACACTTCAGTTCCTTAACAATTTTTGTAAAATGTGGTGTTAAATCCAAGCTTTCACTGATGGTGCTGAAAGCTGTGGTTTGGAAATGGGATATTATCTGATACATGTCCATGAATTGGTAGATGTAGAAGTTTAGTAGTTTTTGTTCATTTTTAGTTTTTATAAGACTGCAAAGTGTCAAAGCTCACAGACAGTATATGCTGTGTAAATGACATCTTGGCTTTTCTGCTCCAGCCGCAGTTCATAATCCACCACATTTCTCTGGCCCCTAAATCAAGTTTTTTTTAAATACCACAGTCCTCATTTTTGGCTATTGCCGAACAGCTTCTCAAGACAACACTCCAAAGAAAGGATCAATTTCACTTGTTCTCCCCATTCCTGAGTCCAATGCCTTGCAGAGCCATCCCTTCCATTCACAGGGATGGGGCCAGAAGAGCTGCAGGAGGGGGCAGAACCACCTGTCCTGGGAAATCCAAAGGATGGGCTATCTGGGAATCAGGGAAGCAACTCATTGGGATTTCCCACCCCTAGGAAAACAGGTCTCTCCACAAGTGAGAGGTCCCTTCACTCTTAGAGGGCCTCCCTTGGTTACTGAGACATGAAGAACTCAAAGTAAAAAAAAAAGAATTTAATAAAAAAGCCTATGCATTAGCTCTGTATTACCGTTGGTGACTGACTGGTGGGTTTTATATATTGTCTTTATTTTCTAATTAGTAGAGCTTTCAACAGACAAAACAAACCTCATTACACAATTTTTTCTTTTTTTTTTTTTGAGTTTTGGTTGTAAGTTTACCCCAAAAGCAGAGCATTCCACCGCCTTCAGTACAAGTGCATACACTGTGGGTGGATATAAATGATCCCCCAACTCAGAAAAAGTGCAGTTTTGTTTACATTCTTCTGTGGCAATACTTTTTTCTTTAAAAAAGCCCCAACCTACAGGAAAATTCAGAAAGAACCCTTTATACCTTCTTGCAGAACAATGCAATCAGTGTGTCATTCAATATACAAACAACTTTCAGGAGCTGAGAGGTATTTAGAATTACTTGATAACTAAATTGCTGATGGTACATCTAGCCCTACCATTTATTAAAATAATTGCGCTGTTTTCTCTCTACCAGGACAAAACCAGAAAAGAGAAGGTGCAGTAGAGGTGTTTTGCAATTATTGTGCATAATTGTAGCTTTAAATAACCAAAATAATAGTTTTTCCATCAGTATACTTACACTGGGTCTGTGCTGGTTGTAGCTGCCTGCCTAGTGAAATTACATTAATTATTTAAATATTACATACATTAATTATTAAAATATTGCTCATTTGCATACCTTAATATTTTGATAAACCACTCAGCTTTTGATGCCAACCCACTCTTACAGCCAGGCAAGGTGGTTTGTTTGGGTATTTCTTAGCTCTGCCTGGGTCTGTGAGCTTGTCAGTAATTGGTGTTCAAACCACTAAATCTCTTAATGACTAAAACATTTTTAAAAGCTTTGTTTGGAACAACAGAGAGTCAGTTAAAGCATCATGTTTTGTCACAGATTTAGAAAACTACACCGATGCCTCCATCCTACTCATTACAGAAACACTGAAATAGCACCATAGGTCACCATGAGGCAGAAAGCTTCTCTTTAATTTCTGGAGATTTAGCAGGAGGAGCAGATCCACACTGCTGATGAGGTTTAATGGCAGGCAAGGACTGCTCCCAACCAAAGGGTTACATTAAAGCCCTTTCCTGGGGCAGTCAATGAGTCAATGAAAGACGTGACATTTTCCTGTTTCATGAAGGCTGAAAGACTTTTTTTTTCTGAGACTCAACACACATGTCACAAGGAAGACCAGCATCCCAGAGAATGCGCACACCTTTAAATTCAAACTTTGATCTCAGCCCCAAGCCCTTCCACAGCTGCTCTCACTCCCCTAATGCATCTTTCTTTTCATGCACAGAGAGACACCAGACACTGATATAAAACTTTTGTGTTTTGATGCTTCTCCAAAAGTAGCCCCAGGCAGAGTTATGTAGATTTTATTTAACCTGTCTTAACTGGTGTTGAGAGGGACACATGATTTGACTGTGCCTGGCACAGCATAGGCAGCTCAGAATTGTGAAAATTTGCAGCCTGAGAAAGTAAATAGATAAAACCAGTTTCTGATGGGATTTTCTAAATTAACTTTTCTCCCTCTCAACATATGCACACGAGGAGAGTTATGTAAATGAATGAAATTGGATGACAAGCATAGCAATACCACCCTAATTCGAAAATTAAAACTGTCTGAAATGGGAAGTCAAATTGGATGCAATTAGAGCAGCTTAAACAAAGAAACTTACTTAGAGTTACACTGATTTGTCCTTATCAGGTGTCCCAGTGATGGGTAAAACAACGAATCTGATTGTCTCCCTGTGCCCTTGTTAAGTCTGCTGAGCATCCCCAGCCCTTTACAGGACCTTACCTCATGCAGGGATCATTTTTTCCAGTCCTTTACTTCTCTTTGCGTGGAAAACCATGACCCGTAACTACAGTCTAATTACAGGGAAAAAAAGAAACAGTGGCAAACTACTAGTTTGGAATTTCAATGAAAACAAAAAAAAGAAAGCTTGGGATAAGGGTACAATAATGCAAGATTTTAACTTTTCCTGTTTGACAATCCTCTTTTTAGCCTGATTCTTCAGTGAAGGGCAAAATAAACAGTTTGTGTTTGTCCTCCTCCCACTGCCACTCCATTTCTGAACTTAGAGACTGAATTTGCAACGATATTTTACATGTGGGAAGACTCCAAAGGTTCCCCATATTGCCTTAAACCCACGAATTAAGGAGAAAAGGGAGAAAGGGAGAGACCCTAAACCTTCAGAAAAACAAGAGATGACAGTCTAACTTCTCCCCAGGGAAGTGGTCACGACACCAAGCTTGCCAGAGTTCAGGAACCATTTGGACAACACTCTCAGGAACATGGTTAAGTGTCCTTCTCTCTTGAGAAGACACATCCTTCCCTGCTTTACCCCAACAATTTTTTTCTCCTCCTCCCTTATGAGAACAACATTAAACACAGAGGTCAAGGCAGGTAGTACATTCTTTGTTTTTATTTCTCACCCCCATTGCTTTAAGCAGCTTCACTGCTGGATCATAGCACCCTCTGCTAGGAAACGTATGAATAGAGAATTAAGAACAAACACATAAATAAATAAAATTTATAAACTAGAAAACATCAACTGAAAGTAAAATAAATTTTTATTTTCTACTGATTGCTAAAAATGAAAATAAATAAGTACAATATTGGATTGACTTGATGTAAGACAAACTGCATATAACAGTCTTGGTTTTAAGTCATACAACACCTTTCCATCTTTCTTTAAAAGAGTGTAAACTGCCAGCTGACAGCGCTGTTTCAAAACGAAGACAGATATTTCCTTTTTTAGTCCTTTGAAGGGAAATGCAGGAAAACACTGACATATTTGAAGTTTACCTCTCCCTAAATGGGTTGAATATCATCAAAAGTTATTTACTTCCTCAATTCTCTTATTTTTTTTAGCAAGTGTTCTTTCTATGAAAAGTCCAAGTTATTGTTAATATATTACCATAAACAGCCAAGCACTATGGAAATTTCACCAGATAAGGCTTTCCCAGGAAGTTCTGTATGTATGCTAGAATCATAGTATCACAGAATCATTTATGTCAGAAAAAATCCTAAACATCATGTCAGAAAAAATCCTAAATATCATCAAGCCCAGCTGTTAGCCCAGCACTGTCAAGCCCACCACTAAACCATGTCACCAGGGGTCATATCTACACATCCTTTAAATCCCTCAAGGGATGATGACTCCACCACTGCCCTGGGCAGCCTGTTCAAATGTTTGACTCAGTGGATTAGAGATACAATCTGGGCTTGTATCTCCTCGTGACATCTTGCTACTTTAATGTTATTTTTTTACAGATCTTGGGAAATGTTCATATTGAATTTATTAGTACCCTTTAAAACTTGCTTCATGCAAGACAATCTCACAGTATATAAATCTGTACTGAATTCAGTCTTTTCTCTGACTCATTTTCTTCTTTTCTGGTTTACGAAAAAGAGGGACCTCAAATGTTTCCCTGCACTGAATTTAACCCTTTTCTCTTTTGCACTCAGCTTTCTCAGTTATGTCTGTGAAACACCTCTGAAAATATAACAAATTGTAGTCTGTGAAGGAAACACACCTGGAAAACCACAGGCTGGGCACTGTTCAATATGTTCTGCACTCAAGGGATTGACCATTAATATAAAAAGCACAAAAAGGCAACTGAGAAAATGCAGCCTGGTCTGAAGGGGCAATGCAGGTTACAAGGGAATGGTGGAGGTGAACACACACAAAGTGATGGGGAAAATCTCTCTGGTGGTACGAACAGTCCTGCCCTGTGCTGATATCACCCATGACAAAACTGTTCAAGCATCCACAAGGGTGAATGAAACTCCAACATTTTAAATTCTTTTTCGGTCTTTTTTTTCCACAGGCATTATTTCAAATCATCCAATTTTTGCCATAAAGATGTTAAATCTTTTGCACCTCTTTCTCTATTTCTCTCTCTCTATTACTCTGTGTATTGGGCTTAGGGCAACACACACTATCTATTTATTCATCCATCAGTGAAAAGACAGACATGACTCCCATGATAAGCCAAGTTTATGTGAGGTGGATTTGCAGGTTCTTTCTGGATTGCTCTTATCTCTGAAAAGAAGAAAGCTCTGTAGGTGCTCTAAGTTAAAGCAGTGAGACCTCCAGTCAAAAGGATTACCCCCATTACTTCTTTGTGTCTGGAAATGTACATTTCTTCCAAGGTAGCGATAACTTTTTAAAGTATGTCATACTTGGGTATATGAGGAGTGTGGAAAGAAGGGCAAGACACTGTGCAGAGGTTGTTATTGAATGAACTTAAATCATTACTGATTTAAGTCAGGTTTCTCTGTGGGTTTCAAGGTGGGCTTCCTTTCACAGCCTATGATTTGTTGTATTTTCAGAGGTATTTCAAGTACTTAACTAAGAACACTTGGTGCAAAAGAGAAGTGTTAAATATGGATAAATATATTTAATGGGTGACAAAACCAGTCTCTTGGTAATTATACTATATATATATATAGTGGCCAGTCTTTGCGAACAAAGATCTGGGAAAGGTCTTTTTACCTTTCAAGCCTGCGCAATGGATTTTTTAGGTG
>JAWWLV010000100.1:11453274-11479107 GCA_035041135.1 Platyrinchus mystaceus | reverse complement strand
GATCAACAAAGGTTACATAGAGTCCTTTGTTCTGTTCCCTACACTTCTCTTGCAGTTGTCTGAGAACAAATACCATGACTGTGGTACCCCTATTGGCTCTGAAACCACATTGGCTTTCAGGTAGAAGTTCTTCTGCTATAGCGGGTATTAATCAGTTCAGAAGAGACAGTAGTAGACTGTGATTTCTGTTTTGAGCATTAGCACACAGACTGTTAAGCCTTATATTCTAAAATGTGTTGTAGTGAAGATAAAGCTTTTCAATGGCACCCCCTGTCATGACTTAGGCTCCTTGGTTGCCTCACAACGTGCCAAAGAAAAGAAGTAGATGTTTCCATACAGCACCCATGGAAACTGGCACAATGCATATACTTGTTATACATCATAAAACGATGCCCATGTCAAGAATAATAATTTATTTGGGCCTAAACTGAGCTGAAATGATGTAGATCTGCATGTCCAGACACTGTTTTCTTTAAATGTCAGGTCACATGCTGTTCTTTCCCTCTTAGTCTGACTTCTGTATCAATGCAGATTTCATCTGACTCAGACTTAGTGCAGATGGAGAGCTGTCAGCTGTACTGTAAATGACAGTCTGGTTGTCCCTTGCACACAATACCACAGCTGATGAGTTGAGCTAATTATGTCTATCTCACCCTCACTAGCCTTCCAAGAGCCAGCAAGATTTCAATTAGGGAAGGGTTAAGGAAGAAGGATTTTGAAAATCCTGAAGGCTGTCATTTGTAAGACTCAAGACTCTGAATGAGAACAAACATTTCACAAAGGTGGGAAGGGAAGAACACCTCAGCAGAGAAATGTTGCTCCTTTTCTGTCCCCATTCTGACCCATATATTAGGAGTCTTTTTGCATTCTTGAAGTTGCCAGAGCTCACGCACCTTCCAATTCCCATGCAAACACTAGTCCTGTCTCATCACATCTCTAGACAGAGAGAAGAACACCCAAGGAAGCATTATCAATGATAAAGGGTAAGCTAACAGTACCTAATTAAATGAGGGATTCCAGGACACAATAAGTCTGAAAAAAATGAAAACAGGGGAGTCTTATTTTCAGCATGAAGGCATTTGGCACATTCTCAGCATTTTCTCTCTAACATATTAATTAGGCAAGGAGGGAAGGAAGGAGGGCAGGAGAATTATTCAAACTGAAGAATACTATTGGCACAAGAACAAATGGGTATCAACTGGCTATTAAAAAGCTTAGGATGCAATTTAGAAGATGATTTTTAATTGTCAAAGAAGGTCACAGAATAGCTTTCCTAATAGATCTGAGGACAGAAAATTTTGTGACTGTAGGATAGAACTTGATGTAATTTATGGTTGGGATTACAGGATTTTATTTCCTGACCCAAGATGTTCCCGCCACTTTGCTACTCATTTTCACCTCCATAGCTATGACATCCTTGTCAAAAACACATAGTCATTCATGAGTGTCCCTGTTCACACGTTAATGTGAATGGTACAGAAACAGGGGAAAAGATCTGGCCAGAGACTGCTATTTTTGAAGGTGATGACAAGCATTGATGGCAAAAAAATTATGCCATGTAGCCCTGAGCTGTGCTGTGTAATATTTGGGCAGCAGACACCAGCATCCCATGCTAGGGACCACAATGGGAAGGAATGGAGAAGCCAAACTGACTTTGTGCTCAGCATTCAGGACTAGGCCACAACAGCAGCCAGGAAAACCAGAGTCTGTTTAACATGCCTTATCTGTACTGACTGTAGACCTTGCTGAAGGCAAGTGGTTCTTCTTTAGTCTCACATGACTGAATTCCCTCAGCTTTCGGAAGATAAGGAGGACAGCAGGGTATATGTGTATGTGCAGAGTCAATTTTCTTCAATCTCTTGAATAACCGCATAATGCTTCAAGTATCACCAAGAAGCAATGAATATTGGCAAGCTACTTACAAGTTTCTACTTTATTTATTTTTTTTTTTTTTCCTTCTCATTATTTCTCTTTTTATCTTACTTTTTAATCCTTATGATTTCTTGACTTTCATTTCAGGTCATTCCAAATCAAACCCGGGGCTATCTTTAGGCACTCTATACTTATGCCATGAATCAGATTTCCTTTTCTACTCTTATCAAAACCGTAGGAAGGTTTTACTGGGAGAGAGAGACTGCATTAACACAAAATCAGAGTTTTTCTGCTGCTCTGATGAACCACATGATGTCAACATGACTGAGCAAGGGGAAGGATTCGGTGTGCTTTTCTGCAGGGTCACTAGCCTGGAAGAATAATTGTACAGGATGTTGCTAAACTGTCAGAAGGTTCTTGAAATATATCTAATTTTCTGAAGCCCTGTGGATTAGTGGCAGTCTGGGTTTTGTAGAGTTGCTGGATCAAGGAAGAGAACAAATGCTCTTATTCACTCTCATCACTCCCATTCATGCCCTGCTCCTGTTCCCTGCTTTTATCATTGCTGCCACTGGATATGAACTTGTTCCTCTGGCACTAAGGCCACATCTTTTTCTAACTCTGCTGCCTTGCAATCCACTGTGTGGGATACAATTCTTCTCTGACCACTAGTAGAGCAGAAAGTTGGGCAACACTGTCAGCTTTATGCTTGTTTGTTGGTCAAGGCTTTTTACCTCCATTAGGGTAAGTACTCAGGAGTACTCAAGCTAAAGGATGAGTAAATTCCTTAGAACAAACCATAGTTAGTTTTGTTTCCAAAATCTTCTATGTGCTTTCTCTGACTATTATGAAAAATAATAAAAACTGCCTGACTTATGAAACCTGGATAGGTACCCCATTGTATTGAAACTGTGCGAATTAGTGGCTTTAGGTACCTGGTAATTCTATCTTAGAAGAACAGAATCATCTGATACTCCAGATAAGCAACAAGCCCCACAGTGGGACACCAGTTTGTGAGAAACCTCCTGAAACAGCATTGTTAACCTGCTGTGTTGTAACAGGGGTTCAACATACTGTATTTTTTTTACTTGTGCTTCACTTGTTTGTTTCATGCCTCTGGATGGGCAGAAGTCCCTTGAAGCTCCCAAGCCTTCTACAGCACTGTGTTAGAAGGCAGAGAGTCTGTCCTCTTCTGATGTAAATTGTTACAGATACTTTAGAATTTAAAAATTTACACGTTGTTCACTGGAATGACACCAGCATAAAAATTAGTCCCCACATTTATAGTTAGCAAGGTCAGATTGTTAAAAAAAATGTTATGTCTTTGTTGGACTAAAACGTCACTGAAACCCAATGAGATAATCTTTTCAACATCTACATCCTTCTTCCTAATTGCTTCCCAAAGAGCAAATGTTCAAGCCTCAAAACCTTCACAAGTAATATACTTTGCAGACAACTTCTTAAGAAAATAAGAGAGATGTAATGTTAAAAAACTGCAAAAATTGGGGCAAAACTATAAAGCCATGTTAAGCAGAGGCTAAGAGGACTAAATCCAACTGTTTTCATGTATGTCACATAAATCCATTTTAGGCTAAGTTTGAATTGAGTTCTTTGCAGCTCACTTTGTTCAGTGTTGTGCAGGCATTCCTTCCATATGGTCTTGCAGATCAAGGTTGCTTCTACAGCCAGGAAGTTTCCATCAATATTTTACAGTGTTTCCTGAACTTTTGGAGATATTTAAAATTATGGGTTTTTTGCTCTGTAAGAAGGCAGACAGATGATACTTAATCTCCTTTGTCATGAAAGGGTAACCAGCTGCAAAGAAAACTTGGAAGAGAGAGTGAAACTGTGTTATACTTTCCCAGCACATCAGGATATTAACATGCAATTTAAATATAGTGCCTGTGCATTTTATGAAATTCACTTTTTTTTTTTTCTTAAAATTAAAACTTTGTTTCCCATACTGGCCTATCCTAAACATGTTGAATTTCCCTGGAGAGACACACCATCTGTGGAGGACATTTCACCCTCACATGAGCAGTTGTGGGAGCTTTCAGTGTTTCCTTCCGTTCTCTATTCAGCCTGAGACCTCTTCTGCTTCAGAAGTGCAAAACTTTTATGATACTTCAAGTCAAAGGAGTTGACTTTCAGCTACTGGGACCTGTATTTGGATAAACACCATTCTCACACTCCTCAGGCAATCAGTTTAATTAAAGGTGCTCTGATTTGGCTTTTTTGTTCTCTGTATTCTCTGAGAATTTTCAGTTTCCTCTGACTGAGCAATATTTTCAACTATTTTGGTCAAATAATTAGTCAGCTAATACAAACACTTCACCTTTTACAAGCCTTTTCCCAAGCCCTTACTGCCATCTGTTCATTGCATACATTGCTTAATTTTTATTTTTTTTCTGGAGTCAACACAGTACAACTCTGGACTTACAGTGATATTATAGCATACTTCAAAAATAATATCCTGAAAGTGGCAGCAGTAGAGATTTTATTTAAAAAAATTGTGATTTTTTTTTCCTCCTCTGTAGAAGAAGGTTCCTACAGAATGAGTTTATATGTCATTTATACAGAGATTGTACACAATAAATTGAAACATATGAAGAAGGATATGATTCAGACAAGAAATTCACCTTTTTTAGGCAACTACACACAGATGAAAATTTTAAGATGGAACCTGTATTACCCACAAAATGTATTGTTCTGAAATATTTGTTAAATTTGGCACACACATTGTGACTAATTTTTTTACTATTCAATAATAAAAACTAGTTACAGGCATTACCAAAGTTAGTTACAGGCACTACTAGGAAAGACAGGACCAAGTGCATGGCTTTAAAAGGGTGCCATTTTAGACAGCATTTCCTTTTTTAAAGATTTCTAAGTTAATTTCTTTTCAGTTTATGCTTTACAAAATATGAAGCCAGGAAAATATATATATACTGACATGGACCGTAAAATAATGACTGAATAATAAAGAAGTGGTAGCAAAGGGAAGCTGGAGTAAATCTTGCCTAAGTTTGTATCTTTATCACTCAGCCCTTCTGCCCTAACGTGAACACCTACTTGGCTTCTCTGTAAACAACACACTTGAGTCTATCAATCACCAGGGAGTGGACAGCTTTTACAAGCTTGTGATGGGTTTTTGCAGGCTGACAAATTGGTCATGTACTACTTTTCACTGAAAGTGCATTTTACAAGCTAAGGAATTAGCTGATAAAGCGGTTATCAGTGGCTTTGCATACTGACAGCCACTGACTGTAGAAGGCTTGAACTTTCATTACAGCCATTTTAGGAAAAGCATCTTGCTGCAAAAACATTCTGTCTGACAACATTTCTGCATTTATCTCCCCTGCTTTTCTTGATTTCTTTTATTTTCTTCTTACAAATAAAGAAGCATTGTCCTGGTTTTGCAACAGTTAGCCACAAATTGGTATTACTTAGGACTCCTGCCTTCAAGAACAAGCTGATGTAGGCCTAAAAAATTTGAAGTGTCCATTACATATTCCTCTGGGACTGTGTCACGACTGTGAAAAAAGCCTTAACCTGTGAAGAAAAATTGAGTGAACCAAGCAGTTTCAATACTAATGGATTGACAGTAAAGTTTTCCACTGTGAAAACTGCAGGTTTTTGGTCACAAACAGGCTTTTGTCATACATTCTGTGGCATACTGTGATGTGTTTCATGCTCTGTGGATTTACACTTGAAATCATGATTCCCTATTTCCTTTGCTTCTTCCCTGGTAAAAAGTAGACAATTTAGCAACATCACATTTTACAAGTAACTTGAATTGTGGAGGGTTATGAAAGACAGCACAGGTTCCAGCACAGATCCGGATGATGTTCATATAATTGTGATAATGCAGCTCTTGTGACTTGGAGTGCAACTGTTTTTGAATGGAGCAATCTCAGAGAAGTTGTTCAGCTCTTGGGGTTGGTGATGGTGTTTATTCTTGTATCAAGTGTTCTTCAAGAAAATAAATGCTTCAGGTTTTGTTGCTTGATTGTTTAAATATTTCAGGATACATTTTCCTTTATTTCTAGAACTGCCTGCTTGATACATGTTGTTAAAAAAAAATTACCTTTGAGTTTAAAAAAAAAAAAAGACTGTGTCCTGTGAGACAGTGTGGCTCTGTAATTTCTACTTGCAGAGAAAAAATGAGTGCATGAGGTACTGTGATCACAACTTTCACATAACATTGATTCATCCCCATCAGAAGCCAGTAAGACAGTAAGACATTTAGCCAACATGTATTCTTGTAGAGTGAATATCTTTCTTTTGCCTTGGGACAGATTTACAAAAATGCTTTGGGAAAAATATGTTTTCAAGTGTTCTAACCACCCAGGCATCTTTTTACTGCTTTTGATTCTTAAATAAAAGTATAGGTATGGCACTGGAGGCTACCAGATCTTTTGAGACAGAAAGTCCTATGTTTTACCTGTTTTTCAGTTTTTAAGGCCAGACAATCACATTAGATAAACTATTCTAACCTTTTGGCTAGAAATACAATTAAAGAAGGGTAAGTACATATGTAACAATGACAAGAGGGATAATTTCTCTTATTTCAAATAGTTGCATCTCTTTAATGTTCTAATATTGCCTAGTAAAAGTTCAGAATGGATTTCCAACTGAAAATAACAAAATGGGAAATGAAAACAAGAAATAGGGAGTAGGGACAGTATTTTCTTCTCTGCATTTGCAACTTAGATGACAACTGAATATGACATGGCAACATGAGATGTAGATGAGATGAGAAAAGGATAATTACAGTTGAAGATGTTACACATTTTGTTGCTTTCTATGATAGACATTTATCTCACTTCTTTATTGGGAAAACCACTACTCCATACAACCAGCAGTTACACTGTGGTAAAATAATATATATATGCACTATACTAATATGTAGTAACTATTTTTATACATCTAAATACACAATATAATAATATGGGCATTTTTTGTCCTATATTTATCAGATGTAGATGATTTTCTTTCTGTTTCACCTCACATATATTAAAACCAGCACTTACACTGCTAAATAATAACAATGACAATTATAATTACAACAACAATAATAAATTTTAAACACGTCTTGATCTGAACTTAAGAGATCACTTTGATCTCAAAGAGCATTTTCTGTTTTGTTAATTTTTATACTATCTTGAAAGTGGACTTTTTCCAACTCAGAACAGAGCATGCCATGGCTTTGGACCAAATGACAGCTGCTCCTGTGGGGTTTCAGGAGTCAGAAACAGGAGCAAATGTCTGACTTGTCATGACAATACAGTGCAGGTATGACGGACATGGGGAACTGACAGAAACAAAATGGGAGCCTCTAGAAGATGAATATTACCACACCAGCTGGCCTGGAGGCAGCCCTATTGCAGCTCATTTACACTGGTTTATAGATATACGAGCAATGCTGATACTGGAATTAGTGCCAGGAGAAGCCTGAGACCATGGTGGTCTGTATTCCAGAGACTGTCCAGGACAAGACTTTCTAAAAGTTGTGTTGTGTTTTGCTGTAAATCTGATCTTTAGTGGCAATGTGTGATGCAATACTTGTCTTTTTAAAAGGGACTTGGATTTGATTTTATGCTCTCCAATTAGTGTGATCAGCAATACATTAGAAGAAAGAAAGAAAGAAAGAAAGCACATGGATTTTAAGACTCAAAGATGCTTTTTACTGATACATTATCACAAAAATTGCATCTAGCAAAAACATACAGTCTGTTACTGAAGTTTCTGTGAAGCTGACAGCCTGTTTTGCTCTCTTAAACTCACAGTTTGCAATCAACATTTGGCCCATAATTTGCAGTTAAGTAACTGTGAATTTAAGAAGTCAGTGCACAAGTCCTACATGATTTGGCAATTGGCTTAAATGCTGATAAATTTGTATTGTCTGTGCTGAAGGCAGCAAATTAAACCTTAATTGACTGCCAGATTCTGAATAATAAATTCTGAATTCCTTTAATGATCTTCATAAGCATTTTTATGTACATGGAATAACTTCACCACTGACCAGCCACCAGATGCCTCTTCTTCCAGGCAGTAGCTCATAACAGGGTATATTTCTGCATTTTATCATGGAAAACTTGTAAATTTTGTAATATTCGCCTTCTGTTTGAAAATTTGACTAGTAATTTTGCAAGTTTTCTTTGCGTTTCTGATGTATTCCAGCCTCCTGTAAAAGCCTGACTTTCCATCCTTAGGCCTTCTCCTCAGGAGGTTATACTTGTCTATAATAGTCTCAATGGTTTCATGGGAAAGGAGGGAAAAGAGAAGATCCCAAGGTAACCAGGCTATGGAGCCCTGTGCTGCTGAAGACTTTTATGGGACTGTTCTCAGCAGGGATTGCCAGGATGCTTTGCAATAGGAAGGAATCAGGGGGTTCCCATGTCAGAATCAGTAGTGCATCCAAAACCTTGGTCAGGTGGTATTGAATTGAAGCCTCTTGAAGTCTGTTTACCTAAGCTAAAAATGCAGATTTCCCTTCACATTTTTTTCATTTGTTTGTAGCTTGAATGATATTATACACTCAAGTTGTTATATCATGGAATCATAGAATACTCTGAGTGGGAACAGACCTAAAGGGATCGTCAAAGTCCAACTCCTGGCCCTGCACAGGACAACCCCAAGAATCACACGAGAGTGTTGTCTATATTCCCACTGAAACCACATATTTGTTTTCTCTACACACTGCACCTTTTTGTACATATCAATGTGTTTTTAATGCTATTTTTCAAAAAACAAAACAAAAAGACTTTTCACTGAGACCTTGTGGTTTGGTGTTAAGGAAGAATAGGTTGGTTACATTTTTGCTAGTTTGTCCCAAGATCTGAAACACAAACTGTCTTGCATTTTACTGTAGGTTTTCTGAATACTTTTAAAGCCTTTGGAAATGTGAATTCTTGCTTGCTCTTTTGGTTCTGAAAGCCTGAAAATAATTCAATTGTAATAGAATTGTGTTGGTAAGGCACGTGAACATGTAATATACTTTAAAATGCTCAAACTCCTTGTGGGGTTTTGCCAAGTATAGGACGAGAAATCAAGGTTCGTAAAAACATCATTAGTGGACTAAGGAAGGATGTTAATTATCCATTTTCTATTGATTATTGGAAAAAATATGAAGCTCACTTCAATCAGTTTTAATTGATAATAGAAATGTATTTCTGCGCTTTTTTTTAAATTTTTTTTAAGATAAATCCTGCCTTAAATGTGTCTGAAACCTTTTTGTAGAGGATATACAAAGCAAATAAAACATTTTATTCTCATTAGGTGCCTAAAGTTTTCATTACAAAACCAACAGAAGAGATATTTTTTACTGTGATAGGGAAAAAACCCAAACCCATGAAACTTAATTTATTCATTATTTGGCAATTTCAATTTGAAAATAAAACCATTTACATATGAAAGATGTCTTCTTAGAACATTTTTTGTTTATTTGTTTCACAATAATTTTATTTTTTATTCCTAAGTAATTGTTCTTTTGTTAATTTTTAACAGTGACCTCTAATCAATATATTGATCAGAATGATGTAACTCTGCCCTTCCAGCAGTCTGACCCCAGCTTATCCATGGCTTATCTGTCCTTGAGTCTTCAGTGTTAGATTTGTATCAAAAGACCAAAGAAAACACAGCAAGACAACTTAAGCGAGATACTCGTCTTACTAAAAATTAAATTCTTTAAATTTTGAAAATCAAATTAGCACCATTTTTTATAAAATGAAGACAAAAAAAAAAGAGGAGATAGTCAAGCAGAGGATTTTTTCCCCCTATTTTTAAAATAAATACGTTTGTCATGCTATTCCTCTTGACATAAAGTCTCTTATTTTGAAAGAAATAAAAACAAAACACCAAAAGCAAAACTGAGAACTAAGAAAAAGTGTTAGAAAAGTAACGGTAACTTCCCAAGATTTGTAGGGAGCAGAGACTTCTATTAAGTATGTAAATACTATATGTCTCTGAGGAGTTGTATTTTTAAAAATTAGGTTTTACTTCCTTCCACTGGAAAAAAGCTGTTCTGCTGTCAGCTGTACAAGGAAAAACTACTGCTAAGCCATCTGTTCAGTTACATTTCTTGGTATTGAGGGTAATGGACTGGTTGCAATTCATTGCTTAGCAGATAATTAAGCATCAGTTTATTTAATTATTAATATCAGTTTCAATAATTATTGAAATTGGATGTAGACTTTAATACTTGTGCAGGAGAAAAGTCAATTATACAGAATAAGCTTTAAAGAGGCACTTCTACATTTTTTTTTTTTTCATTGAAATAATAGTGAATTTGGGAGCTCTAATTAGCTGTTCCTTCTTCTCCCAGTCTGTGGGACAGTAATGGGGTCTAAACCCAGGAGACTTTCTGTACAGACCTGGAACCAAAAACTGCTTCTTGCAAGGTGTGCAGATGGATTTGTGTGTGCTGCAAAGCCAAATGCTTGTAGTGCACACAATTTGCAGCAATGGCAATGAATGTTTAACAACTACAGAAGCTGTACTGTGGCTCTCAAAGGAATACCCACAGTCAGTGCAATGGGTCCGTTCACTGACAGCTTGGAAATTTTTATCTTTATGGTTAGAAGGAGAAAAGGACAATTGGAATATCCTCATATTTAATTTTCTTTAAAAACAATTAAAATTTAAAAAATTGCTCTTCTTGCAATTTATCATTTCCAGCAAGATTCTAATCATGACAGCTCTGGCCGTAAGCATGGCACATCCTTTTCAGCACCCTGGACTGAAACTTTCTTAATAGCAGAAGCTTTTTTACATTCAGAATCAGCCCCACAAGCTCAGGTTTTGAGCTGTCTAGCACAAACAGTTACCTTGATAAGGCACTGGCATTTATTACTGCTACACTAGTTAATTTGCAATAACATTTATTTTTGGCTTATCTCTCTTGTCCAACCAACATGTTGATACCCAGCAATTTTATAAAAAGTCACCGTGTGCATAGGCTCACTCAAAATGTAGTTGGATATTTTTATGGCACTGCCTGTAATGAATCTGCATATTTTTCCTCTTCCTTACCCTGTTGAGGTAACCCAGGCTGTCTGAGTGTACCCTGGCCTTTCTGTGGCTCTCCTCTCACTCTTTCCTGTTGCTTGTCTGAGCCACTTTTTTTCCTTTACACTGTGCAGGGTGAGAGCCTTTATACACTTGTGGGACTTTCAGATCCTCTGCATTGTGAAAGAACTTAAACCCTTAAAATGTTGAAAATCAAATGGAGAGATACACAGTGGCTTCTGCTGTCCCCACTTTCCAAAACGTGATGTCCTGATGGGAATTTATCCATTTTGCCCGGTCTAGGAATGCCCCATGGGAGAGCAGTTTATTCTGAAACTGATCATTTTTACTCATTGTCTTGCATATAATGCCTCCCAAATGCCAAGAACCTGTTGATAAACACCCATATCTGCTGGTTTCTAATCTAATAGACTATTCATCATTCAATATTAACAATATTATTTACATTCAAATACTCCCAGGATGCAAGCCTTAATTTCTAACCCCACTTCCAAAGAAATGAGCCTCTGTTTAATTTTTTTTTTTTTAACAGAGCAAGCCACTACTGAAGAGTTTAAATGTCTTCTTTATCAGTCCCGAAAGTTTTGGTGAAGCTTTTTCAAAGGCATTGACATGTCTTTCTTCTCTGAATTCACCACCCTATTGCTTTGAGTTCAACTGAGCAGCTGATACTTAAAAATCTGGGTATTAGTCTTCAATAATATGGCTTTTGGTTTCTGTTTACTTAGTTTAAGTAACTCTATCAATGTTTTGCAAAAACATGGCATTGTCTTTAAAAGAAAGATAAAACATACTTTCCTACAATATTATTTGCAGAAGAAAACCCTGTCCCAGTCATTCATTGCTGTATAGACTCTTTCTGCGTTCTTTTCCTTCCTCTCTTCTTTCTCTTCCAGACTGAAGCATTCCGGGCTTTGAGGACTATGAATACATTTGATAATTTGTACATTTCTTTACAGTTTACAAACAGATGAAACCAACTTTCTGCATTCAACACCTTGAGTGGTGAGCATGTTTAAACTGCAGAAGGTTGTTCGTTTGCAGACGGTAACGTTTGCGCTTACTGGTTAATAAAAAAAACCACCTAAATTGAAGTTGGGCATTAAAAATTTCAGGGTTTTTACCTCTTTTCTCCTTCTCACTTGCTTTTACCAGGATCTCCAGTGTGTAACATAATAGCAAATTAACACAAACAAATTAAAAAACCCAAACCAACTGAACAAAAACCCCACCTTACCTCTGCTAGCCCCTGCCCAATGAGTTTATTTTCAATCTACATGATAACAGAAGGAAGGTTCACAGGTGGACGCAGCAGAAGAGATGTAAAGACAACTTGATGCTGTGTTTTAGGGTGTACAACAAACTTCTGGTTTTACTGTAGAAGCAGGATTTTTGGGCTAGCTGTCTGAGAAATGTGCACATGAGCATGGCCCTGAAATCCACAGTCATAACTGAAGGAGCCACCTGAATTTCACTCTCCTGACTTCAGCACCATTGCTTTTGGCACAGCTCATACAGCTAATGCAATACTTTAAAAGCCTTTCCTTATTAAAAGGGATTTGAGAAAGTGGCTGAGAATGCTCGCGGAAAAATCTATATTAATCTACATTTTTTTTGTACAGTAATAAATGAAACTGCAGCTGAGAAGTCGGCAGTGGCTAGCAATAAACACTCATCCATCCTTGATGAATGAAATAAACTGAGTTTTCATGAATTCTGAAATGCAGTTAAGAACACCTCAACCTCCTTTTATGTCAATATGTAGAAATATATGCACACACAGCCAAAAATATTCTTCCCTTTCCAAGTTTTCCCTAGATTATATATTAAACAGATTAAGGAAACAAACAAAAGAAAGCATTAATATAAATTAATATTCCAATACAAATATTTGCAAGGTGGCTTTTTAAGGTAATCTCTTACAGGATGTTTTATGCAAAATTAATTTCTGTTTCAATCGTACAAATATGTTCTTGACTTGCATTGGAACAACACTTTATCCCTGTAGAAAGCAGAGGATACCTTAGTCCACACTCTAGTATTAAACAAGATCTGAATTGAAGGAAATAGTGACACTCAGCAAAATATTTGTCTTGATCAGATAAAGTAGTGCTCAGAATACACCTCTTCTGAAAAGCCATTTCAGTGTAATGCTGTGTCATTGATATTGCAGTATTAAAGTAATGAAAATCAAATTTCACATGCTTGATTAAATCAATACTTTCATATGGAACAGCTCAAAAAAATGCAGACAGAATGTCCAAACTTCAGAAACGGAGAACAGACTCAAGGTTGATGTGTTTTAAATGCCAATGAAAATGCAAATGGAATGAAGAGATAACAAAAACATCAAGAAACTGTCTTCAATAAAGCATTCCTATAATAGAGCAATAAATTTTTTTTTTTTTTTTAGTTCTGGACTTGTACAGCAACAGGAACAACATCTCTCCTGGCATTAGATTTTAATGAGCAAAATACTTGGACGTATTAATAGTCAAGAGGTCCTTTGTAATTGCACTGGCATTCCTACTCTATTAATGCAGGAGCTCACTAGCAGGAGGCCACTTATGAAGAAAATCTATTCATCATACTGACTTCTGCTAATTTTTTTGTACATATATATATATATTGAAAAATGATCAGTTTTTCTTTGCAAAGGCACTCTGTTAACAAGGTATTGTGAGTGTCCAACCAATGTGATTTCTGAGAGGTGATGGTGGAGTGAACATCTAGGCACAATTGAGAATACTGATTACGCTTTTCCTCCCCAAGTGCTGAAATCCAAACCGAACTCCCAAGGTTAAACTGCATTCTCTCCTTCCAGCACCAACTCTGCAAGATCTTTAAAACTGTGTTCACTGACCTATGGAATGTGGCTGTTCACCTTTGTGATGAAGACTTGCAGAGTTGAGAAAGGTGTTCAGTACCTATGTGAGAGCCAGGAAGTAAGGTGAAATTAAATCACATCTATGCTTTTGAAAGCTCTTAATCCAGGAGCTTTGACAGAAAACAGCATAGACATACTTGTACTGAACTGAAATCTCTCCATAAAGATGTGAGAGGCCAGGTCCAAATGCTTTGGGTCTAGAAGCAGTCTAAAGGTGTTGATTCGATGCCTTTCATGAGCTGTTGCCAGACAAGGAACAATTAAAAATTAGTGTTAAGAGATGCTATTTCAAATGCATCCTTCAAATTGAATCTGGGAAAATGAGTATTTACTATTTACTACCATGAGAAAATCAGTCAATTGTGTCTCTCTGGATCCTATTTTGCTATTTTTACAGTGACTGACATGGCTTTTGACAAAAATCTCTCTAAACAGTGCAAAATGAAGAGTAGAAATTCTACCTCATTTAAAAAACATATTTGTAAAAGAATGCAGAGGGTGATGTGTGCAATTTATTTAGGGAAACACATGAGATCAGATGGATTATTTTCAGATGGATTATTTCACCATATAGTTAAAACAATTAAGCTAGTAAACCATAAAGTGTTTGGTGTTTTCTCATGTCCTTGCCAAGCAATGAAGAACTGTCTGACTCTTGCATATGAACTTAGAAATGAATTTTCAATCTATATTAAAATATAAAGGACGGATTCCAATGTGGTTTCTTATTGGTTTTTGTTTGTTTGCTTGTTGGTTGTTTGGGGGTTTTTTTACATCACATTTTTACTCAAAAAAAGGCTGACAAATCTATGTAGAAGAAATTGTCTTGAAAGTAAGTATAAGCTGCTCTTGCTGAAATAGACAAGCACAGGCTTCTGAGCAGGTATTTTGCAAATATCGTAACACAGGCCTGGGAGTGCAGTGGTAAATCACTGCAGCTGTGCTGTATATGGCAATAACTGTGGTTTATTTAGATTCTAATTTTGTCTTTGAACATCCCTACCTGATTTATAATGCACGCTAAATTATGCTACCCTAGCAGCAGTACAAATTCTTTTCATATACACATATAAGTTATTCTAGAAACATGAAATGAGGTCGAACAGTTAATGTGAGTGCATGAAATGCCTGTGAACACAAAGATTGCACACCTTGCAAAGCCCTGTCCCCCAGTATACACTGAGTGCAAATCACATAACAAAAGTTACGGAAATCCACAAAAAGGACAGATTAGAAACTTCTCTAAGTGAAATGTTTTGCTGAATTTCAAAAATCTTCATGATTTTGCATATTGCCTGAAGTGCCGCAAGTGCACAGGTTTAGAGTATACAGGACTAAATCAGTTTTCAAGTGAGTATAAAGAAGGATGTTGTGAACCCTGCATGCAGGCAAGGTCGATGGGACTTGTTCCAGACCAACAGTTAGGCAGAATTACCCTGTCTGGGATGGTTTTGTCAAAGCAGATCAGGAAAAGTTTCCGGAGCCCTTTGTATCAGCATAATGACGGGAAGGTGCCTCCCAGGTATTGGTAGGAATTGTTGGGGCAGTACCACTCACACACACCACTGAGATTCAGAGTTAAGAACATTTAAAAAATATTTCTGTCTATCCACAGATTCCACATCAGTACAATCAGCACATTATAGACATAGCCTCAGACCCAATGTGTATATTTCTGTATTTCAGGATGGGGTGAGGTGTTGTTTTACTTATATGAAATTTTTCAACATGCTATTTATCTTTTTCTTTCCTTCCAAATTTCAAAAGTAGAGGAACTGATTTATTTCTTTATAGTAGAGATAGGTACCCTTCATATCTTGCAGCAATCATATTTCACACCCAAAATTGAAACATGACTTGAACATGTGTCAGAAATGTGTTTTTGCAGACTCTGGATTTGTGGAGTGCATAGTTCTTTGCTACTGCAGTGAATAAAGCAAAGAACCATTTTAATTTCATATCTGGAAAACAGTCTTTCAGTGACTTTGCAGCTCATTTCATAGGCAAATGCCTTTTGTTCAACGACTGTGTGTCTTTTTTTAGAGGCAAAATTTTATGATGAATTATGATAAGCTATACCTCTCTACCTATTTATTTAATATCACCTCAAGCTGTATTCCAGAGGCATTCATCTATAAAATATGTTCCTACCATAAAGAAAACAGAAGAGGAAGGTGAAACCATGCCTCAACTCTTTTAAGTGCCATTGAAAGTGTGCTCATACTATGAACTTTGGTACTTTTCTAATGTGTCATCACAGAAAAGGTGAAAAGTTTGGAAGAAAACACAAAACCAAAACCCACAAGCAAAGAGACCAATGTCACACAGACTAAGGATATGCTTTTAAAATAATCATGCTTTGTACAGAATCCTTTAATCTGCCTTGTGACTAGACCGCTGGGGTCTTGGCAAGCAATTCTGCTCACTTTTGGAGGTTAGCTCTAAGTGTACTTATAATGTCAATATAAAATCAAGAATACCTAAAGATATTCCTAATATTACAATACTTCTGAGTGTACATGTTTGCATCAGGAAATAACAAAAGGGTATGTACAGTGTACTGTGAGTCACACAGAATGGATGCACAGATGCACAGATTCAGGTATGGGCATGTCCTTAGGTCTGCCCTCATTTCCATTTAATATCAGTAGAGCAGCACTTCAGTTACAGACAGAAGTGAGAAACATGTTACAGATGTTGTAAATTAACTCTAGGCATCACTGCCTCTGAAAAGAAATATTTTTTTTGGCTTTTTTTAAAACTGAACCACTACCATCTGTTCTGCTCTCTAATTGCAAGTGCACAATGCAAATAATTCACAAATATGTCATAAAAAATGAGATAAACTATTTAGATCTCTGCTTGTGTATCTCCTGGCCTTAATTTTACTAAGGAAACATCTGCCTTATTTTTCTCTGCTTTTTCAGGCAGTTGGAGAAACTGGTCCCTTGTCACAATGAGATCTCTGCCATGGTTTAAAGTAAACCAGAGTGGGTCTAAGAACCCTGTTTCACTCACACCGGCTGCAACTTGGCAACTTGCATTGACATTTAAATGCATTGAGTATATTCTCTGAATTTGCTCATCACGTCTCCTGCTCTCCTGAAGTTATTTTTAAGGTTAGATCTTCTTTTGAGGCGGCAATTAAGTGCCTTCAGGACCATTGGAGGAAATTTTTAAAGGACAAAGACTAAGCAGATTTAGGTTTTATGATGATACGTCTCTTACAGTTATTATTTGGTGAAGAAAAAAAAATAATGTATTTTTTTCAAGAAATGGGGCAGCTGTGGAGTAAGAATCAGTTTGTTATGTTAAAATGGTCTGAGAGTTGAATGTAGTCCCAAAGGCTATTTCATCTGTTACACCAGCTTCTTTACCACATTTCCATTCTTTCCCTGCCTTTCCTTAGACAGCTTCACACTTTGTGTGGCAGGTGACACAAAAACTACATGGGGAAGGTGTCCCAGCTGAAACTGTCCTGGCCAGAACACTGAGTGTTCCCTGGACAGGCTAGGTCCTGGATCTGTCTCCCCAAGTCCGCCAATACAAGCACAAACAGCTGTGAGGAGAAAAAGCAGGTCAGGTTTCCTCTGTGGGCCACTTCTTCATTCACTCTGGAATTAATGCCAGTAAAGGTGGTAAAAAAGCCCAATTATTATGAGGGCAGTCTAGACTATTTCTGGCAGAGAAAAATCTGCACTGAATTCCACCCCTATAGACTTCAAATTGCTTTTTTTGTACCTACCTTTCTTGAGCACACAGCAATTGGATGGAACCCTTTGGTCCTCAGGGCTTCTGCTCTGGGTCAGGAGATGATCCCGTTCCCAGGAATCCAAGAATATCTCTGTCCGTAAACATTTTGGAGTTTGTAGGGCTGAAGAGGGAGTTGCCTAGGGTGTTTCTTTTTTCTTTTTTTTTTTTTTTTTTTTTTATAAAGCCCCTAGTTGTTCTGAGCAGACATGAGGTCCTCATTTTGGAGAATACTAAGATAAACATTGCTGAGAAAGTGGTCAGGACCAACTAGTCCAGAAAGATCAGAAACCTCCCAAGCATACACACTTTCTTTTCTGTACTTAACTTTACGTAACCCTAAGAGAATTGATATTTCTCTCATTTGAAAACTTAGAGACTTAAGTGTGTGTTTTTCTTTTCCATATACTCCAAATAGCAGAGAGCTGTGAAGGCATGACTCTTTAAAACTGAGTGTCAGTGTGCTGAGGCCCTGCCCTTCACTGCACTTCAGAAGCACTCAGTGTGCCGGTGGAAAGAATCTTTGCTTCGATGCATCCTTTTAAAGGCAGACAATATTTCACTCCTCTTGACTCTGAGCTAGCTAGCAAACAGTGAGAGGGAAATGCTTTATAATGATGGCATTGACAGAGGTTTTGTTGCATGTCATCCAAGCTGTGACAGAGCAAATAAACCCAGACTAGTGTATCTAGGCCACTCTTGAAAGGACTTATGAGTATATACAAAAGTATTTAGCATGACAGAAGCTTCAAAAAAAAACATAGGACTAAGGACTCCACTCCATGCAGTTCGCCATGTAAAGACATTACGCACTCAACAGTAAAGTATTTCTCTAATGCACATGGTTTTATATTCATGACCAGATTTCACTGATAGCTCTAATTTATCTAGGCTGCTGTAATGTGAAGTACAATAGATATATCTAAGGAGCATTCCTTTTGTTATTACCTTCTCAAGATTCCATGACAACTCCTTTACCTCAGCAGCAGGTTTGTTTTCTCTATTAATTTATGAAGTTGAAGGGAAATTTCTCCCTTACAGTGAATCAGTATGTGAACACTTTACAGTTATTAAAACTTTGATTGATGTTATGCTTGACCTTACTGAATCTGCTGTGAATCATTAGATAGGAAACTTGAAAGCCAACCTCTCAATATGTCTGTACATCTGTGTGCAGCTGTGTCAGACTTGCATGCACTTTTAAATCACAAAGAAAAAAATATTTGGAAAACATAAGGATCAGAATTTATTGGATCCTTTCAGAATAAGGATTTATTAGAAGAAAATAGTTTCACTTGAAAGACAGGACCATTGAAAAGAGGAAAAATGTGAATTTCTTCTTTTGTTCATTAGCTGCATACAGAAGATGATGTATACTTTAAAATCCATTCCCATAATTTCAGTAATTTTCCATAAAGGGCCACTGCTTCTCAGCCTAAAGTTCACTTTTAGGCTAAGCCACTGTTCTCTCAGTCCTAAAAGTATGTCAACAAGTAGACTGGGAACATCCTAATGTACATCATAAATCATGTGTATTTTTGTAATGTGCACATTCCCCCCATTGATAAAAAACTGAATTTGGCTTTAATAACAGGTGATTTTCAGAGAAAGTACAGAGACTGTAAGTACAGATCTGCACATCTTTAGGAACAATGAAGCAGAAAGCTCAGGTGCCTCATGCTCAGCATCACCCAGCTGAATCTAGACATCAGTGTCACCTAAAGTCATTGCCTCACCATGACTTCCAGGGATTTTCAGGCAATTGCAAGATGTGCTTTTGAACATTAACATGAAGGAGAAGGTTTGCAATGAGCCAACATTTTCTTGACTAATGCCAGTAGAGTGGATTTATCTTCTGCTCCAGAGTCTTCTGTTTCAGAGATGTGGGTAGATATAAGGCAGATGAGATGGTTAGCTAAGAACCACATCTTTAATCCTACTGCTCAAAGTTTTCATAAATCTCTTTGATAAAAGAGGTGAATCATGGCAGGCTCAGGCTACATGTTGGACACAGCCTTCAGACTTAGTCATTGGGAATTGGTAAAAAAGTCTGTAGATGTTATTAACCATCGAAATAGTAATCTGAGGACCAATGTAATTGTAGAAGGACCTCCTAAGACTCATGTTTGAAGGCAAGTAAATTCAATATAGACAAAAGAAGAGGGATGGATGCATGTAGGAAAGAAGACACAGACAACTTCACATACACAGCTATCGGCACAGAGATGATCATTGTAATAGCCAGTCCCAGGAAAACACAGATCAGTGCTCCGATGGAATTAAAAAATAAATGATTTATTAGGAACTATTTGTGTAGGCTTGGAGCACAGAGAAGTTTTACACTGTAGTAGTCCATGTGCTATCTGCAGTTTCAAAACTGTGTTCTGCTTTGGCTCCCCTCCTCTCAAAACGTAGAAGACCAAGAAAAATTAAACGGTGACAATGGTCTAGAGCAGAAAGGAAAAATAAATGAAATGAAAGAATGAAAGTTGAGCTGAGTGTATAGTGAAGGCACTGTGACTGAAACAGGAAAAATCATATGGGTTCTGCAGAGTTCAAGCAATTAGGCCATTCCTATGCAGACAATCCTCTCTGCAGGCCAAGGATGGCTCATGATATGCTGAATCATGGCTGGGTGAGCCTTTCTTCCCTTTGTCACCTCTTTTAACAGCTTGTTCTTCCCTGTGTGATGACTTAAAGTGTTGTAGAGTACTGTTGAAACCAGTGGTGTTATTTTGAGTCATAGCACTCTGAGACAGAGCTAAAATTCAGCCAATCCCTCCCAGGGCTCATTCTTTCAAACAGAGAATAAAATCAAATTTGTATTGAAGAGAGTGGGGGGTGATCCCGCTGTTATGACCATTCCTCTTGCTGGCTTTGGGAAGACTGCTGTGTGGCTGAGGTTTCCTTTCAGGCATAGGACACAAAAAGTGCATCTCTGCCGAAACAATTTCCTTTGTAGAGGCCCAGACAATAACTAACATGCACATCCTTAAGGCAAACATGGATAACTTTATTTCAGCAAAACCTTGTTGTTAAACTTCTAGGTATGTCAAAATCAAAACCAAACCAACTGCAGGCAAACTATTCCTGTGTCATTAACAAGCACTTTTCTTAGAAAGACACCAGTCTGCACCTTGGCATAGGCCCAGCTGGCCCCTGAGAGGGTTTGTCACAGCTCAGTGTTGCTCCCATCAGGACCATTGCTCAGGGCAAACTCAGCTCCCTCCAGTGTCCACCTCAACACTTGTAAATAGCCATGAGGTTTAGGTAATGGCAGTGCTAATACTTTCAAACTATCCACCTTTTTCCAGCAGCACTCCTAGTAGACACTACATTTGGAAACTGTTTATTTCTTTCTTCCCCACATGGTCTACCTTTATGTGTGAAAATTTCCCTGGAATAGCCTCAAGCTGAGTAATTACATTTAAGAACAATGAGTATTTCCATGCAAGCTTGATTAAAAATGAGAGTAGTGGCTAAACAAGCATTCATAGTTCCTGCAGACAGGCTATTTAGGCTGAACCCACCACAGTGTGAAGTTATTAAAGTGAACCAAGTGCTACGCACACTTGTTGGCATGATTTAGAAACATCTGCTCAGAATGTCAGCTATGAAAACAAACATTTTTCCAAATTTTTGGGGCTCCTGAGGACCATAAATAGGAGAAAGCTACTGTGATTTTCATTCACTGCAGAATTTCTGCACAACTCTTCCCCTGATGCTGAGAATCAAGCAAAATCTGTGCTCTTACTGACCAAAGTGAGAAGAAAACAGTGTGCTGTGACTTGTCTGCTGTATGGGCTTCCTGTATCCTGCATCCACAGAACTTCCCCAGGAAGTCCCTTCATATGGATATAATAATTCATATGGGTAAGCCCTCATTAAATGAGTTGGATTGCAGTGTCTTGCTTTTAAAATTTACATCCACTGATGAAAGGAAATGTTTAGTGTTTATGGACTGCTGAACCTCATTAAATCACAGTCCTGTGCCTTAATGAAAATGAATATCAGAAAATAAATACAGAAAAGTGGCAATTATTCAGACAAAGAGGTTTTCATCAAGAAACTTTATTTTTTAAAAGATGGTTTTAAGGTCAGTTTCTTTTGTTCAGCATCATAGGAAACATCTCAATCTCTGCTAATTTATTTCAGATCTTTGTAAATGAATAACACTAATAACACTAATTCTATTGTTTAAAATGCTGTCATTTTAATGCTTAAAAGGAAAAAAAACACCCCAAACCAAAAGGAAAGGACTATTTAAACCTCAATTCTTGCTCCAGACAGAAAAATTCCTGAAATTTTTGGAAAATGGGAAAACATTATGATTGTCACTTCCCAGGTCTGATTGACTATCTTTTTCATACTGTAACTGACAAATGAACGTTTTTTCCCCATTCCTCTCTTGCTTGCCCATCAAGATGGGCAGATCTCTGTCCCTAATCAGTGCTGGACCTACAGTGTGATTGGTGATGTCTGTTAGAAAAGCAAGTTATTTCTTTGCTTTCCCCTGGGTACCTTTCTGAACAAATGATCTTTACACAGGTATTCAACTGTATATTTTTCCCAGGTAGAAAAGGCTTTTGAGAGCTTCATTTTCAGTCCTGTTCAGCACTGTGGATTCCAAGAAGAATTTCCCCTTAGAGTTTATCTGATACCTCTACTATAAATAATGATCTTAATACTAGATGTGCTTTATTTTAAATTTAGGGTGTTTTTCTTTCAAACCAGAGTCTAAAGGTTGAATTTCTAAGCAAACAAGACATCTAGAGACAGAAGACAATTAGCTTAACCTTATAGTCACTTTATAGCAAGAATGTAGCTTTCAGAATGGCAATTTGTCAGTGAATGACAGAAAAAATATAACTTAGCTAAACAGGAAGACTGATGTGAAGCTAATCTGAATATTATAGAGAGTAGTTTTAGTCCTTCAAGCAACTTAAGAAAACCTTTTACTGCTCAAAGTAAAGAAATCAAGAATCAAATAGGAATAAAAAAGTCAATCTTTCTACAAAGTAATGAATTACTAATGAATAATAATGAGGAAAAAAACCCACTTAATAGACCTCTCACTATTTTTCTTTCAAGAGGCCTGCTCACTGAAGCTTCAGACTAGTCATCTGCATTCAAAAAATATTAGCCAATCCAGAGAGCAAAATAGCTCAGCATAAACTTTCATTATTTGTCAGTTGCCTGTTAGGAAAGCAGCTCAGGCAAGGTGTAAGGTGAAAATACTGATTATGTATAGTTGTTGGTGATAAAAGGTGATTCAGAAACCCCAGATAGATGAGTTCTTCACATGCTTATGGAAAAAGAGCATATTTAGCTAGGTAACTAGAGCCTATCTGAACATCAATTTGAGGTTGATAGTCTAAAATACAGCTTCTCCAAAAATACAGGTTCCATTTAGTTCCAGATTATCACTGCACTGTGATGGAATTTTTCCTTAAAATTCACTGGACATAGTCTATAATACTTCATGCTCTTCCATTTTATGTTGTTTGTTCTCCTGTGTTTTTCTCATCACATTCAATTGACTATATCATGAAAGCTAATAGAGTTGTAAATGAGGATATAGTGATTTGTCCTGTGGCTCACACCTGTACAAGTGGTGGATTTATACTGGCACCTATGTCATGTACGGAAGCTTTCCCTGAGAGCCAGCACAGCCATACTTGGTGTTTATTTACGCTGAATATTTACAGAATGTTAACTTCAAAATAACATAGTCCAGGAAAGGACTGAAACCATGCTGTTATCCATACAGATGCTTAAAGCTGTTTCTGCATTACAAATCACCTGGAAAAAGAATGAGTGGATGATTTGTGCCAACATAGAGGAGGACTTCCAGGAACAGAATATATATAAACACCCAGACTCCAGCACAGTAACCTGGCACAAATATTCTTGAAGCTTCTAAACACCCCAGGGCAGTATGAAAAAAATTGATATATATGTATATTAAAAAAAAAGGTTATCTAAGAAATGGCTATTGAAAGAAAAAGGCTAATGGTTTATTTCTCACATGAATGGAGAGATTAGAAGTCCTTCATAAATGGGTATTAAAATTTTCAACTTTATGAAAAGTAAAAAGTCATGAAATTTGACCAAGGAATTTGGAAAGAAAATACAGACTGTACATGTAAAATAAGTAGAAACAGTAGTAAGGCAGGAAAAAAATCTATAGAAAGGCACATGCCTGCCCCAGGTATTGCTGAAATAGCGAAAGAGGACAATACCCTTTTTGCATCAGAGCTTATTCCGAAGGACGGCATGAATGAAAACACGTGTATAGAGATGGATCTCAGCACAGCCCAAGACAACAAAGGTCTGTCAAAACAATTGTGATTTCACCTGGCAAAGTGGCCTCACAGCACTGCAAACACCTGCACATATATGGATGCTCCAGGTTGCTCATAAAACCCACAGGGCACCCTCCTTGGTCTCATAGGAGACCATTCACACAGCACATACACACACAAACACCACTACAATTCGCAATAAAACATCTGACCATCTCTTCTCCCCACATGCAAATGTACCTTTAAAGATTCTGGTGGTTTTTCTATGAATTACACTGTCTCTGGAGATCAGTTGTAGAAGAGGGGGCTTTCATTCCTGTGTGTATGTGTTTAACTCTGTCACACTAGTTGGTTCAACACTGCTGAGATTCACTGGGATAGGGAATCCCATATGGGACACTGCTGTCATTCATGAGAGCAACAATACCACAGCCAGCTGTTGAAGAGCAGCACCCTCAGATGTGCCACTGGCATGGAGTCAGTCAGTGTGGAGGCATGCTCCTGTGGAAATTCTCAAGAGGAGCATCTTGAGAAGCTTTTATGACCAGGGACATTTCTTTCCACAGGGGCAATGAATATCTGATTCTTCACTGCAGAACACAGGTGAATATCTGTCAGGATTATCCTGTAAAATACCACCCAGTACCTGAAGGGAGCCCACAAGAAAGCTGGAAAGAGACCACTTACAGGAGAATGTAGTGACAGAAAAAGGGGGAAGAGTTTCAAACTGAAAGACAGTAGGTCTCTATTAGATATTAGGAAGCATTTCTTTCCTGTGAGGGTGGTGAGACCCTGGCACATGTTGCCCAGAGAAGCTGTGGCTGCCCCAGCACTGGAAGAGTCCAAGGCCAGGTTGGATGGGGCTTGGAGCAACTTGGTGTAGTGGAAGGTGTCCCTACCATAGCAGGGGAATTGGAATGAGGTGATCTTTAAAGTCCCTTCCAAACCAAACCATTCTGGCATTCTATGACTCTATGACTTTTTACAAGCCAGAAATGAGGAGAAAATGTTATATGAGACTAGATCTACATTTCCACTTATACATACGTTTTCTTACACTTAGAACTTCAGCATCAAAAGACAATGATAGAACCAGTTTTATCACAGAACATTAAATATGGCATGCAAATATATTCAGAATGCATAATGAGAGCACTGAGATATGGTCTGTATGACAGTGATTGAATATTCACATTTTATAGTGTTCCAGACATATCACACCCCTCTAAATAGTGCTCTGTAATGTCCATGACTGTTTTGGCGCATGCTGCAAGTTGTTAATCATGCTGGGTTTTTGAGCACAAAAGATACAATTTGGGCAAATACAAAGTTCAAGGATTTTGTATATTTATTTTATTTCTGGAGCAACTAGTCATGTTAACATACAAAGTCTTACCCAAGTTATAAAAATGTAATACAACAAGAAAAGAGGAAAATGATAGTTTAATATAGCATTATACATTAATTCAGCTTGGAATGGATGGCAGGATTATCTATATATACACATAGTTATAGGTATATTTAAATACATTTATACCATTAAAACAATCCTTACTATGTGCTGCAGTACTGGTGGTACTTGCTTGATACTTATAATAAGCGATCCAACTGGGCAGGGAATAGAAGAGGAAAAAGAGATAAATCAGTTTCTCTAAAGTCACCTAAAAGGAGGCAAGGCAGACCTGATTCTTACACCCAGCTTTTAATTAACAGCAGTGCTCAAAGAGATCCATCCAAATGTGCATGACCTGTAGCAACAGTAGCTGGCAAAAACAGTCTGTGTTCAATGTTGGGTGGGGAATTCATTCCTCCTCCTGGACTGACTCCTAAAGCCGCTGTGCTACCAGGACATGATCTTTTTGTTATTGTTCATTACTCAGACTACTGTTCTCTGGGATCAGCCACAAGAACATGCCGGGTCCTGCACTTTGGCCACAACAACCCCCTGCAGCGCCACAGGCTGGGGACAGAGTGGCTGGAGAGCAGCCA
>JAWWLV010000100.1:11420482-11434930 GCA_035041135.1 Platyrinchus mystaceus | reverse complement strand
CTGGGCTGAGGAGGGGGGCGGTGGCATCAGTGAGGTGGGCGGCTCCCCCGTCCCTCCCTCCCTCCCTCCAGCTCCCAGGGAGGACAAGCAAGCCAGCACCAGTGGGAAGAGTGCACATTTTTTTCCTGTTTTTTGTGCACTGCTACAAATAAAATATGTGCAGTTTGCACAGGAATTCGTTCATTTTTTTCCAAACTATAGTCCGGCCCCCGACAATGTCTAAGGGACAGTGAACCAGCCCCCTGTTTAAAAAGTTTGAGGACCCCTGCTTTAATGCTTTAATCACTCCTGTGCACATACAACATTCAGAAGCCGTTAAACACAGCACTCAGTGCTTGGCAAATATTTGGTCTTGAAGGAAACCTTCTTACTATTTTTTTTCCTAGCACTTTTAAAACTCCCTGGTTTGAGTTGATATCAAGAACTAGAGAGCTAAAGCATGGGGGAAAAGGTCAGGTATGATAGCAAACAAATATGTTCTCAGAAAATGTCCCTTAGATAAAATCTAATTCCAAGGATTCCATCCTCCACTTTCCCTTTCCCTTTCCTTTTCCCTTTCCCTTCCCTTTCTCCTTTCCCTTCCCTTTCTTCTTCCCCTTCCCTTTTCACTCCTATTGTCTCTTATTTTCACATACAGAGGGTTTTAAAATTTATTCCCTTCAAAAGTAATTTACAGCACCCTCATTCTTTCAGTTCAGTTCTTTCAGTTCTCTGAGAGACATCTCCACACCATCCTGCTCTTGCAGGGCACTCTTGCTTGGTGATAGAGGCTGTCACAGCACTGCCAACTGCACCTGTGAAGCCAGAGGTGCAGAATCAGTGCTGGCCTGAGGTGCTACCCTTGGGGTAGAAATATCGGCAGGAGGTCATGCTCTGCCTCTCTGTGCTCATAAATCCCTGAAATTCCTTCTGCTGTGCTCACAGTCACTAGGCAGCACTACCAGAGAAGGCAGAGAATGTGGTGAAGTTTCAAGAACATCTTGGGTGGGGGCTCTGGGCAGAAGGACCCTTTCTCTGACCGATGTTCTGCACACAGGTTTCTCATACTCCTCAAAAGACTCAGTGCTTTTGGGGAACATCTGTTCAGCCTTAAACATTTGTGACTCTAAAAGAGGCCAAAAACTAGACCCTGTTTTCTTGATAAAGCAGATGATGGGGAAAAAAAATTCTTTTGACCAAAATAGCTTCCAACATGTACTTTGTAAGAGAATTACTTTCCCAGAGATGGTGCAGTCTCCCTCTTTTACTGCTACCCAAATCCCAGTGCTTGATGCACACAGCCCCAGGTTATTTTCATGAATAACTCATAAAAAGCACAGTCTCTCAAGAAAAACAAAGTGTATTTTCTAATATAACCAAGTGGTTTGACTTTTGAATGTTTTACACTTGCAACTGAGGCCCTCTAAGCAATATTATTCATTTTCTGAGGTGAGGTAATTATGATCAAGAATTAAATTTTACATGAAATTTCCTTATGGATAGCTGTCATAAAACAGAATGCATGTTTGGAGAATGTGTTATTATGATGCAGTTATGGTAGAGATCTGACACACATACACACACATCTCCCCTTTATATTTCTTAGTTTTAAATATATAGTTATAAGAATGTACAAAACTATTTGGAAAAAAGGTCAAAGTTTCAGTAGTAAAAACTTGTCTACTTTCCTGGACTTCCATTCTGGCCATCCAGGGCCATAGGGTGCCACTTCCAAAGCTGTTCTTCAGCCAAAAGTAACAGGCATAGGCACAAGGGCACCAGCCTGCCCTCTTTGTGTGTCATCAGCAATAGAAACAAGTTTCTTTCAGTTCCCAAATGAAAAACAATTATGTATTTTTGTATGCAAAATCTGATGACTTTTGTTGATGTTAGTAACATTTCACAGGGCGAAAGCGTATTAAGCGTATTTCTGCAGTTTTACAAAATAGGGAGGTAAATGTCACAGAAAACGTAGTAAGGATAGAGGCTTGGTCACCCTGAAAAAATTACTGTCTTTCTGAATTATTTATAGAGTCACAGCTTGATCCAGAGTCCAGTGGTGTCGCCTTCCCCTGCCAATGAGCCATCTTGCAAACGCAGGACATGTCAAAACCAAACCTGGTTCCATCACACATTTTTATCCCACTTGTCTCCAAACACCACAGAGGCACAAGCTGCAACACAAGCTCCTGCTAGCAAAAGTAACAGAAAAGCCTATTTTTAGAATGGTTTGGGAGATCCTTTATAGCTCTTCTAAGTGCACAGGAAAAGTGTGTTCTTCAACAGTAGCAGATTAATGAATCCACATCCCCTCAGTCTCATGCCATTGTCCTACTGTAGCTTCCGTGCCCTGTGGCTGCAGACCGGTAAATACAATGTTTTGGCATTACCACTAACATTGGTTTTGCTTTGGCTCGACACTGCAGGGTCTCCAAACTTCCTTGTGCTGTGACCAGGCTAAGCCATTCCAGCATACCTGGCCCCGACAGCACCATTTCACACGCTGGAAACCAGGGCCACAGTTTGATGTGGCTTCTCTCCAGCTTATGGTGACAGTAGGTGGTTATTTTGTGTGGAGTGAACCCCTATGACCACACAGGGTCAGTGTGTGACAGTGTGACAGAGGGTAGGGACAGCACAGGCCAATTGTCCCAACCTTTGGACACAGATCACAGCAGTCGATTAGGGACCATAAGGCCTCGGGTTCATTGGATAAAGACAGCTTTGGAGACAACAAAAAACCCAGAAAAACTGGATAGCTGGAAACCAAGGGGATAAAAAGAAGTATGTAGGCAGACTTTTATTGGAAAACCTATAAAAATAAACTCAGGTGAACCAAGGGTCAAGAAGTAAGATGTTACACATGTCAACGTCTTCCTCCTCCCAATGAAGAGAAGGAAAACCCAATCATTACCATCACAGCTCTCCCAAGAGGAAATCCAGGACACTGATCACTCTCTGTACAACTTTCCCAGACTGAGCTGTGAGCTGTGGGACTTGGGAAAGTGTTTGAAGGCCTAGCACAGCAGCGCAGATGTGGTAGGTACTACAAAGTGTTTCTGTATTCAGTTCTAACTGCAGAATTGAGGGTTTTCAGTACTAATTAATCCCACGGGTGTTTTGACTAGCACAAGTGTGCTACAGATGTAACACCATTGTTGTATGTCATTACAGATTCTGCACTTATTCATATCCCAAATGTGTGACATTTTCGCAGACACTTCCTTTTTCTTTTGGATATTAATGAATTTGAGGGGTTTAATGGTGATACATTTGATTTAGTCATTTCTAATAAGCATACTGAAGTAAGAGGTTGGCACTAAACTTTGAGTCAATACCACCATGACATAATATGTTCCCAAATTAAGTCAGTGAATATCTATTATTTTCTACTCCTGTGTTTTGCACTGAAATTTGACTTACTCTCAATTTATCAAAAAAAAAAAAAAAAGATTTTCCAAATTTTCTTAACATTTATCAGGAATGTTTAGCAATGTTTTCATTTTAAGCTAGTCTGCTCTTTGAGACTAAAATACATATCCTTCTGAGCAACAAAAAAGCCCCAAATAATTTTTGTATTTTAAATCACATTAGATCTAAATTCAAAGTAATAGACATCTCATATTCACTTATCCTTTTCTGATTGCACCATGACCTACTCAAAGATGTCATGTGAATGTTATTTAGTCCACTATTATGGATTGTTCATGGATTTGTAGACTGGTAGGGGGAGTGTAACATATGTACCCATCACTGCCAATAGCTCATGACCTGGAATTCAAGCATAATATTTTCTTATCTCATCAGCTGAGCAACAACATTAATTCAGCTCCAACTGATCCAGAAACTACCAAAATGAACATAAATGTATAATTAATAAATAGGCACCCTCATCATTGTGCTAGTGTTTATGAACAGAAAATCGCCCCTGCAGGAACTCGGAATGGCATAGGCTGTGCAATGGAGCACAGTGGATGTTCAGATAACAGAGGCACTCAGAATACCCAAAAAGTGCTGCTTCCAGTCTTATGTATCTTTATATTCACTCAATTCTATGGACAAGAGCACTTTGCTCCTATTTGCAGCACAGCTGAGTGTGCAGCCCTTTCATACTAAATATGAAACAACGTAAATCTTTTGAGGGAATATCTAAATGGTTCACAAATCTGAACAACAAATTGGCCAAATTTTCCTTTATTTCTTTCATCTTAATGTTATTGCCCCTTTGTAAGAAGCCAGGCATTTTCCCTTCCTCATCAATGGCCATACTTCTTTCTTTATCATCTGTGTGCTGGCACATATCCATTTACTTGGAGCTCTTCACTGTACCTTCAGAAACCTGACATTGGCTGGTTTAAGGGGCAACAAGTTGGCTATTTTTTGACTTGCAATCTGCATTTGTTTTTTCTGGCATTTTCTGTGGAAACCTGAATGTAGCACTGGATATGTTCTTTGAAGGTACCTCAGCATTATGTGATATGCTGCTTTCACAGAGCAGATTCAAGGTTGCCACGTGACAGCCAGGTTTTCATCGAGTAGAAGTTCAAAATGCTTGGAAGGAACCCACACAGTGTTCTGAAACTGAAAAATTATGAGGGCTGACCCTTCGTTCCACCCTCCAGGTAAATACAAGCACAGGAACTGGTGGCTGCAGCTCAAACTGCATCTGTCATGAATGTCCTGAACCTGAAGCACTTCCACCAACGCTCCTTCCACAGGCATTCCAATGGAAAAATTAAGGTCAGCTTCTCTCACTCGGTGTTAGGTACCTGTTGACCTGTTAGGGCTGACCCAAAAGCATATTAAAAAGCGATGTACCAATTTCATGGTGTCTCAGAGATTGTATTTACACACAATTCATGTGTTGGTACTGATTGAGCAGCTCTGCTCTCACATCATCTAAATGGAAATGTGTCTGTGTCCAAGAAATACATTTGAAAAAGGTGGGCATAATATGGATACATGTCATGTTAATGTCAATTGCTTTAATTAATGTTAGGACTGAAAGGTTGATCTTGGACGTCTTTTCTAACCTTAGTGATTCCATGATTCTATGACTGATAAGGCACATTTTGGCTAAATTACGGAAAATATAAGCAAATACAGAAAAACCCAAATACAGTTTCACACCAGTTCACCAAGATATTTCATGTTGTATGCCTGGTAGCAAGCTGAGACATTTTAATATGCCTTGCAATATTATAAAGTGACAGTACCTAAAATATTTTCCAAAAATGGCTCCAGTACAGTTTTATTATCATACAAGCATACAAGTTAAGAAATGCATTTTTTAAAAGTAGCTTATTACAAAGCACTTTTTTGTATTCTGGTGTTGCGAAGGATACCAGTATTTATGGTAAATGCCTTCCATAAGCAAGCCCAGATTCTGCTGTAACAGGAAATAATCACAGACACTGAGTTATATCTGTAATTTTCTCCTACGACAAACAAAATGTCAGTTTAAGCCCCAGAAGCTTTTGTAATCATACCATCTACACAAGAATACAGATAATTTTGAGATCTCTCCTTCTTTCACAGGAATCTGAGTTCTACCTAGCAGTTGAAGGAAAATGCTCTGTTATGAATAAAAACTGATGTCAAAGAACAGCATATTGATTGCTGGCAAATATTAAGACTTCCATTCCTCATTAAAAAGATGGCACTGATGATGAATGGTATGGTTTACATATCCTCACAACTTGTCTTCTTGAAGTTTGACAGCCGAAAAGAAGTTTTCTTACTCATCAACTAAATATGCCACTGTCCAACAACAACTATCAGCAAAACTTTTTCTCAACTATTAAATACTGGGAATTCCCCAATGCTCATATTTGGGGAATTGACAGTAAATCTGACCATCTGCGTCAATTCACACTGAATCCAGTGCAGCTTGACCAACAGACAACAAAAACCTGCAGAAGAGCTTTTAAGTCATAAAGCAGCACATGGAGTCCAGCGGAGATTTGCCTGAAATCTCAAAATGCCTAATTGTAGATTGAAGGACAAGTCAATGCTGAAAGATGAGCAGTGCTCAGATGGTGGTTGCATCCACAGGTTTAACAAAAGAGGAGGTTCTATAGGCTTTTTCTACATCCAAGTACTTGTTCCCATCTCTTCTCTGCATTGCATCTACACAAGTGTTAGCAGAGCTGTGTGCTGAGCAGGGCAAGGGACTGATGGAACTGGAAAACAGCCAGAAAAATAGAATAGTGATTGTGATTGCCTGCTTGAAGGATACAGCCTTAGAACAGCCCAGGGTGGAACAGATCTCAAAAGATTGTCTGGTCCAACTTTTTGTGGAAAAGGGAGGGAACCTCATTGGGAGTACCTAGAACCCTGTCCAACTGCATCTTGAAAACCTCCAGCAAAGGGGACACTGCCACATCCCTGGGGAATTTCTTTCAGCAAAAGGTTGTTCTAGGGTTTTGGGGTTCCATGGTAAAGAAGAGCAGTACACCCACAGATAGGTTCAAATAAAATTATTAGTTTATTAAGCAACCGCAACTATTACTTACAGGTATGTCCAGCTTAAATATTAGTTACAGATAAGTCCAGCTAAAGCAGTGCAAAGCTTAGAAGGTACATACAACAAATAAGCAGAAGAAGTGTTTGGAAGGCAAGAAGTCCGGCTCTGAGTCCTGTCATGCTGAGGTTCGGCAGGCAAAACACTTAGCAGGCGTCCCCACGGAGGCAGCGTGGTCCTTGGTGTTCCAAGTGCCTCACCCAGGCACATGGCTCAGGCGTTTTACCTGGGAAATTTGCAGTCTCATTCTGACACGTGGCCATCACCCAACAGAAGGAGGGGTTTCCAAATTGTCACATCTGCAGTTTCCAAAAATGCTGACAGGCTGGAGTGTGCCTGTGCCAGGAGCACTCCAGGTGTCTCTTAACTCTTTGAGGGTCGTTACTTCCTCCTATCATAGTATTCATAACGTCTGTCTCTCCTTGACTGGGCAACTGGTGGCACGACTGGCCCTCTATCTCTGTTGTAACTAGTCTTGTTCCTCTCTATCTTGCAAAGTTCCTGTTCCAACAGCCTATTCCTGTGCCTTGGCTGCCAAGAGCTGGCCACAGGCCAATGAGTCACAGACATGTCTGTGCACATTCTTACTGTAAAAAAATTCTTTCTTATGTTAACATTGTCATAGGTTTGAAAAGAGATGTTGGCATTTTTTCCCAATTCCCCCCACCCCCTCACTCCCCCATCTGTTTCTTCTGGGATGAGGGGAGTTAAGGGGAGGCAAAGGGAGGAGGAACAGAGCAAAGTGCTACGCGCTTGGCAGCTCAGGAGTGGGGAAGGGGGAGGTCCCCTGGAAGTTCAGTTGCCTGGGGGCACAGCTGGGGAGTCTTTTGTCGGGAGGTTTTTGGTTTTGTCCACCTACCGGATGGTGGAGGGGGAGGGGGTGTGGTTTCGGCCGCCTCCTTTTGTTTTCCTATGACAGCTTTTTCCCCCATGGAACACCTTGTGGAGAACGACTGAGAGAGAGAGAGAGACCGACCCATCTCAGAGCGAGGTATTTTACCTTCAGGACTGCCTGTAGGAAAAAGGACTCTTTCATTGCTGGCTTCGAGCACATGTGGCTGTGAGCAGCTATTGAACTGCCAGGACATTTTGCCTTCAGTTTCCCCCCCTTTTCCCTCCACCCCGTGTTGCCGTGGGTTTCTCCATCCCCTACCTGGGAAATTGGGACTTTGTTTTGTTTCTTCTGAAAGTTTTTGATGGCACCATTTGTTGTTTATTCAGATTTTGTTAATAAAAAGCCATTCTTTTTCTTTCCCACACTTCCACCTGAAGTTTCTTGATTCTAAGTTGTAATCTTGTTAAACTAAGACAGATATGAAACCCATCCAGTGTTACTTGTGTTTCTCCTTGTTTTCTCCATGTGGCTCTTTGTGAGGAGAGATCCTCTACCCTCTTTGTAGCTCCCCTATAAGTACTCAAAGAGTATAATGAGGCTCCTCTCCATCCTTGCGTTCTCCAAGGAGAAACGACCTGACTACTGCAGTCTGCCTGGTAGCACAGGTTCTCCCGTCATTTGATCATCTTTGTGGCCCTCCTTTAGACCCTCTCCAGTCCATGAAAGCAGTAGGTGAGAATGAATCACTGCAGGAAGAACCAACCATCCAGTTTCAGTGTATGCACAAACATATGCTCAGTTATTGTGACCTTAGCTGTTACTGGAACATACAGTTCAGGAGATATTTGAAGGAAGCTAAGATGGAAATGGAAAGGTAAAAGAAATCAAAGGAAAAGGAAGAGGAAACTGAAATGGGAGGGGGGGGGGAGAGGAAAAAAAAATTCTATAATGCCATGATGATACTTTTTAGAAGTCTACCAAAAGTTTCTGACAGTGAGGCACTGGTACAGCTGGCAGCACAGAAATAGGAGCAATTATTTCTGTAATGAGAACTTTGTCTATTGTGGTAACTCTGTTCTTCACTGTTCAGGTTCCATTCAGACTCAGTGGCTTGTTTGTAAGTCATCCAGTTTTCCTTATTTCCAGAAGGAACAGGTTAACCACATGTGTTTATCAGTTTCCCTTGTACAAAGCAGAATAAGCCTCTTCCTGACTGAACTGAGTGGGGAAGGGATCTGGTCTAAAAACTGCATAATGCTAGAGGACCTCCATCACTCTCTTTAGTTGTATCACAGTATAAGAATGTAATTCTGCTACAAAGTTTGGAAATTGCTTACAAACTAATGACCTTTTTCCATCAATGCTTAAATCTGAACATAATTTATGTTAGCTTTATGGAAAAAAATTAAAGAAAAAAGCAGTTTAAACTATGTCTTCTCTACTCTCAACTTCATTGTTTTCTTACCAAAATGCAGGGGGGGTTGCCTTTTAAAATAAAAAAAAACACACACAAGGATTGTCTATAGGCAGTATAAACATCTGACCTATTTGAGAAGTAAAGAATATTTACATTTGTCTTCGCAGATTTTTGGGAATGAAATTAAAATTCTGATATGCTGTAATTTGAGGAACCAACCTTGTTGGAGCAAGAGAAGTATCCATGTTTGCTTGAAGGAAAAGAGAAGGACTTAAACATTTCACATACTTACATATCGTCAGCTTAGGCTCACCACTTGAAAATGTCATTTCTACTTTCATTGTGTTGGTGATAAGATCCCATGTCACTGTGTCTGAGATGGATATTCTTGTTCTGAGCAAGGCTCATGCTATTCAAAAGTAATTACTTTTGAATAATAAACCCAGCAATTAAAATGTATCTTTTACAACACAATATGCCTTTTTAAAAAATTGTATTGTTATCTGAGCTAAACAGAAATATTGTGATGAAAATGAAAAAAATAATACAGCTTTACAGTTTGTACACAATCCGTTAATTATGTTGTATAATCATTAATAACTTGATTACAAGAACACTATAATTTTCACTGGCACCATTAAAAAGACAGAGCACAAATTCTATAAGACACTTTGAAATCAGGATCTGGATGTCCTCCAGCAACCAGAGCTAGGTTTGGATTTCAATGATGCTGTAGTGATTTGTACCAGCTGAGTTTCTAGCTCATTGTCTTTTGTAATCTAGTTTTATCTGCAATTTTCATGTTAATTAATTCCATCCTAAAGAGTTTCCTCGATATGCCTTTCTGAAAAATTCAGCTGCTAATCAGCATTAATGTAAAGTTATCACTTTCACCAGTGGATTTCTTGGAATCTTGTGTAGTTTTAATCATTCTATGTTGAAATATTCACCCCAGATTCTTTAAAGAAAGAACCCAAGTATACTGAACAAGTATTCATAACTGTTTTGAAAAATCTGTTAATGAATGTAGATATGCTTTGTTTGGGTTCGATGAGGATCCTTATCGTATCTTTTGTGATACAGAACAACTACAATTCTTTGCAGACTTCTTGCATCTTTTCAAATGCAAATAATATGAATATTCTTCCCTTTCGTCACAACCACAGGATGAGAAGAGATAATAAACTATAAGTTTCCTACTCTGATAAAAATATCAAACACGAAGACCAGATTCAAATTCTGTTATTTTATTACTAAATTGTGTCAGAATCAAGAGATCAGAGAAGGTTTAAAATATGTAGCCATTACCACAAGACCTGGGTATTCATGTGCACACTGTGCTGTATTCTGTACTTAAACTCAGGTTTTTAAGACATATTCATTTAGCAGTCTTGCAATTCAGAGTCATGTTTCAGATTTGTGTGTTGTTTAGGTGTTTCGTAAATCTCAGCCTTATAACTTGCCCATCATGGTTCCACCTCCTCAGGGCATACCAGTGCATGCACAATGCAGAGCATGTGAATAAATACACTAAAACCAACAGAAGTGTCCACACATTTGAATTTACAAACCTGCAGTACCAGGCTGAACTGGGACCCTGAAATCACTTAACACATCTGGTTTTGCCTTTCCCTTCCTGCTACAGAGTAAAGGCAAAGTAAAATATGACTTTTAGACTGATTCCTGTGAAAGACATATACAGCTTTTTAATCATCAAAGATCCTTCGGTGTCTAGCAACTCCTTGGGCGTTTATGAAGAAAGGATAGTAGTTTTTGTCTGGCTCATTTGCTAAAGATTTGCTTCTCCCATTGTGTTGTGCAAAGTGGTCTGACTGCACTATACCCCATATGCCAGAGCTTACATTAGAAATAAAGCAAAGAAATATTTATTTCTGTAAATTAAGAAGGTAAAAAAAAAGAAAACCAAAACCAAACACAAACCTCTAAAAACTCTTGGGCCATTATGTAAAAATGATTTTAACAGGTAGAAGTTGATGAAAGGTAGGTCAGACATGAGTTGGGGAACAGTGTGTAACCTTTAGAGCTAATAAACAATAATTTATAAAACTGAAGGACACTTTATTTCTTTTGGTCTAGTGGCAGTTGGCAATCTTTCTTACTTTTATTTACATAGTGCTCAAGAAAATATCTCTGAGCTTTTGTAAGTGGAGAAGTTACTGATAAGAACAAGGCATTCAGCCTCAGTTTTTGTGAAGATCCTCCTGTAACTCTTGCCAGAGCTGGAAACACCAGCCTTGCTCAAGCTAAACCTCAATTTAGTGAAGGACAGCTTGACAGCTTTTTTTTAATATTCCTCCCACCCATTCTTGACATTCCTTCAGATAACTAGTTCTTTCAGAGACACAAGTAAAGTGTTCTAAAGAGTAGGGATGGGATGATTCTGGAAGTGGTGGCAGATGAAGTCTCTGCTGTCCATACATTACTATCTGGTAAACATATGCATCTTCTGCAAACTTTACCATCCTAGAGAGGTTGTTGAGGCATTTCAGGGATAGAGGTGTGAAGTATAGTCAGCTCCTGCTCAGATGATGGTCCTCAAAAGCCTGAAATAACTACAAAAACATCAAATTTAGCAGCCTAGTAACATTGCAGACAGCCTTGTGTCCAACCAGTAGAAGGTTAGTCAACAGAACCTGTGAAGTCACAGCTGACAGTGAGAGTAGACCAGATTAATTTCTTCCAGTGGATTGTCTTCCCTGACTATGCAGAAAGCTTAGGTGGTGCAGATCATCTCAAGATGTGTATTCATTACAAGTGTTTGCAGCTGACTGTGAGAAATAGAGAGATTTACATATAAAAGCTTTTATCTGCCTGGAATTCCACATTGGAAACAGGTACGTAATTTTGAAAAGAGAAAAAAATCCAACTTCATCCAGTTGGATATTCTGCCAAGAATATGTATGCTGTATTTCTCAGAAAAGTCAAATGCTTCTCTCATTCCTACAGCCATTTAAAGCAGCATTGCATTAAAGCCAAAGGTTCTCTGTCTGTGCTGGCTAGACATTTCTAATTTTATTGGAAAGATTTTATTACTGATATAGCTTCCTACACGAGCAGTGCTAAAAGCCATGTCTCACACTGGGATGAAGTTCTGTGGTCTGTGATGTTCGGATGTTTACTACTGACAGAATAAGACCCCATGTTCCTAAGATTCAGAAGACTCCAATTATTTATAAAAATGCTGCCACATCAGCTGCTGCTTCCCTGGTACATTCCCTGATCTTCACTCTTACCACCTCAATTGAATTCCACATAAAGAGTGTTCTCTTATGCCCCTTTTGATCCAGAGGTAAATTCTTCTCTGCTACACAAATGTAAATCCCGATTAAAGGCACCAGCTTCACTTAATTTCTCATGTTTAAGTCAAGAGTTCTGTAAAATGGTACTAGATGTTTGCATTTATAAAAATGGTTAATAAAACATTTCCTCTATTTACATGTATGAGTAATCATTTTATCTTTAAAAAACTGATGGATGGGTGGGTTGCCCCTAGGATTAAAGTGACCTCTGCACAGGAGATCAGCTAGAAAAGCTGAAAAAGCACGTGTAAGAGTAGATTGCTCTGAGCACAGAATATAAAATATTAAAGAACATAATTAATGTCAGAACATTTACCATTTTCAGTCCATCAGAGGCAAGAGAAAGAATAATAAATTGGATTAAATGCTCTATATATCAAACTGTCCAGAAAAAGGGAGGATGTGTGTTTCTATGCAGTGGCTGGAGCTAAGACTGGGGGAAGGAAGTATCTTAAAATGTACAAGAAAGAAGGGGACAGTGACAAAGAATTAAATGTTGGATACTCATCTGGCACAGGTATCAAGTCAAGGAAGGTTTAGCCCTAAATTTTGTCTCTAATGAGAAGATACAGGAGAGATACAAATTGAGCAGGAAGATTTGAATTCTCAGCAAGGCCTTTGGAAGCTATCTAAACCAAAAATCTAAAAGGTTATCTCATTTTGCTCACTGCCTTATATAACCAATTGTAGATATTTCCTTGCCAATTTAAGTGACTACCTGTAGGAACTATGCCTTCAATCAGCAGCATCTCAGAAAGTTCATCTTTACCTACCTTACCCCTTACATGAAGGAGAGCATCCTTCACAAAGTCAAAGAGATACAGATTCACTTGACACAACAACAGACTCCATGCACCATTTTGGAAATGCTCTTTGGACCCTGTCTGGTACCAGCAGACAACAGGATACTATGATGTAAGGGATTCCTTGGGCACACTTTGGGATCAATTTTACTCAAGCAGAGAAGACTTTTCTGTCTTTTTCTCCTCAGATCCTTTACATTGGAAGATCTGGGTTTAATCAAACAGCTTAAGGATCCTAGAAGCAGGAATATAGTCAACAAAATTACTTGCAACTTGTAAAGGGTAGCTAAAAGGAAGAGATGAATATCTTTGACACTTCTGTGATGGAAAGGGCAGAACATAAACTTCAGCAGGTGAGTTTTAGTTTCACCATGAAGAAGTATTTGCTCAGAGGGATCTTCTGGAGTCTCTACTGGTCCCAGGTGTGATTCATCTGAAGTGACATGATGATAGCTGAATGTTTACTGTTAACCTACAAGAGCTCCTAGTCCACTTTTCTAGTTCCTCCTCTACACTATTTCATAATCCCAATAATTCTAATGTCTAAATCCACTAAATCTTCATCAGTCAAAAATCCAGAGCACTGTTGTCACCCCCTAAACTGAGTCTTCACTGGAGAGACAAAACCCTCAGTGGCATTAGGTGTCTCTAAGATGAGTTTTCTAACACTGGAGGCGCTTAATTCTGCACAATAGAATAGAATAGACTATTGCATTTGAAAGGGACATACAAAGACCATCTGATGCAGCTGTCTTCAAGGCTGAAAAAATTTAAAGCAGGTTATTAAGGACGTTGTCCAAATGCCTCTGGAACATTGACAGGCTTGGGGCAGCAAACACCACTCAAGGAATCCTGTTCCAGTGTTTGACCACCTCTCCCTGAAGAAATGCTTTCCCATGTTAAGTTTGAGCCTCTCTCTTAGCGCAGCTTATAACCATTACCCCATGTCTTATCTCTGCTAATACAAGATTGCTTTGGGAGATTCATGATTCTCTCTGATTACAAAAAAAAAAAAAAAAGCATTTTAAATTGCTATCTTAGAAGGAGTATCTAATTTCTACTTGTCCATCTTTGAACTAAGTAAAGATTGTAACTAACACATAATACAGGCTTTGTTGGTTTTACCAAAATGGGGGTCCAGCCCTTAGAGAGTGTCCCTTGATATGACTGGCAGTTACTGCGTAGCTCAGTTACAGTATGACTTGGACCTCACAGAGTTCAAGGAAGAAATACGTGAGGCAAGCTTTAGCTACAAGCCCTTTCCTAGCTGACCAGTTTATTCCAACTAGATAGTAGCCTGCCTTATGCTGCTTTATTCACTAAAGATAAGATTTAATCATGAAGCTAACATTTTAAGTACACTGGTTCTTAAAGACCTACTATGAATTAAAAAGAACAACAGAAACAAAACAATTGGAAGACCTCTAGATGATCACAAGGTTTCCAGATGCTTAAAGCCTTTTGAATTAATGTGTAGCGGGGCCACTTTCCAAATTTTAAGTGGCCAGTCTTCGCGAACGAAGATCTGGGAAAGGTGTTTTTACCTTTCAAGCCTGCGCAATGGATTTTTT
>JAWWLV010000100.1:11403568-11420382 GCA_035041135.1 Platyrinchus mystaceus | reverse complement strand
GAGTGACCTTCTCTTAGATGGATGGCCTTAGGGGCTGACGAGCTCCATCTACCCGGGGGATTTGAACTTGCAGCCTTGGCGCTGAGAGACCAGCATCTTAACCGCTAGGCCACCAGGGGTCCCCAAATTAAAAGTACAACATTCTCACTGGTTTTCTATGGGGCAAGAGAAGTGCCTGTAATCTCCAATTTTATGTAACCCTACATTGATGTCACCATAGGCAAGTTTGTTTTACAAAAATGGGGTGCAGAATGATACAACTTGTGTGCCTTTCATTTATCTTTTGATGCTCATGAGTGTCAGGGCCCTAAGTGCAGCAGCAGGCTCTGTTGTCCTGTCTGTTTGAGCTTAGGGCCAGTACTGACATGGAGGAACCTGGGATAAGACATCTGCGAAAATAGCTGAGCCTTAAGAGACAGATGAGAAACATTTCATTGGGGTCATGAATATTTCGTAATTTTAAGTGACAGGAGAGCATGATTTTTCCTGTAAGCCTTAGACATAAAGGACTGGAGCTCTTTCTGGAAGTGGTACTTGTCAGAACCGTTTATGTGCCCACTGTGCCACCTTCAGAGGTTGCTGAAGCTACCTGAAGTCCAAACACTTGCTACCCCACAGAGCTGAGCTTGACATACATAGCTGGCTTGGTCACTGCTCCGGCTCAGTGGGACAGATGTGACACAAAGCAAGAGTATAAATCTTAAATAAATTAACATTGTTCTCTAGATTGCACTGTAGATATAACCTCCATTCATCTCAAGGAAAGCTGAATGATAAATAGATCAGTCTTCCATGGCAAAGTCCCATCTACAGTTACTGACTCCTTATGCAAGCAGAAAAATATGTATCAGCACTCATGAGCTGAAAGTTCACTGAAATGGGAAACATTTATACTTGAAAGAAAGCTCTGCCTCTATTCAAGAAAGTCATTAAGCATTTGAACATATTATCCCCAGAAATGTGGTTTTTTCTTCTTCACTTGGAAGTGCTGCTCTGTGTACTGCCCATTATCCAATTGGTTGTACTATGTGATGTTAATGATTTTAGTTTTGCAACATGGGAGTTTTTGTAATTTGGGGAAAGATAGTTCAGGTCTATGTGGTTCTATGAGACCCATCATGAGGCACCAGTTATGCCCTTCTATGCTGTAAATTGTCATGAGCAGAGACTGTGCTCATACTGTGTTGCTTTACAACCCAGTTGATTCCTATATGTTGCTCCCTAGCACTTTGACTGCTAGAAAATAAAAACCATTGTAATTTATACTTAACTGTTTTTATTCTCACACTAATATGGGGGGAAATAAAGTAAAATACAGGTACTGCTATAAGAAGGCAAAACAATGCTAAGAGAAATGACAAAATTGAAACAGCAATGAAAACTGACTGGAAGGGTGCTCAGCCCCTCCCTCCCTCTTAATCCCCTTGTCTATGCATTGCCTCTTTCAGCTCCATTGCCCTCTACTCTGCCCCAGAGTTACCCAGATCCCATTTCTGCAAGTAAACTGGGGCTGGAGCTCCCTTTTCCTGCTCACAGAGTCAGGATCCTCACCTGGATGACCATCTCTGTAAGTAGCAGAGTGAGGCAATTTTTGTATTGCCAGAGTGCAGAAGGGAGAGGAGAACACCTTGGCATCTATCTGAATGTGCTATAGCTGACTTCTGCCCAGGATCAAATACAGCGAATACAGAGAAAAATCAATGCCCTGAATTGCACTAACTTTTGCTGCATTCACACCACTTTTTCAAAAATTATCAATGCGGCAGATTCAGATTATTTTACTCATTTCAATATGCAAGGTATATAGCCTTTGGAAATGCAAATGAAGTACTACTCACTATAATTAACAATATTTTGCTGACGGGCTGTGATGAAACATCATATTTCTTTACAAACCTGCCACCTCATATGCATACTCCCTCTCTAGCAAGTTGTCTCTTATCCTACTGGCCTTTGAAATGGTAAGCTATTTGAAATGGGAAATTCACATTATCTTGGTTCTGGCAATCCATCCCTGCTACAATATACATACAATACTAAATAAAGAGAGGCTGTGCTTGTGTAATATGAATCATTTCTAAATTGCTGTAACACAGCCATTATCAAGAGCCAAGCTGTGGCAGTGAACTACACAGTCCAGAATTTTTAGCTCTTCTGGCTGATCTAGTAGTTTCCCACACTTACAGATTATTCCTCCTGCAAAGGAAGGAATTATTTACTATATCAATATTGTTATAGTCAAAATCCACAAAGCCATTAATAATGTTTTAGCTCCTAAATAATATTTTGCCACAGTTAATACAGGAAAAACTGCTAGTGCAAATGTAATCTTAGAAGACACTATGACTCAAGAAGGTTTTGGGGTGGTTTTTTGTATTAACAATGAAAGTTTCAGCCCTGGCTCCAAACTCATCTTGTTATCTAGAGGAAATGACATGAATACTGGACCTCCAATCAGCTTTCATATCTTTGGACTTTTTTTGTATTTATAGGTCAAACACCTGTTCAGAAATCTGGCTCCCAACAGTCTGTGCTGAAGTTTCTGTATTAAGAGCAAGAAATGCATGTGAAAACATAGGTTTTTTTCAAGGATACATTTATTCTCTATCCACTTTCATTTTTGCATTACCCACCAGACTATGCACAAACTACAGAGGGAATTTGTTGAAATTCCTTCATGGCAACCTTAAATTAGCTTCATTTAAGCACTGAATCTTAAAATTATTTTATGATCCATATTTCACCAAAATAAAATAGAAGTAAAATGCAAGAACCATTGTATGGCAATAATAAGCAAATTCTACTTTTGAAGTATGAAAATCATACAGATGAGAGCCTGGCAACAAAAAGGCCTCCTATGTCTTTAGTATGCAGTAAGAATACAGAAAATACCTAAGCTGAATTTTTTTTTAATTAAAAAAAAAAGATTATTACAATCCACATCTTTCACAATCTTGAAATCTGACTTCACCAATACTGTCACAAAAGGCAGAGACTAAATTGACATCTTAAAAAAATTAAATAACAAGTGTAGTTGCAAACCATTGCCCAGTTTTTCTACTCTCCCTCTGAAATAGGAGCATAGTGGGACTCTGCCTTTGTTGCCTTTATCTATGAATTATTACTCAGAGAGCTGATCTTGGGGATTCATCTCCTAAACCTTTTTTTTCCAGTAAAAAACATGGAATCAGTGAACTTAAACATTTTTGCAGGAAAATATCTAAATGAGTGGATTTCCCATTTCAACAAAATTGAACAATCTATACCAACATTTACTAAGTGGTAATCTCAGGCTTCATAGTTCAAAATTACTGTCTTTAAAACATGAGCTACTTTTGGGGGTTTTATTTGAATAAATAGATGGAATTTAGTCGTAAGAAATGACATGTCCAAAGAATAAGAAAATGGTGCAGCAAAACCATTTTTCATTTTACTGGAGATCATTGAAATTTTGCCTTCAGGGAAGTGGAAATAAAAACTATCAAAATATCTGGGATTTGTATAGAACATGCTTTTGTTTCCATGTCTCTTACCAGCCCCTCCAAGTTTACAGTCTGGACAGGAGCACTCCCCATGAATAACCTGGACTAGGAGCTGCAGTTGAATGCAGTAGGAAACTAATCAGGTCATCTCTGATTGCTCTGTAATACATCTCTCCATACCATGGAATGCCCAAGGCTGGATAGGATAGAGTATTTCTGCTGGTGGTAACCAACAATACACACAGACTAGCCAGTCACACATGACGAAAATTCAGGTTTTTTCTGCAGGAGCTCTGCTTCATTCTTCGGAGCAGCTGCACAGCTTCACCTCCTGCTCTTCCCCTCTCCTCCACGTCAGCTAATTGCAGTCACAATTACTGATTCACCTCCCTCGCTCCCCTATCACCTCCAATGAAGCAGTGAAGGAAAATACCTTCAGAGAGATAACAGAGAAAAATAGCAAGAACAGTTGTTCAGTATCAAGTCCAGACCCTGGCATTTATTGCCAAAACCTGGCAACAATAAGCACAGGAAACACATTCAGCAAATAATTTGCACTGTGTTCCTTATACTGCTTTTCTTTGTTAGTCAAGTTGAAGGAGGATAATGTCCACTTTATGCACAAGTGATTTCTTTCATTATTTCCATTTGTTTATTATATACTGGCATATTTCTGAATAGGTTCTGCTGCTTTTATTAAATGCATTCAACAAATATGGAGAACATGGGCATTGCAGTGCCTTGACATGGTTTGTCTTTTAACTAAAAGGAATCATGAATGACCATGTCTTGGTGTCTGCAATGTCTTCACTTGCTGTTGCCAAACACATCTCGTCATTAAAATACTATTGGTAAATATTAATCAAGCACCACATACACACACACCCCTCTTTTAAGGTGACTGCAACAGATCATATTACCGCATGACTTTGGGAAATGAACGCATAAGGAAGTTTGGAATGGTCTCCTGAATTCCACTTGTTGGCTTATCTGTTCAGAGCAATCTGGTTCCTTAATACAGTAGTGACAACTGGGTGCTGCTGGAAGAACCTCGCAACCCTCAGTAATGTTGAAGGCATCCTTTCAACCCTTTCTCTTGTCTCATGGCAGTTTCTTCTTCAAAGTAAAGATGATAGGGATGAGTATAAGAAACCAGGAAATTATGTTGTCCTCTATCTCTCCCCTCCATCCCAAGCTTTCCATCAGACTCTTATAATCCTTTTCTAAATATTCCAAACTGTCAGCCTTTAAAAGCTCACTTCTCCAGTGTGAAATAGGGTTAAACTTAATAATTACAACTTAATCTTGAGTAATTAATTATTCATAAATTCTTGCAATAATGTTATTTGGTCTCAAAGGACTTTGTTTTATTTATTGCCAAACACACACCTTCCAAGGCACTTCACTGTACTTATACTCTGCTTTTCTGCAGATTCTTAAACCTGTTGTCTGAGCACATGGCATTCAGTAGGTGGTTTTTTTTTTTTTGTTTTTTGTTTTTTTAATGTAGACAACATCAGTGCTGTCCATAGGTACTGGCTATATCCAACGTGTTCTTTCTGTACACAGTCTCACAAATCCTTCTGCCTGCTTCTGAAAATACATATTTGAATCTGAACGCATAAATGACCCGCTGTCTCTAGCAGATTATTTTTAAAGTAATATAATAGGCACAGAGAGAAACTGAACCATCTCTATCACTAGATATAAATGTCCAGGCAGCCTGGTGAATCATAACAAGTCTCAATAAACTAAACTGGTTCTGTGTCACGAGATAGTGATTTCCAGCAGATCAACTAGTGTGAATCAACTCATCCCAAAAAAAGAAGTGACAGTTTTGTTCTGAATCTAGAGTTCCCCTCTGTACACAATACATTGTCCATTGCCCGTGACAGAATGACTGCTTGGAGATACTTTTTTTTCTTCATTAGCTGTAGAGGCAATCCAGGAAAAACAGTTTTTTCTAGGATGAAAGTAGCATTTTTTTTTCTCCTAATACACTTCTATAAAATACAAAAGGGCTGAAAATTACAAGCTGAATTATTGAAGGGAAATTATGGTGAACAAGACACTCAAGCACAACATAATCCTGCAAAGGGCACAGGAAACAAGCATCTAGACACTTCATTTCCTCTGTATTAAGGAAGAGATTAAACTTGCATGTAAAACAAGTCTTAAGATTTTACTACCCTGGAATTCCTGCTCAAAAATACTTTTCGTATCAAAGGGATAATTTTCTGATCAGAAAAAGACTTCTTAATAAGGAAGAATCAACTATATCACTCTAGTGTAAAGACTGATGCTACTGAGAAAGCCTTCCTTCCACCTTCATATCCTTTGAGTTTCCCCCTATAATTCTTAGCCTTGCACACAGAGTGGAAGCTTTTATTGCTTTTGATTTCTTGTGGGCAGCACACCACCAGCACCAGTAAATGTTCTCTCCTCCACAAAACAATTCACTGAACCCAGGTAATGACACACCTAAAGGCAACACAAAGCTCAGCAGCAGCATTTCCCATGGTGCCTCTTCAAGCCAATGCAGACGGAAAAAGAATTGTTCACTCCAGCAATTTCAGAGACTGGTTCTTCTGTTGTACAAAGCAAATGGCTCGAAGCAGTTCCAACCTTTGTTTGGGTTAGTCTTCCTACCCCTGTCATCTACAGGGAAAAGAGGTCAAGGAAGGAATAATATGTGGCAACCTCTTTCTGTGGTTTCCCATCAATTTAGCCCACGCTCAAACAATGCCTTTTGAGATCTTTTTGGTCTTCTATCAGACAAAAGTAAACCCTCTCAGCACTCCGAGTCCAGTTCAGTGCTCTAAAACAGACCAGCCATTTCTTAGGGCACAATCTGCTTTACTCTGGAAAGTATTCTCCTTCCTAGTCTCCACACTCTCACACTTATACTGGAAGGCTTTAAACCATAGAATTAAATAATGGTTTGACTGGAAGGAATCCCAAAAATCATCTAATTCTGACCTCTCCTATTCTCCACTAGACCAGGTTGCTCAAAGCCCATCGAACTTAGCCTTGAGCACTTCCAGGGATGGGGCATCCAGTTTCTGTGGGACACCTATGCCAATTCCGCACCACTTTCACAGTAAAGAATTTCTCCCTAATACATAATATACTACTCCGTTTCAATTTAAAAGCATTTCCCCTTGTCCTGTTACTTCATGCCCTTAGCAGAAGTCTCTTTCCAGCTCTCATGTAACCCACCTTCAGGTACTGAAAGACCCCAATAAAGTCATCCTGAAGACTTCTTCAGGCAGAACAACCCCAGCTCTCTCAGCCTTTCCTCATAGGAGAGTTGTACCATTTGTCTAATAATCTTCAGGGCCCACTTCTCAAGCTCATCCAAGTCCATCTGGATGACATCCCAGCCCTCTGGTGTGTCCACCACACAACTCACGTGGTGTCTGCCATGTCCAGCTCTGCAAGTCTCACCTGAGCTGGGAAGACATAAGGCATTTCTAGCAAGATTAACCTAAAGAGAAGAAAACAAGATTGTGAGAGATCACACAGTTCTTCCTTCCCACAGCTCAGAAACTTGATGCACCTACAAGAAAAGAAACTGTACAATGTACTGTTAAGTCAGTAATGGTGTAAATGAGGACAAGAGATACCACAGAACCATCTCATTTCCTAAGAACCCTGTCTTTTCTGCACAGATCAATAGAGTCAGTTTAATGTGAAAAGGCATATTAAGGGCATGGTGATATAATCTCCCACAGCGCTCCATGCCTTAGGGGTGGTCCTGGCAGTGCCCCATGCTGTCCATGGGCTGCGGAGTAGGGCACCATTTACTGCCGCAAGGCAAAGTTACAGGGCAAACTCTTGCATAAGCACAGCAGATAGAATTTGCCTTGATATGTCTTTTACTCAGGCTATTGATTTCATCAAAGCTGGGGAACATAAGATGATGTACAATGCTCCAAACTAATTTAGTCTTCATGCCAATGTCCTTAATTTCAACTTAAGGAACTGAGAGGATCCAGGGGAGAGAATTATAAAAAGAAGAACAATTATAAAAAGAAGAATAAGAGGAAAGGGTAAAGGCAGCAATGGTTATCCATTGGATTGGAACCACCAGTGCTGCAAAGGCTCACAAACCTGAAAGAGGGTGTCACCAAACTGAGGCTTCACCACTACCTCCATTAATGAGAAAGCAACACTGGCATCAGTGGATATTCAGAAACTGACTAAATATGCTCCTCTTCTTCTGGAAACTGACTTGTATATTCTTTTTATAATCATTTGAGAAAGTGGGACTCCTATTAAACTTAGCCCTATACTAGTTCTCTTGCACCTTGCCATATCCAAAACACAGGATATACCGGATCTATTATCAGCATCTCAGTCTTGTTCCCGGCTCTAAAAGACAGGTCAACTGATTCAAAGAAATCCAGAATTAAAGGCACATGAAAAGCTCACGTATTTAAAGAGTGAAAATTCATTAACAAGCCAGTGAAAAGCCTTTTTATGATGTTCTTAAGGTCTTTAAATATATTATGTTCAAATAATATCACTTTATTACAAAATCAGTGGAAAAAAATTACAGGAAATTAATCTATTTAAAGTAATGCACTCCACAGTGCACATACTAATAGCATTAAAACTTGGTAAGTTAAATGAAACAAATTTCTTAGTTTTGCTGATGTAAAACTATCTTTTCTTTTGGCAGTCAAAAAGGTTATAATGAATATAGGTAGGATACATACAGAATTGCAGCATATTTTATATTCAATTTTTTTAAAATATGAAAGTGAAAAAAATTATTTTCAGAATAGATATTTTTTATAGGCTTTGTGTACCACAAGTTTGATGGGAAAGGATGTTTTTCCCTAAACACATAGTAAATATGTGGGTTTTAAGGTTTTGATGGTATTTCCATCTTACAAATGGGAGGGGGAGGAAAGCAACCCACAAATGTAAAAAGAAATCTGAGCAACTTTAACTTGGATTACAAAGCTGTAAGGAAACGTGATGCTATACTTTAATGAAAGATATCAAAATAGCTAATGAAAGAGGTTTGGTGAAGTTAGATTTTCAATCCACACCACAAATGACTGTGTTACCTGTGTGAATTTGATAAAAGCTGTAACTGAGAATGTAACTGAGAACATTTTCATAAGAAGTAACAGAGCATCTTGAAGTATCAGTTACCAGGGCCTTTGGTTGGTGAAGCAGAGGGCTGAGAATGAAAATAATTAAAGTTTAACTTCCCTATTATATATGATACTCCATGATACCACTTAGTTAAAACAAAATTTAAAACAAACTCATATATTGCACAGAAAGAATATGGTGAAATTAATGAAAAAGTTAAAGTTGACAAGTACAGAAACATCAGTATCAATATGTCAGAAACTTCCTGCACTGTAAAAAAACCTAAAAAACAGGTTTTGCCACAGATTTCAGGCATTTAAAAATTATTACCATCCATTATTACTATTTAAAATAATTTCTTTAATAAAACATTTTAAAAGCACTTGGTAAAAGCACTTATATATCTATTTTCCAGTGTCCAGTGGACTTTTGGAGTAGGATGTGAGTTTTCATCTATTGAATGAGCCAGAATAAAATCCTAGTGGGCTCTGAATTTCAAGTCAACCTTTGCTACACATTTTCCACAAGAATTTAAACCTATGCTGAAAAAGAAGTCCCGCAACAGTTGTTCAGGTTCTGGTGGCACAGGTAAAGATGTGACACAGTGTCTGCACTGCTGTAGATGTTTTTGCTGTTGTAGTCCTGCTCAAGAAAGCAACATTTCTGAACTAAGGCACAGTTTCAAGCTGATTATCAACCTGAGTGACGATATCACTGCATAATGTTACATATCCCTAACAGAGATTACTTGTATACATGCTATATCATGACATATACATCAAATAGATGGTTATTTAGATATGTGATTTGTATATGTGTATATAAATACATATATTTATATATTCATGTAAACATATATAGTCATGCACATACATTTCTGCATTTAGGTACACTTAGACACATAAATGTACATTAATATATAATATATATTATATATCATATATCATATATTATATATATTATGTATTATATATTATATATTACATATATATGTTATATATAGGTAATGTATATTATATACTATTATATCTATATTTTTATACACTTAGTTTGGACTAAGGGTATAAAAGTGTATAAGTATTTGGACTATAATCTGTATATGATTATTTTTTGTTATTTCTTACAAATATATCTATGTCTGCATATAGTAGCCAGATAAAACATTTAATGAGTAACTACAACAAAATTTTTGAGTAATTTCTGCTGTACTTTGGTACAACTTCGTACAAAGTTTTGCCCAGTTTATGTTCCCAGTTTGATACTGAGTGTGAGAGTGGTTCTCCCAGATAGATGTACATCCACTGTGTTGCATCCAAATGGAGCAGAGTATCCAATCCACAGAGATTGAAATAGACCTCTATAAAAACAGCTAAAAAAAAAAGCCATTGGTGAAGCATTTAAAGGGTTTGTTTTTGTGACGTACAGTCAGTTCCAAGCCATTTGAAATCTAACTGCTGTATCCTTGAGTGGCTTCTCAAGTAGAAAAAACTGCTGAGCCTGGCAAAGCTGGGTAGGGAATGATGTGAACGGAACATTTGATTCTCTCCTTTTGCCAGAATGCAATTACCAGTTTGTTTTCTGTATGAACTGAGCATGCAGAATATAAGTACTGTCAACTACCCATTAACCCAGCAAAGACATCACACAGAGAAAGCACTTCCACTGGGGAGAAACACAGATGGGGAACAGGGAAGTTTGTCATTAGCCCTGGCAGAAGTCTTAGTATTTACTCTCAGCACAGACCACCTGGCCTTGAGTGCTATGCAGAGATTTCTTATATTTCATTCTACTATTCATCACTGAATGTCTCATTTTAGTTCGTATTATGTTGCACTGAATTTAACAGTGCTGGATTACTTTGGTGATGAAGTTTTCCTGTGACCATAGTATGAACTCTGTCTTGGCTTTGTCTTGTCTTGGACAAAATAAAGAATGTAGAGAAGTTCCTGTCTTATTGATTGCTGGTTTTTTTGGGGTGGGAGAAGTGTTAATGAATTCAGGATGAAGAGCCAGTTCCAACACAGCTACCACTAAAACCCGCTGCTCAGCTTTAGCCAAGCTAAAAAACAGCCATTTATCTTGTTTTATTTTGTGTATCTTAGCTTTGAATCTATAAAAGCCTCTTACATCTCATCTCTATATATGTCTTGTTAAGCAGCCTTTTGTGGCAGGCTCTGACAGGAGCTTTGGAAACTGCAAATAAATGCTCCAGATTATTTACCTTCTCCCCATCATTGATCTGATTGAAGTAATGAATTAAAAGGGAATTCCTGCTGAAGAACACGCAAGTCCATGTGGTTTAAATGACAAATTTTGAATGAAATGAGGAGTCGGCAAATTATTTCAGAAAAAAAGTTTCTGTTTCAGCCAATCCTGAAGACCTCCCAAATTCCATTTGAATGTTCTTGATAGTTTCAGCTGAAGAAAAAAAGAAAAAGTATTTTTTTTCCTCTAAACTATCAAATGGAATTACAAAGATCCTTTAAGCTTTGGTCTGCAGAGACCACAGCAATATGTCCTCAGCTACAACCAAACAAGGAACACATGTATAGTCAGGTCATTTCTCAAGTATCTCCTTGCTGGGTGCTTGGATTGCAGCCACATCATTTCTCCTTCCTGTAAAACTGGGAAAATAAAAGCACTATTTAGAATGCAGGGGAAACATCCATCTTATGGTTTCTAAAGGAATCAGTCAAGATTTTAGGAGTTCACGTGATGGTTGTTGCGTTATGTACGTAATAAAGTCTACTATTTCATGTAGTACATCTTCAAAATTCAGGATTATTTTTTTTTCAAAAAAAATTCTCCAAAGCTTTGGAAATTGATTCTCCAAAGTTGGAAACAAATACATTTTGTTATGATTTTAAGAAATACTGTTTTACAGCCATCAGCGTGCTTGTAGCAAGTGTGGGTAGAGCCCTTCTCAAATCTTTGTTTGCGAAGCCCAGACGTGATGAATTGATTTCAAACATTTACCAGACATCATACACATTCTTGCAGCCAGCCCAGCCCCACACAGACCCTCACTCACTTCCCCATGATCAGGATCAGGGAGACAATTGGAAGGGTAAAAGATGGAAAACTTGTGGGTAGAGATAAGGACACTTTAATGAGGAAAAGAAAAGCCACACACACAGGCAAAGCAAAACAAGGAATTAATTCACTGCTTTCTATGGGGCAGGCAGGTTCTCAGCCATCTGCAGGTGAGCAGGGCCCCATCACATATACTGGTTACTTGAGAAGACAAAGCCCATCACTCCAAACTTGTCCCCCTTCCTCCTCCTTCCTCCCACTTCATACACTGAGCATGATGTCATATGGTTTGGAATATTCCTTTGGCCATTGAGATCAACTGTCCTGCTTGTGTCTCCTCCCAGCTTCCCATAAACCCCCAGCCACCTCCCCAATGTGGAAAACAGAAAAAAGTCTTGTGTCTGTACAAGCCTTTCTCACCAATAATGAAAACATCTCTATGTTATCAACCTTGTTGTCAGCATCAGCACAAATACAAAACACAGCCCCACACCAGCCACTATAAAAAAAGTTAACTCTACTCCAGCCAAAACAAGCACACTTAAAACATGAAAATAATATTCAATTTCAAATGTTCAGTTTCCAACATGTTCTTTTTGAGGGAAAGTATGTTTCTCTCTTACTGTCAATTTAAAAAAAAGTCAGATTCATTCCAAATCTCGAAATAGAAATAAAAAGAGGATAAATATTAAATAATATATTCCTGACATCAAAGTACTCTACCTAAGTTATCACTTCAAAGAGGATGCTTTTTTTAGATAGAAACACAAACATCTTTGCTGTAAGAACACAGAAAACAACTGATGTCATCTTTTCATAATAAAACGCATCAGTGAGTCTTAACATTAAAGAAGCTGGTGGGGAGAACCTGCAAATACAGTTCAATCTAGCAGTTAGGATTATGTCCCGCTAAAACGCAGGAGACATCAAAGTTCAGAAACAGCTGCTAGTTTAAAAGGGTATAAATGGAAGGGTGGAGAGTCTTTAGGAGTTAAGAGGCAAGAACCTGATAAATTAATTGTACAGGTATCTGCACATCAAAGTTGAACTAGTAAAAAGAGAAAATTAAAATCTTTTTAACAAAGTACAGTGCCTGGACTTCAGGTGAGCTGGGTTGGACTTAAGGAGTGGTAACCAGGTAGGTGGGATCCATTGCAGGCCGCTCTGAAAACCAGGGAGGTAAGGAAAGCTAGCAGACCTTTAAGAGCATTCTCCAGGCATAGGACCCGTCAGTTTGCTTGGACTTGGCTAAAAAGAACATCATGATAGAACTCCAGCATTAAAATGCAGCATACAAGGGTGGGATCAAGGACAAAGTGCAAAGGCGGAATTTATAAAAGTTGCCTGGGCATGTAGGGATGGTGTCATTCAAGCCAGAGCTCAGCTCACAGACAGGAGAAGGGCAGTTAATCACACACACCTTCAAAAAAGGACAAAGGGATGGTCAATCAGTCTCACATTGACTCACAGATTGAGTCCTCTCGGAACACATTTCTGGAATATGAAAGAGTAAAAGGGGAATGGCTGCAGTCAGCATGGCTTTGTCAAGGTAGATCACACCTGAGCCAGCTGATTACCTTCTGTGATGAAACAACTGAACTTTTGGATGGCAGGGGAGCAGTGTAAACTTGACTAGATTTGGCCAAGGCTGGTCAACATTTTCTGCTACAGTCTTCCTGTGTCCAAGTTTGGACAATACAGCCTGGTAAAAAAGGGGACTGCTGAATGTGTTGTTGGACATGTCATTTATCATCCCTCAGTGACCTGCAGGACATGTCAGAGGGCACATTCATCAACTTTGAAGCTGACAGCAAGTTTCAAGAACTACTCAACACACATGAGGACAGGATTGTCATCTAGATGGGCAGGACACAACAGGGAAAAAAAGGCCAACAAGGTCTCCATAAAATTCAGGGACGAGCAATGGACAGCCTTGACCTGGGAATGGAGACTGCTGGCAACAATCCTGCTGGGGACTGGAGAAGAGTCATCTGCTTATCATTTGCCAGGCCTTGTACTTGAGACCACCTGAGATCCCTTCCAGCCTTCATTATGCCTGTGATACTAAGACAAAATACTCTTCCCCAAACATATGAGGGAACTGCAAAGAATATACGAGAACGAACATAACTGGCAGTGCCAAAACAGAGCTAAGCATATGAATGTTCATGTTTCTCATATTTCATTTGTTCTGGACATATCTGTAAAAAATGAGGGTAACTGCAAATATTTACACCTATTTCCTATCTCCTAGAAGAGAGGGTCAGTTCTGGTGAGCTGATCAAGCAAACACACAGCTGAAGTCCATTGAAAAAGGAATGAATCTCTGAAAAATGGCCATGGAATTATTTGCAAAGTTAATAAGAATGACTTTAATTAAATGCAAAATACATTACAATAAAGAAAAGTTTGGGTTCTGGGACAGGTTGGAACATTTTGGAGGAAAATTCCACTTCACCAATGGAAACGCATCTACACCAAAACGGTCATTGAGGCAATGTAGATGACACTGAATTACAAATTACATTCTTTTTCAAATGAAATCTCAGTAATTTTCTATTTTGAGAAAAATATTTTTTAATTTTCATATGACAGTCTGCAATTTTTACATTATTTTCATTAAAATAGCTCTACAGTGAAGTGAAAATTTTATCATTCTTATGAAATTGAATAGACTATTTTGCTGAAACCATGACAGGTAATTGAAAAGTGATTTTTTTTTTTCCTGTTAGTTCTTCCAGCACAGGCAAGACTTGGAGAAACTGGAAACTGTAGTCTAGTGTGAAGTCCATCCTGAAACATTTTATGCTTTCCTAAGGGGTCAGGGCTTATTTCCTACCTGTACAAGGGTAAAGCAGGGCTGAGCAACAGTATCATTTAGTAATATATACAATAGTAGCAGCAGTAGTATGTAATTTCAGAATTACTCAGGCTTTCTTTCTGCAAATTACTTCATTGGAATGGCATGAAAAATATCTGCTACTGATGAAAACATATACCATCTTGAACAATACAATGCTGCCTACAGAGCAAGTTGGAAGACTGTAGTCAGGATCAGGCACTCTCTGAATTGTCCTGGTCGTAATGCACCATCTCAGAACCTGTTACATTTATTTAAAAACACATCTTCTGTGATATTGGTGCTTTGTTTATTTTATTGTAGGAGGAAGCAGCGGGTCTGCTGGTAATCTGACACTTATCGACAAAGCAATTGATATTGACCAGATCACAGTCTACCCCTGAGGGAGGGATGGGGTGCAGGCTGCAAAAGAATGTAAACAACTTTAGAGAGGAATTTTCTGCAATGTCGGACGGAATAGACGTAACGCAGCTGGGATTAGAGGTCACCAATGAAAGCGTGTACAGCGTCACCAAGGAAAGTATGTGCAGTGTCCTTTGTTTGAGACTTTGACCAATTGTGTTGTACCACGATAGCATACAAACAGTATATAAGAAACGCTTGCAAGTAATAAAGTGTGTGTGTGTTGCACCTGGACTGCTGTGTGAACTGTGTCACATCTGTCTGCCTCAACAGTGACATTTTATTCCATAAAATACACTGTAGTTCCAGTGGAACTTTACAACAAAATCCCCACAATCTCATTTCAAAAATGACTATGCCTGCTCCTGTCACACAAAATATTTTAATTGGATTTGGTGTCTTTAGTTATCTAGCTAGCCTAAACACATGGATCTGAGTTTTAGAGTGTTGCATACAAATTAAGTTTAAGCTCAAAGTCAAAGCTCTTTTGACAGTTCTTCAAAAGTATTTCAACTTTGTAGGACCTTGCAATTCATAAATGAAAATAATTACTTTGAAGAGGCTTGTTTTGAATAAATGTTACTTGAATTTTTCAAGTTCATCTAATAACTGAGAAGTGTTAAAAGATGCATCATATAGTTGAATACCTTGATGTTTACAAGACTTCAAGTCAGTTTTCAAAATACTTTCAAAGCTTTGGCTGGTTTATATAGCGATTTTTTCATACAGGGTTCACAAGTACACAGCAGCTTGAATAAACCCTATGTGGGACCACGATGAATGTGATGGGAACACAATCATATTTTGAAGTGCAAATAGGCAGGAGAAGAATCAAAGAAATAAGGAGGAGTTGTTCAAGCTTAAACATCCAATCTCTCATGAATTCTTCTTCAAATATTCTCAAACACTCCTGATTAACAGTATTGGTTTAAATGCAAAGTCAATTAAATTAATGTTTTGTATCAAAAATTCAGGAAATGCTTGTATTTGTGACCACACTAAAAATATTTTGTATAAGTGTTCTCAGAGGTATTCTGAAAGAAACTTCTCCTCCTGTCCATAACATTTCAGGTCATAATCTCAAACCTGGTTTAGTTAGGTATGTTTTTCATAGTCATTGTAAATAACATGGGCAAGACTTTTAATATGTTTTCCTATGTATCCACAAAAGCAGATGCCTCTGTGTTGGACTCACAAAGTCATGCTGTTCAAAATAATAACTCACTAAAATGCTTTCTGGCTTTCATTTGTTGTTGTTGTTTGTTTGGGGGTTTTTTCCCCCTTATTTTGGAAGCAATGGTTTCCAAAAAGGTGAAAGCCATTGCTGCTATTATCAAGGACACTAAGATGGATGCAGCTGTTCAGGCTGCACAGAGTGTTTGAGCCTGGCGTCAGTGACTGAGGACAGCGTGAGTGGCGTCTGTGTACGATGCAAGCAGGTGAATGATTTGGTTTGTTTGGTGGCAGAGCTCAAGGAGGAGGTAGAGAGGCTAAGAAGCATTAGGGAAAGTGAAAGTGATATTGTTTGGTGGAGTCGCGCCCTTTCGACCCCAAAGGAAGTCCAGCTGGAGACAGTGAAACCCTGCCCCTCCTGCCATCAGGCAGATGGAGCAAGCCAAGTAGATGAGGGGAAATGGAAACAGGTCCCTGATTGTAGAGGCAAAAGAATCCCCTCCCAACCCCCATCACCTCCCCAGGTGCCCTTAAAGAACAGGTTTGAGGCCCTGGATCCAGAGTCAGGTAGAAGACAGTCAGGAGGAAGATCTGTCTGGAGGGTGTCCTGGTTCCACCCTGTCTACCAGATGGATTACAACCACAGCTATAAAGAAAAAAAGAAGGGTAGTTTTAGTCAGTGACTCCCTTCTGAGGGGAACTGAGGGCCCCATATGTCGACCAGACCCATCCCACAGGGAGGTCTGCTGCCTTCC
>JAWWLV010000100.1:11341773-11356416 GCA_035041135.1 Platyrinchus mystaceus | reverse complement strand
TATGACCTCTACCATTGTGTTTCAAGGGGATTTGTATCCATCTTGCAAAATGTAGCCAAGCCAAGGAGGAACTCAGCTATGATAAAAGGGAATATCTAGTTAACTTTGCTAAAAACACAATAGGCCTTACAGTTCACTTGTGCAATGAAGTTACATTGTATAACACTCTGGCTGATTTCACATCCTAATATGATCACTTTCTCACCCCTCTATGCTCCATTGATCATCTAAATCAGAAGTACCCCCCTTACATCCCTTTAGGCCAAAAAGTTTATTTCCCAACTGCTCTCACTCTTTAAATTACGCAGAGATGAACTGCTGGATTCTGAAGAAATTTTTCTGCTCTGACTGCAGTCCTCCAACTCTGTGAGGAAGGAATGGATACTCACAGGTGTGTCAGTACTCCAGCCAAAGTAGAGATTCACCTACAAATCACAGAAGTACTAAGTCAGATAAAATTAATAGAATCTTGGCTTGAAACTGAATATAGATGTACTAAAATGGTGTAACAACAGCATGTAAGTGTTTTGTAATACCGTGAGCCAGGCACAGTTTTAGATAAGGATATGAGCAGCATGGTCATCCAAAAGGCCACAGTGGGTAAAGTTACACATGAAGGATGAATGGGAAGAAAGAACAAATCAAAATTAATAGAACAGTGAGCAGAACAGATATCCTCCTCCTGTGGAAAAGGAGAACAACAGCATAAATACAAATATGAGGAGGGAGAACGTGAGAAGAAAGAAATTCTCCGTAGTTCAGATTTTTTTCACAGAGGGTCACTCAAACTTGCTTACCTTGATTTCAGGGCAAGCAACCAGCAGCCTTATGGACTCACTGTTTGACAGCTCCACAACACTGTAAAACCCCCAGTTAATTCAGAATACAATTGTTTGAGTTAATAGTTCAGTATATAACAAGTATTGATTAACATTGTGTGAGAACTGCCCATTACCACCAAGCGCATTGATAATTAATTAATTCAATAAAGTTTAAAACTGGTCTGATTTGTCAGTCTCCTCGCCACTCCCATCACAGCAATCCCTAGTTCTCCGAGTTGTATAGATAAATATATACACACATATTTTGTTGCAACTGCAACAGCATAAATAGGAATAAACATTTTAGTGTGTATAGAGGATCTCCCAAAGGAGGAGCCAAATCTATACTGACTTCTAGCAAACGCATACAATTCTAAAGTTAAACCACACAGGTTGAAGTGGGTAACACCTGAATTTTACTAGGACATTATTAGCAATTTATTGTATCTGGTAAGCTGTAATTTAATTTTAAAAATCTAATTGAAAATTATGTTTCTTTTCTGACTTTTCAATTAACTCATTTCTTTATAGCAGAACACTCAAGCAACCTCATGTACAGAAAATCAACTGCTGATTCAAAGAATGAGTTACAAACCAAAACAGCTACTCTACTGTATAGGAACATTGTTGTAACTAATGATAGCCTTGTGACCTTTACACTAGTTTTAGTTCTTATTTCTCAGATCAAACTGGCATCAATATTTTATTTAATAAAAATCAAGCCACAAAGATTTGTATGAAAAGGAGAGGATTGCCTGGGTCTGGGGAAAAAGAAGAATAAAAAAAAAAAAAACAAAGAAAAAAAAAAGGAAGATAAAAAAAAGAGACAGAAAAAATAAAAATAAAAAATACAGATAAAAGAGAAATGCAAAAATTAGAAGATGGTTTCTAGAATGGAGGGAAATGAGGAAACTGGCAAGTGGAAGATGAAATGAGTTTTTGGCTGTGCTCTTAGTTGATGTATTCAAAGAAATGTTGTATAGGAAAACACATTGTTGGCAAAGGGGAGCAGCAAATTTTCACCAATGGTGATATGCAGAAATGGCTCTCCAAGGACAACAGTTCCATTTGTGGTGACCAGACACAGCAGACTGGCAAACCACTCCATGCCAAACTGGGAGCACAGAGGGTCTGCTCTTTAAAAGGGACCTGACACATAAAATTGATGGGAACTTGCTGTAATTCATGACTTGAAAACTCTCCCTTGAAGATCACAGACTACTCCTTGGTTTCTGATCACACATGTGGTTTAAAAGATTCCTTAATGGCATGGATAGTGGAGGCAGGAATTCACAGGTCAGCTGTCCCCAATTTGAAAAGTTTTGGGTTCCACTGGCCTGATGCAAAGCTTGATTTGCCTGATCAATCCCATGTACCAGAGTAAATTCAGTGCTCCTCTCCTCCCAATAGATCTTGACTCTGTTGCTGGTAATAATGATCGGATTTCTCTATTGTCTAAATGCATAGAAACAGCGATCCTTCCATTATTACATGTGACAACACCATATACTGTGTGAGTATACACAAGGTGAATACATATTCGCTTTAAAGCAAAGCCCTGGCTTAGAACAATATGTAGTGTGTTGGGCATGTAACCTGTGAGGAGAAGTTTCATTGCTTTTTTAATAAAATCTGTAGGTTCAGGGAGTATGTCTTCTTTACAAAGCATTGTGTGGGAGGAGAAATTCTCCACAAAAAACTTCAGTAAGAAGTAACAACTCTTCCTTAACCTTTTTCATCCTTTCATTTCCTGCTCAGTACATGAGTATAATATATTTCACTAAATATGATCAGACAATGGAGGAAATAATTTAATTTACTATTAATATAAATTTTTTTTTCTTTATGCTGCACAAACTGCTCTTACCCTTGGCTAACCCCACTCCTATGAAATGAAGTTAGCAAATACCTACCACCTGCTTTTATGTGTCTCTATCCTTTTTGTAATGAGGGGCTCTAAACTTTACTGTTATTGGAAACAGAAGCAGAAAGTAAGTAATACACACCAGTAAATGTCTGTACACACCCCAAAGAGGTTGTTTTTGCCTATGCAACCATAGTCACTAAAACGTCTACATTCAGATTTGACAACAGCAATAATAACTGAGCACTTGAGACTCAGATATGACCACTGTTAGTTAATACTCTATGTGCCATTAATACATGCTAGTCATATGAAATGTCCATTAAGTTTCTCCATTAAAAATTAACATTACTTCATACTGGGAATACACATCAGAAAAATATTCTGGACCCACTGCTGTGTTGTACTTGAACAGGATGACTTGCATTTGCCTAATGGAAGCCAAGCAAGTCCTGGAGAAATGCAGTTCTTCACTCCATTACCAAGTCAGATTCATTGAGAATCATTAAATTGTTTATTTATCTAAGTGGCATTTTATTGGCAATAAAACTTTCAAGCTATAACTGATGTATTAGTGTGTGTATTTCTTCTCATTTGTTCTTTGCTCAAACATAATGAGTCCAAACAGGAGCAGCAACAAAAACAGTACCTCCAATACTTAAATTATTTTTAACTTTTATTTTGGTCTCAGCTTCTATTTAAAAGTATAGGTAGAAGCTACTGATAAATGTTGTAGGATCCTTTCTGAAGTGAAGTGTGTTTTGCAGACTCATAGTCAACATAACATCTTGATGCTAACAGGAACAACAAGCATACAGTAGGGTTCAGCAAACAAGAGGGATGCAAACTGTCATCATATCCTTCTTGCCAGGACTGACCAAAAAAAAATTCACAGAACCTTCTGTATCAGAAAATTCAGTTTACTAAAAATCACATTGTTTCCTATGAATGCTCTGATTTTGATCAGACGTTGTCAGCACATTGAGTCCATTTTGCATCACAACGAAGTGTTTCATTCTGAATCCTCTGACAGCAGTTCTGAACTAACAGACATTCCGAACAATGCTTAGGTAAGGCCATTATGAGTTTCTTGGCCCTTGAAATCACTGAATATTTAACTCCTATTCCATAAGACTTTTCAAACTTGCTTGTGTTTTGGACTCTTGCAGAGTTCAGGAACTGCTTATACACTGAATCCTGTCTGCTTTTTTTTTCTCAAAAGATTGGTTTTCTAATCAAATAAGGGGACAGCAACCCCTTAAATAAGATACTTACATGTGACATTACTCCATAATATGCATATCATCTCAGTGCTTTAATGAAGACAACTTCATATGTGCTTACTTTGCCATTGACATCAGAACTAGCCCATGAGGCAACAAGTAATTTACCAGAATCAGAAGGGATTGCAGATTTACTCAAACATTACACAGAGCAACACTCAGATCCATTTTGCAAGAGGGACCTATGCTGGAAATGTCAGGTCTCTTTTTGCTCAAAATAACCAGTGAGCTTTGAGTTTACAGTTCTCTCTTATCTGCATCTAGAGCATCCCTTGCATTACAAAATGTTTTCATTTATACCCTATGTATTTAATACACCTCAGTACTAAATGGACTGTGACTATCATAGCAGTAAAGTAACAGTAGTCTAGAAGTGATCTGTGAAATGAATGACTGGAACAACAGTATCAGCTTGGCCAGAGCCTCCTCTAAACCAAGGCTGCCACCATAGCCAGACTGCATCTCTGTCCATCCCTCCACCTCTAGGTCCATGGGAAATTTGATAAGTCCACAGTCCTCATAACCTCAGAGACCTCATGCCTCGAACAGAGACTTTCACCTACCACGGGATCCAGAAAGTGCCAGTGCTAATCAGGGATGTGCCTTTGCTCTACAGGTCACTGCTGAGGACCTGAGACACCCGTCCATGCAAGTGGCTTCAAAGCTTCACCTGGCTGAGAGCCAGCTCCACTAGAAAAGAGCAGGAGGTTGTCAAGGATAACCCCAAGGGTCTCCAACTGCAGTGGGGAATGAGCAGGAGTCGGATAAGAGCCACGAGGCGTCGAACATTTGGAGAGCCATGTAAGGAGAGGCAGCTTCCCTCCTCCCCCAGCCATGGGCCAGTGGCAGGTTGTGGCATTGAAGCCCCCCTGGCCAAGACTAGTAAGGGAATGGGGGAAAATCTCTAACGAAAGACAGCCTGGACAGGACTGCTGCAGAAAGAATTCCAGGCAGAGAGATAACAGAGCCTCCAAGGTCAGAGCTAGCAGCCAGAGGAGAGAGAAGCCTGAAGGAGGGGGAGTTCTTTCTTCCTCCCCCCTGCTCTCTCCCTTCAGCAGGGAAAAGACTGAAAACTAAAATCCCTGCCATCTGTGGAAGATTACAGAGTGAAGAGACCTCCCTGCAGCTCATAGAGGAGTCTACACCGAAGCAGGTGGATGCAAGAGGAAGCTTTGACTCTTGTGGGAGGCCTAAGATGAAACAGTCTTGCCAGACACCTGTGGCCTATGGAAAGAAGACCTACACTGGAGCAAATCAGCCTGGGTAGGATTTTGGGATCCCAGTGAGGGATACATGCTGATGCAGCTGAATTTGGGATCCCACAGTAAAACAGGGATGGACTTAAAAGCCCTTGTCCCCTGTAACACTGTGGGAAGACCATGGTAAAGCAAGTGTCCCATTTGCAATCCATGGAGGACCCCACAAGGCCTGGGTCTTAGCCCAGGAGGGGGTAGACCCAGACCTGAGGTCGACACAGAAGAGAGAGAGAGAGAGAGAGAGAGAGACAGTTCCAGCTGCGATGAATCGGAACTGTCATCCTAGAGATAATAGAAGAAAAACTTTCAAATGCTGCAGAATTGTTTGGAAGAGCTGTAGCTCTAGAAGTAGAAAAGAGACTGTTTCTCCCCCTGAACTGATTCGAAGTGGGGAGGGATACTTCTGTAAATATATAGTATTTTTGCCTAGTTAGAATTTTTGTATATATATAGTTCTTTAGTTTTTACTTTACTAGTAATAAATCCTAATATTATTTCCCCCACATCAGATCTCTTTTGTCTGCATAAACCTTCTCTCAACCTACAGCAATTGTGCGAGGGGTGAAAGAAATTGGCCCAGGGCCAAACCACAACAATAATTTACCCTCCTGTTTAAAAGTCTCGAGGCTGTTTGATGCAGACATTTTCTTTTCTGGCTTTTCTTCCCTTTTCCCTCACTGCATTTGGCATGTTAGGACCAGTCACATCTTGAATCTCAAGCTGCAGAAGTTTGTAACACTTCACCTCACAAATTAGGATTTGCTCCAGCAATACCTCACATTGTTGTTCCTAAAATAAAGCTTCCTATTTCGTGGATGGTAACTATTCAGATAACATGAAATTGGAAGCATTAATGGATAGTTTATGGGGCAGGGTCTCTTCAATATTCTACTGAAACAAGCTCAACTTAATGGGTTCTCTTAAATGCGACAACATTTTTTACTGTGATTATTCCCAGCTAAATGCAATCTATCTATAAGAAGGCTAGAATCTTCTTTTTCTTCTATAGATTTATCTGGCTTATATGCATTGCAGTGTGATTTTGATCAGAAAGAGTTTGTTGACTTTTTTGTGTGGTTTTGTTTGATGCTATAAATGCAAACTATCCTGTATGTTCCCAAAGAGGGGAAAGAAGTAATTTATATTTTAAAAAGTTCCTGAGGGAAAACATTAATGATTTATCATTTTACAGAAAATGTAAGTTTTTCTACAGGGTAAAGGTTTCTGTTGAGCTAAATATTTTAAAACTGGACAACTATTTTCTACTGCATTGTCTCATGATGTTTCATACAGTGAGATCTTCCATGCTAAAACAAATTACTATCCTTTGATAACCTGCTAAACATTACAGTGGGTACCAATATTGTTAGAAAAGGGAAGGTAAAAATATAGTGTTGAGTCACATGGGTTTAGCTTATTCAAAGCCAAAACATAGAATTATAAACTCATAGAATCAGTGAGGTTGGAAAAGCCCTCTAAGATATCAGATCCAACTGCTAGCATTGCCAAGCCCACCAGTAAACCATGTCCCCAGGTGCCACATCTAAAATTGTTAGTGACTCCACATTTGGAATGGATTATTCAGTTTACTTGTAAAGATATTCAAAGTCAGCCAATTGCAGAGTACATGAGGTGGTGGGAAAGCTGCTTGGTACCATATTTTGTAAACTATCTGGCAATATAATACACAAGAACAGACAAATAACCTGCATATATAACAAAAAAATAGACTGGATTTTTTAAATAACTGTAAGACATGTGAAGATACATGCTATGAATACTGCCTGACAGTTTGGCATGTACCACTAAATAATGGAGCTTAGGATTCCATTACAACTGAAGTGTCTAACACTGAAAATCTAGTAGTTCAAATCCCTGGTTCACATATAAGTGAATGTTGAAAAAAGGCATGGAAGTACTCCAGTTAATGCTATGATGAAAAAGTCAGTGTAACAATATCACCAGCAGGGTTTAAGCTCTTAAAAATAATAAAAAATATCTCTGCTAGATTTCCTAGTTTCATGTTAGAAATGCTTTTCCAGCTATTGAAGTAAAGTGATCATTTAAGGTTTAGAACATGAAGCACAGGCATAGTCCTTCATATCATGGCTTAGAGCAGTAAAAAATGTTGATTAAACCTAAAATGCCAGGATAATAAAAAACAGTCTTAATCTGCAGGATTTAGCAGGGGACTGACATCCCTTTCTAATGGGGAAAAATACAAATGAGAAAACAACAAGCCCTTTGGCAATTGCAACTGATCACTAATCCAATTTTTGTTCTCAACCAAAGGCGGAAAATTTCACAATATGTTGTAATAACTTCACAGCTTCTCAGTGACTATTCAAGGAAAAAGACTGTGAACATCTGCTTAAAGATATCAGCTATAAGAGATGTCTTCTATTTCAGTAATTTTGAGAGCTTCAATCAATCCACCAAGACTTTTTTCATACAGGTACATAATTCTACTTATATGCAAGAACTCTCCTCATCTAAATACATGTTGGACCAGACTTTTCTCTTTACCCTTTCTAAAAAACAAAACAAAACAAAACAGATATGTTCTAACTGCCATGGGTAAATGAAAGCGTACAAAACTGAATTCACTAGGGTGAGACCCAGTGAATCTAGTCAGGTCTGCCTAGGAGAAAGTTCCATATCATAAAATGTTTCACGTTTCAGTTTTTTGCACGTTTGAATGAAATTCAGGGGATTTTATGATTTCTAAAGCAAATTAATGAAAAACAGACAGGCACAGCTGAAAGGTTTTGCATGATTGATACAATTACAAGTTTAAGTTTAAATGCAGGGTTTTTTCAGAGTAGGACCTGAAGCAATAAATGAGCCAGTTTACACATCTAAACAACTAAAGCATGTCCTACACAGCAGTCATTCTCTAAGTTCCTGTTCCCTACTAGATTTAGATAAAGTGACTGTTATCAAGATTACAGTAACACTTTGCCTTGCTTTCAATGCCCGAAAATTATGAGATGAAGAATGATCAATGTGCTAATGAGAATAAATTAAATGAGTGGGAAAGGCAGGTTTATTCAGAAAAGGTCTGGAGATTTTATGGCAAAACATGCTACTACCTTTCTTGAGTCATCCTCCTGTAACCCACATGGTTACCAAAAGAAAGTTTTTAAGGGTAGTACACAATGACTGCACAACATGCTTACTGTTCCTACTCTGACATCAGTGAAGCAAAATCTAACAAAGAGGGTAATAAGGAGAGGAAACCTGATATCACATTGTGATTAAGTGCTGTGAAATGGTCAACAACATGATATCTGTAGTTAAAAGTGTTAGGGCAGCCCAAAGGCAATGTATCTGGAAAAAGAAGGAAATTATTCTTATTTATGAACATAATATAATCTGAAGGAGTAAAAAATTATGAACATGAGAAATTTGAATACTTTGTATTCAGAAATAATAATTTACAAAAAAATTTAGTTTATAAGAAGGATGGGTATTTATAAACTTTTTAATGCATCACTACAAGAAGAACTTAACACAGATATAGCAAAATACATTAAAAGTTTGTATTATTTACACTGCATTTTCATTCAAGGTTTAATTTTAAACAAATGTGGAAAAACAAATGCTATAAATTATCAAAAGAAAACTCTGAATATATAAGAAAAAATGCACATGCTTTTTAAAAGTCTTAATGCTGTCCACAACTAACAAACACTTCAAGGGCAGATTCATGTTTTTAACAATGATAATAACAAATCACTATTTTTTTCCCTGTCAGAGTAGCCTGAACATAAGGTTCATTCACCTTCCGGTGTTGGGTCAGTAGTCATTAGTGTGGGATGTGACACAAAAAAGACAGAAAAGACAGAACAATGTGTTTCTGTTTTTAGCCACTGGTCAGCAGTCTGCCCCTGCAGGGAGCATCACCCTGCCACAGCCACATGAACTCTCTTGGGTTACCCCTGTACTACATGGCACCTAATTCTGCCTCCTCCCAGCATCCCTTACTGTCCAGTGCAACCTGTGCTTTACCTCATCTGCTTATGCAATGACTCAGTTTGGAAATTTTATACTAGTTCATAACCCATTTCAATTTCTGCCAGCCTTCTCACTAGCAGCAGTCCAGTTCCAGACCAGTTTCTCCTCACACCATTTTTCTCCTCCAGCCAACTGTTTTTTTTCATAGAAGACATAGGTTCTGATCATCCTTAGCCCTCACTGCTTTATGGCACTGTCCATAAATAGCAATCTTTCCAGGGAAAACACTTTGGGCCATTGCTCTAGTGAATATAAATCTCTGTGCTTCTATTGACTCCAGCGTAACCACTGAGATTTACATCTGCCCAGAGTGTATGTGCATGAATTTCAGTGCGCTTTAAATGTCACCTCAGACCATGGATCTGTATCCATTTAAATTTGTGGCGGCGGTTAATTGGTGAGGAGTCAAGTTTTAAAGTTTAACAGATGTCTGTTTTATTAGAAGTTAAACAAGTGTTTGAAATATCTTCATTCAGTTCTCAGCTGAGTTGACTATTCATGCCTTCAAGTGACTTCTATGACATGAGGGAGAATATTCACATGAAAATATATGCTTCATACAGCATATTAGCCATGTAATATCGAAGAAATTGCATGTATTAATATATCACGCTGGTATCCCCTAATTGTAAGTTTGAAATAAATTACAATATGTAAAATGCACTAAATATGACTGAGGGTTTTTTTTCTAACAGAGAATATTTATCCCAATTAAAAAAACCAAACCAAACCAAAACAAAACCAAAACCTGCAACGAATTTTTAGGCATATCTGCTTCTGGGGAACATCTGATACTAGAATTGCAGTCAGCTTTCAACCACACATAGATGAAGCTAGATTTTCTTTTTCCTTCAGCCTGAGACACAGAAAAACCTGAATTCCTTGGATGTCGGTGGAGATATGCCAATTTAAGCAAGCTGCAATTCAGCTATCCAGCCTCTATAGGGCTGCTTGAGAAGCACAGGAGTGAAGTAATCTTAGAATACTGAGACTAGGTTCTTCATATCAATCCACCTCCTATCAGCAAGTCCTACTTAAAAGGACCACACAGATTTGGGGAAAACCTCTAACCAAACACAAGACAAATCACCATGCCATCTAGCTAAATTTCAGATGGAGAGCTATAAACAGTAAAATAAGAGAAAGGTTGCTTAAAAGCCACAGACTAAGGAAGAGAATGTTCTTTGATGAGTAATGATAAAAGAGTAATACATACACACAGAGGTCACAGAAAATTAACAAAAATGAAACTGTATCTTCCACGTTCAACCTTCTGCACTATAGGAAGGATCTTTTTCCCACAAAGTTTTGCTTCAGATATTTCTGTTAATTCAGGCAGAAAGGAGAACTGCTTTTCAAGACAGTCCCATCATTTTAGAGCCACTTGTCCAGAGTCAAAGACAGAAGTGTTGGCTCCCATTTCCTACTGACTGGTAAAACTTGCTCAAGAACTGCAGAGTCTTCAGAAAGACATAGGAGAAAAAGCAACTTACCTATCTCAGGGAAAAGCATTTAAAATAGTTGCTGAAAATCAGAGTGAGGTAATGTAAACCAGTTTCCTTTTTTAGACATTATCGTAAGGTAAACAGACTTCAAATAGGTATGGAAATCAGTGCTTTAAAGTAAGCATGAATTTGAGGATGCAAAACCATTTTTTTCCTAATATTTCATTGAAATGAGGCATTCCATAAAGCCACATACATTTCAATAGATTGTTGCAGCAGCTTATTAAAAGCTGCTCTTGTGGATTAACCCTCATAGCAGCTCAGCTCCACATAGCCACTCACTCCCCTCAGGGGGATAAGGAAGAGCATCCAAATGGCTAAAGTGGGAAAACTCATGCAAAATAAGAAATTTCATAGAATCATAGAATTGTTAAGGTTGGAAAAAATCTTTGAGATCATCAAGTCCATCTGCCAACCCAACACCACCATCATATTCACCATGAAACCATGTCCTCAAGTGCCATATCCACACATTTTTTGAACACTTTCAGAGATGATGACTCCACAACTTCCGTGCACAGTCTGTTCCTATGCTTTACAACCCCTTCCATGAAAAAAATTTACTAATATCCAGCCTAAACTTCCTCTGGCTCAAGTCGAGGCCATTTCCTCGCATCCTGTCAGTTGTTACCTGGGAGAAAAGCCTGACGCACCTGACTACACCCTTCTTTCAGAGAGTTGTAGAGAGAGAGAAGGTCTCCCCCAAGAATCCATTTCTCCAGGCTGAGCCCCCCACAGCTCCTTCAGCTGCTCTTCATCAGAATTGTGCTCCAGACACTTCCCCAGCACCATTCCCTTCTCTGGACACAATCCAGCACTTCATGTCTTTCTGGTCATGAGGGGCCCAAAAGTGAACATAGGATTTGAGGTGTGGCCTCACCAGTGCTCAGTATAGGAGTGGAATATCCCTTGGGTCACTTGACATAAGCTCTGCCAGCTGTGTCACTTCCCAAATCCTTGTCCACTCCCAGCCTTCTTGCAGGTGGCAGAGAAGACCTAGACACTGCAAAAACCACTCAGCAACAGCTAGGAATCCAGTTTATCATCAAGACACTTTTGGTCACAAATCCAACACACAGCACCATTTGAACTACAATGAAGGAACTTGACTCTATCACAGACAAAACCAGTACACCTGCATAGACTGTCTAGGAAGCATAGGCACATTTGTAAACCCAACCTTTTAAATCCAAAAATGGACACTACAACCTTCAAAAGATTAAGTATTGTTCCAGCACTAAATAAACTTCAAATCCTGAAAAGGTTTTTATGAAAAGAGGATTGTCACTTTTGAGCCAGCTGTGTTTCAAATCTCAGCATTTTGGAGACTTTACTCCACTTTGCTAAACAAATAATTAATTTTTATAAACAATCTTTTTTGTTACAAAGGCTCCAGAGAAGATATAAACAATTCAAGTCTGTGAAATAAAAAGGAGAGGAATAGTCAGAAATGTATAGAAATTTAGTCCTGTCTTGCCATGAGACAAAAAAACAAACAAAAAAACCCACAACCACCAACCAAACAGCCAACAAAAAAGCACCAAACCCTAAAATATTGGAGTCATAAGAAATGGGAAAAACCCCAACTATTTGAAGAACAAGAAAGGGACCAATGTGAAATTTGCCTTAGAGTTAGGAGAGTGAGGTATTTAAAATACAACTTGCAAAGCTTAAAAAGTAAAGAACACAAAACCCTCTAACGTAAATAATCAGAACTGCTCAAATGCACAGTAGGAAATGGTATAACCTGCTAGAAGAAATTCTGATAATTTAAAGACTTGCAATCCTTTAAAGCAGTTGGAGGGAAAGGATGAGCTTGAAGGACTGACTGACATGAAAAGTCTTTTGAGCTTTGTATGTATGGCTGGTGAGGTCTCTCTGGCAGTTCTGGCGCTGCCTGTTCTCAGCACCTTGTTCCACTGTCACACACCTCATGTCAGCCAGTGATCAACAAAGTGTTGTGAAACACTGCTCAAAAATTTTAAAGATGTCTCTCAGTTGCTGAGTATCATGCTGTGGGAATGGACTGATGCTGCATGTGGAATTAAATCCTGGAAAACTATTTTTGGACTCAGAAATACCATGGAAATTTCTAGATCCAACTTCCCTTTTTGTTTCACAAAGGATGCCTTTTGACATCATGAGCTTCCACAAAGAAATCCATTAGTTCTTCAGTTCTTGGTGGATGTTTTTTTCTCACAGAGCCCTCTGTCTTAATAATTGACATAAACAGAAATATCTTTTACCATTGGTGAAAATACCAGGCATTTAATTAATCAAAAGTAAAGTTGGTCAAAACTGGGGTTCTTTTTTTACTTTATACTTTTTCTTTTTGTTTGTATTTAACATCCCATATAATTACAACAGGTTCAATACCCATACAAAACTCAGATTTCCACCACAGATTCATTTAAATGTGTGCTAAGAATTACACAGTATTATTCACTACAGGCTTAAATTTAATATGTGCTTCTTTCTCTCCTTCCTTCTTGTTTCCACTCCAAACTCCCTCATTGTTCCCTGTTTCTGAGGTTGCAGACAGCTTGTTTCTGGGGAACTTTCTGTATTTCTCCATACATACCACCAGATAGGCAAAATCTCATTACTGGATGAACAAAAAAATCATGGCTTACATAAACAACACACTGAAGGAATTGCCCTAAACTGCAGTTGGATTACTTGAACTGGTATCTCTTATCCATCTCCTTTAAGAAATATAAAAAAAAAACCCACAGTTTTCATTATGATGTAATGGTAAGGCAACATCTTAACATAATATGCATTGAACAAGCAAATTAACACGGCATGATTGTCATTTTTGCTGGCTCTTAGAAACTAAGCAGGAATTTTTCCCTTCCCCCTGCCCACTGTGTGAAGAGGATGTTGAATGGGCATACTGACTCTGGCTTAGGCAGTTAAATAACACAAAAGATTGCCTGGTAAGACCACATTCCTGGTTGATGGCCTTCAAGATCCTATCTTTAGGGAGGGGTAAGAAGTTCTCTTTTATTCTTTTTTTTCTCCTCTGGTCTCCTGGGAAACAGGGGGAGGAGTTTTGGCTGCGGGGGCTGGGGGAGGAGTTCGGCGGCTGCTGGAGCAGGGGTGGGGCTGGGCAGGAGGTAGCTCGGAGATGGCTTTGCTCTCAGCCTGGCTGCCAGATGAGAATTTCTGCTTGGATTTTCCATCAGAGAAGAACTGTTTCGGGAGGGGTTTTTCCCCTCCTCCATTCCCTTTTTTTTTTTTCTTTCTTGGCAGCAGTTCTTGTGAACATCAAAGGAGAAGGGAAGCTGTGCCACACGATTCAACCACAAGGACTGAGTGAGCTCCTGCTGGAAAGGACTTTTTTTTTTTCCTTTCCCTTCTCTCTCTCCCCTTTCCTGGTGGGGGGAGGGGGGAAGGAAGACCTCAATTTTTTTTTGGTTTCTCTAGTACACCCAGGGGGGTGTCTCCCCACATGGCAATGACCAGTAATCCAATAGTGCCCCCTGCTGACTGACACAGAGTACTGCAGGCTCTGCAATGACCAGTGATCCAACAGCGCCCCCTGTTGACTAGCATAGGACACTACAAGCTCTGCATCTCTGATGATCCAACAGCATCCCCTGCTGACTGTGGTTAGAATTGCACCAAAGGACGCAAACTGAACTGTTTACCTTATTTTTGTTTCTTTGTTTATTTGCTTGTTCTGAAGGGGATTATTTTGGGGTATAAGATTATTGTTTGGGGTTTTTATATGTGTTCTTTCATTGTTCTGCCAACACACATATATCCTTTAATAAAGGGCTGTTATTTTTTCTTTTCCCACAGTTTTTTTTCTCAGTTGGAGCCTCTTAATTTCAGATTTACAATTGCTTAGAGGGGGGAGTTTGGGTCTTCCTCATAACTCGTCCTCAGCAA
>JAWWLV010000100.1:11317373-11328398 GCA_035041135.1 Platyrinchus mystaceus | reverse complement strand
CCGCCGCCGCCCCCCCCGGCCCCGCCACCGCCACTCCCGGCCCCGCGGCCGCCGCTCCCGCCCCCGGGGCCGGCGGATTCGGCGGTGGTGGTGGCGAATTCGGCGGCGGCGGCGGATTCGGCAGCGGCGGCGGCAAATTCTGCGGTGTCGGGAGGGGGCTCGCGGGCCGGACTGGGGGGGCTCTCGGGCCGCATCCGGCCCGCGGGCCGTAGTTTGACGACCCTTGGCTTAAAGCATCACATTGTCTCCATGATTTTGCTGTGAGGGAGACTAATTGCACACATCTCATGTAATGTGATCCTTCTTCTTAGACCTTGTCCTACTACACATCTAGCCACAGGTAGGAAAACAGAAAGAAAACAGTTATGAATGACATAGATCTCACTGGAGCAACACTCCATTACAATCTTAGAGAAAAGGCTGATATAAATGTATTTTTTGTCTCAAGACACGATAATGCTACAACTTTGGAATCATGAAAGCAATAGCTGAATGCTACATACCTGATGCCATTGATTCTATTCACTGTTTTTACTCTGTTTTTTCAGGTATTTTCCAAAGGTTTCAATAGCACAAAATGCCACATTTCCCAAAGCAGGCAAAGGGTCCATCAGAAGAGCGTAAAGGTATAATACAGCCTGATCTGGAGTGAAAAAGGCTAAAGAGTTCTCATTATTATTCAAATTTTGATGTTACTTGTTGAAATTTTCATTACATTATCATCTGTTTGCCTGCCCTGTGCATTTTTTGGCATACATCTAGTAATTCTTCTGTCTGGTTTTTCTGAATGTACTAATTTGTAACTTAATGTTTCACCCATCCAAAAAAATATTAAGCAAAGTAGGATTTAATTTATCATCATTGAATATATTTTCAGTCTCACAGGAATTCTGTAAGTGAGGAAGCCTCTTAATCTCAGAAATGCCCTTCCACAGGAACTTCCTTATTTCTGGATATGATTTCGTTCCTATTTGAAATGAAATAATTTATTTAAATTCCAGTGTCCTGAAAATTCCACAGATCATTTCTGCTGGAAATACAAGCACAAAACATTTCTATTTCTGCAGCTGTATACTTTCTAGGATTCTAGAAGCATAGAAAGACTGGAAATCCTTCATAAGGTAAGAAAATCGTTTACATTGAATCTAGCAATTCTGGAGGAAAAAAGTAAGAGAGTGAAATTAATTGTTACTTCAGCTCTGTGTCTTTGGAGTTATGCCTGTGTACCCTAACCTTTGAATTAAATAATATAGGGAGAAAAAGAGGATTCATAAACACAGATTGTCCCTGCCCTATCTTCCAGCTTTTTCTATTTTAGAACATAGATCTCTTATAAACACATCCACAAAACAGAAACAGGCCTGCTTTTGCACAACTAATCTCTTGAGTGTTACCTTCTTCATACACTCTCTTCACTTCTCATTCAGCCAGTTTACTGGAGTTGGAGGCAATTCACAAGATAATTTTGGAGGCTCTTGTTGTCCAGAAGTTTGCAGCTTCTTTGCAAATCTAGAGGATCAAAAGTGCTTGGCTGATTGGGCCTAACTAAAGCTTAAGTAGTTGAATGCTTAGAGTTTTAAAACAGCATCTGTTTGCAATGAAAAGAAAGTGCAAGGCAAAACAAGTTCATGTTGATCATATCATGCAGAACCTAGGAATTAAGCCTAGGGAAGAAAAGTGATCCCTGAAGTAATTCAGAAAGAAGGACAAAGGCAGATCAGTGGGAGAAACAAAGAACATCTTCCTTTTCAACTGACAAGGTGTTCAGCAAATACCTGCACTATGTTATTACTTCATGTTTTTCAGCACTTGCCCAGCCACAGTAACATCTAAGGGTATCTGTGCTAATGCCTAGGAAGAAATCCTTCCTCGTGCCTGCTTGTACTGCTGAAATATTAAACCCCCTTCAGCTTCTAGGAGAACAAGTAAGAGAACTGCTATGCTTTTATCATTTAACTTGCATGCTGCAGTAAGAACCCTTCCCTAGTTTGACACCAGTTATCTCTGTGACTGGAAACTGATGTTCTCATCTGAATGAAACAGTGCATAAAACTTTGATAGTTTTGATAGTAGTGCAGTATGATTTACTGTGTTTTGAGATTCTTACTTCCCCCCCACTTGAATAAGTTAAACTAGCCTTGTTTTTTGTCATAGTATGCCATGCAGAACTTATAGTCTTGGCTAAAAATATAAATTAAAATTACTATTTTCTTCAATCAGAATAAGCTCTCTCATAGGTAAAATGACTTTCTGAGAGTAACTGTTAGTTACACTATTTATTAGAATGTAATTAAATTGTAAACAGTATTCCAGTAGAAACTGGTATTTTTTCTCTTACGTCATGGTGCCAAATCTCAGTGTATTAGCAAATAACTGCAATAGAAATCAGATTCTTTTATTCAGCTCAACTTTATCCATTTTTAATAGGCAAGAAGAGTATTACTTACTAAACATGTAGATGTATTTAATCTTTAGATGTTGCAGGAATTCTCTCATTAGAAAACTACAATATGGTATCACAAAAGTTGTATATATTTAGGTAAAATGTAGTTACTATTCTGGAACTTGTAACCATCTTCCCACTATCAAAAAAACTCCCTGAAGTTGTTCTTTTAACTGACACTCTCACTTTTCAAGTGTTCCAATAAATAATAGCCATTCACTTTGGACATCATGTAATTAGGGGTCAGGGGAGAATTTCATGCACCTCTCTACCAATTTCCACAAAAATTTCAAGCAGCGCTCCTTTGCTGAGAGCAATCCCAGCTGACAAGTAACAATTTAGCCCCTCCTGACAACATGCTGCTGCTCCCAAACAAGCAATACGAATACTATTTCTTCCCTCATCCCAGGAATGAGATTTTTGGATTCTTTCTCCTATCATTGTCCACTCCTTCCTTCTAATCTCTGGACAAAGTTCTTTGCAGTAGCTTCCCAATTTTTTGTTATGATCCTGTGAGTTTCTTTAAGGAAACTGCAACTTGTTTGTTACCAGACAAAGTTGTTACATACAGGGCAAGCATTTATCTAGGGGATTTTCCCTGTGACCAGAGGGACATCAAATTTTACTGTGAGCTGTGTATTCCACTCCTTTGAAAATTCAGTCCTATATGCAAGTTAAAGAAAATTAAAACTTCCCATTCTAAGTGTATGTTATATTCTGACACACACACACACACACACACACACACACACACACACACACACACACACACACACACACACAGAGATAAATGCCTTCAGACAGAACTCCTGGCTGTACACAGGCACATTTCGCAACAACACAACACCAGTAAAGACCAAATTATGCAAATCAGGCCAGATTTACACAGTTTCAAAGGAAACTTACCCGGAGCCTAAAAGCTGCTTGCTGAAAGCTTTCACATAGAACTTTAATTTTAATAACTGTTATTTCCCTATATAAGGCAAAATCTGTGTATCTGAAATGTCCTGTAAGAGATGAAAATAAAGCTCTTTATGAATTCAAACAGATTATAGCACTGAACTGTTAAACTGCACAATCCAGAATCATGAACTTCCACGTGAATTCACCTAGATCTCATGAAAATTCACAGATTGTTTTAATGAAATGACAGAAAGCAGGTTCAGAACTACGGGAGAGTAGTGCACTGGGTACACTATTACTGTGTGTCCCCACAGAGGGCATAGTGACAGAGATCTGTTAGACATGTTTAGAGATATAAATGTTCCTGGGCCTACTCCAATGCAGTTGGAGGCACAAAACTTACCAAAGGCACAAAGGTGGCCCTTCAGAGGGGTAGGAAAGACACAGTCCATTGACCAATCCCAAGCAAGAAAAGATGCTTCCCCCTCTTACTTTTTGCCCTCCAGTCCCCCTTCTTTTATACTATAATTTTGGCCCTTCCCACAGGGTTGGAAAAATCATGTGTTATGGGTGAGGTAGTGGTGAGTGTGGTGTGAAAATTAATACACAAAGCAGGTTCATGAGAGCCTCGATTACTTTTGGTCAGAATTTATGTCGGATACAAAAGGTAAAATAAACTCTTTGATCCTCCCCCACCCACTGAGGCAGGAGCAGAAGCTCTTTAACCTTCAGCAGAGAGTATTTGCATGCATCCTTATCTCCTTAATGAACCAGCCTTTATAACAAGGCCTGTTTCTCATGGTGGGAGTGAGGCCAATGGCTGGTGCAGTGATCGGGACGCTCTACTATGCCTTCCTGAAACATCAGCCAGCATTGAGGACTCTGCCTCACTCCAGGCACCATTCAGTCTTTAGGCCTTGCACAAGCCAGTTGCAAGATAAGCAAGGTGTCAGCTCATGTTATTCTCAACAGCTTCATCAATTCTTCACCAACTTAAGGCAACTCTGAAGCAAATCTGACAATTTACCACAACCTGCTGTTATGTACCACAGACATTCAAGATTCATTATTTAAATAATTTTTTTTTTACTTAATTACTTGATTATGTTCAAACTTACTTTAAGGATTTTACCCCTAAAGAAAATCTTTTTCAAAACAAGGATAGACTCATACAGTGTTTGCCCCATGGAAGGACAGTTTACCCAGTGTAAAGCAGTGGAGGTTTAATTTTGTAGGCTAAAGATATTAAAAGAAACTCAGAGCATTAGAAGAAACCAGTTACTTGAAACTGCAATAATTATTAGCAATGCTACAGAATAATTATCAAATCTGTATTACTAAAATCATTTAAGAACAGGTTAAAGCAACAGTTTTTAAAGGACAGTATAGGTATGCTTGTTCATGCCTCAGGAAAAGCAAGTATCTTAGATAAATGTGAGATAATGTGTTGAGAGAGAACAGTCACTGTTTTTTAGGATTCAACAAAAACCAGGATTATCATAGTTCTAGCTATATAAACCGTGGTATTTTAGTAGGTTTCCAAAATAGGAGATATCTGAATACTCAAACTGAAAATAGAGATACATTTCCAGTTTTCTCTTATAAAAGGTTTTCAGACATGTAACTTTCATTAGAAATTACACAGAACATGGAATAAGGGAGGTACAAAGTAATTCCTCCTGGGACTAAAGAAAGAAAACACCTTTTATACCAGTCTTACCACTAAATTCATGTGAGAAAAGAAATACCCAGTCAGAAAAAACACAGTGCTCCTGAATGAAAAGGGATTTTAGGAACTTAAGCTGGTACTCAGCTGGTGTCAGAAAGGCCTGTTCCTCCTGCCATTCTGCAGATCCCAGTGAGGAGATGGGCACCTCATCCAGTTTGAATGCAAGTTCTAAGTGCAATTCTCACTGTCTGTGTCAGCTCAGCACAAGAGGACTCACAAAAAACATATTTATGCAGAAACATGGCTACATGGAATGATAGTTATGACCACAAAGGCCTATATCCTTTCCAAGAAGAAGAACTACATGCAAATGTACTTTCTTTCCTAGGAAAAATTCTAGTTGTGAAAATGCAGCTGTCTTTCTCCAGCCACCATTGTAACTCATCCAACAAAGACACTACTGCGCTTCTACTGGTTTTCTAGGATGGGCAATGAGCAGAGATGAGAACCCTACAAACTCCTCTAATGGGGGAAGCAGGAGGAAATCATGAGACACCTCTCATTAGACAATACAGAGAACTCATAGAGGTCCACAACTGTGGTACTGATTTTTTGGGAAGCCAGCTTTCCCAAAAATCACTATGTGCTCTTAAAGCTTTTAATACTCTCTTTTTATTTCCTGGGAGGACTGAAGAAGTTAAGGATGAATTATCTGTAGGCACACCACCACTTCATACACAGGTCATATCTTTTATTCAAATTACTGAGAGTCCACTTGAACACTTGTTTTTTTCAACCAGCTATTTCTAACTACCTGGTAAGGGTGGAATGCCTACCTCCTAACTAATTTTGTGCATAAGTAACTAAAAACCAATCAGACTTACATGAAAAAAGGTTTTATGGCTTTTTTAAAATTAATTTTAAAAAAAAGGATTTTAATTCTTGCATTTTGAGTATGCCCGTTTTTGTTTTGATCAGAGTCCCCCTCCTTGGAGATGTTCAAAACCCAACCAGACAAAAATCTGAGCAATCTGCTCTTCCTGCATCTACTTTGAGTATGGGGGCTTGACTAGATAATTTGCAGAGCTGTCTTTCAACTTGAATTATTCTGTGATATAGGAAAAATAAAGAACGTATCAGAAAGGAAAGGAGATACTGAAACAGATGCAGCTGCACACAAATAAACCCCACTGTTTCAGAAAGATAAAAGAACAGTGCTAAAATGCAGTGTGTTTTGCAACCATTTGGTGCTGTCTGGGTTTTTTTTTTTATGTGCTGCCTGTCTTTGCTGCTATTCCCTGTGAAGAGTTCAACAGTCTGATATATAAGATGAGCAGATCTACTTTCCAGACAGTAGCCTGTATGCAGAAAAATCAAATAAATAAGAGTATGGAAAAAAAGACAAAAAAAGGCTAGAAGAAAATATTACTGTTTGTAAGAATACTAATTCTTCCTAGTGGTAAATGTGCATAATTGTGGTCATCAGCTGGTCAAAGTTCTTTCCCACTGTCCTGTTTCAGGTATGTTTCTGCACTCTAGGATATAATAATCTTTTTTCTGTTTGCCTTCAGTTAGGCTTGTATAGTACAAGAAGCTAAGTAATTGCCACAGGAAAAAAAATCTTTAAAATTTATGAAAAATATTCATTCTGAGCTGGTGATAATTTTAATGCAATAGTTCCCTGAAAGTAAAGCACTTGTTTCATGCTTACAGAGTGTTCTGCATAGTTTTTGTGTGTTTCTGAGAAAGTAGAAGCTCCTACACTGGCCTCCCATGCCACAAGGACCACTTCTAATAACCAACTTTCTAACAAATTATTTGTCTCATGTTAAAGGCACTTAAAGACCAAATGCAAGGTTACCTCTATTAGCCAAGGCCACATGTAAAGCTGATGAGGTTGACAGGATGACACCCGGGATGGAGATGACCAGAAATCATTCAATCCTCCCACCTCCTTTTATTTTTCCAAGATCAGATAGGTTACTTCAATCTCAAATCACCATCTGTTAATGGCATCCACATCAATGCCTTTGGGAAATTGATCATGTCAGATTCCTGTTATGCTGGAAATGTCCTTCAGTTTCTCACTAAATGAGAAGCAGTAAAAACTAAGCCATAGTACCAGAAAGTCTAAAAGGCAAAACAGTGTTGGACCTCTATAGTCTAGCAGAAGGAAAAATTAGGCTTTAAAAACATCTGTCTCTCCCTGAAGTTTGTTTTTAATAGTCTCTTAGAAAAGACAAAGTTCACTCACTATTCAGATCATTCTTTAAGAAGATATTAAGAGAAAAGGGGGATAATTTAGGTTTTGTTAAGTACAAACTCTCCTGGCTGTGTTCAATATGGTTTTGTGTACATTTGTATGAGTACCTAAGTATTCTAGTGAACTGTAGGAACTTACGTCTGCTTAAAAATTATAGATATTGGAAGAAGAATATTTAAACCAGAATGGGCAACACAGTGAAGGGTGTAACTGCTACAAGACTAAAAAAAAAAAAAAAAAAGCCTTTGAATAACAGTATTCTCAGCTTGAAAACATCAGTTTGTCCTGACCTGCCAATATTATGGTGTGGTCTCCCCCATATTCTCTAGAGTAAATATGGAAGGGCTCACTTACTGTCAGTAGTAGAAACGCAAAGAAGCTACTGAGTTCCATAGGGCTTCAGTGTTATCTAGTGGGATGTTACCTTTACAGATGAGTACATAAACCTGTGATTAAAATCTTTCAGCTTTCCTTTCTTTTAAATCTAGTTAGGAAAAAATAAAACCAAAACCTTAGTCCTAAACTATCTCTGCTCTCTCAGCTAACAAACACAAATTTTATGTTTGACCTGAGAAACATGCTGGCTAGCCACTGAGGAATTTTCAGTGAGTTATGAGCACAATTAAAAGCTGATCTTGAATACTGTGATGACTTTTAGTTTTATGACTGCCACATCATAAAGATATATAAGACCCATCATTATCTGTAATATCTGAGCCATAAAGACTTCTGTATGTGCAAACTGAAGATTTTAGAGCCTCTTAGTTCTTAACTTATCTGGTTGGAAAAATAAAATATGGGGGGTCAACCTATGAGACAGCAGCTACAGAATACTTTAGTTAAAATTGTAACTTAAATTAAATCTAAGGAATGACTAGAAGTGTACCCAGATCACTAAGTAACAGTAAAAGTTAAGACAGCAAGAAAAATACTTGGTAAGAGTCATAGGTGCAATATTTCACCATAAGTGGGTCAGATAGATGTGGCAATTGTTCTTGTCACTTTCTTCTTCAGTCTGTCCTTTTTTGAATACGTCAGAATAAAAATCTTACTTTGACTAGTGCAATTGTGGCTGACATACAGTAAAGAAGCTGTGATCTTCACTTGAAGGATGCTTCTAAGTGGGTGGGTCAAAAAGCTTTATTTTGAAGGCAGCTGTTGTTGAGAGATGACAGCAATTCGGGGCAGAAAAAGCACGTGTGCCTCTTCAGTGGAGAAACAATGAAAGAAAAAGCTCAGAAAGCAGAAGTGCCCACGTGGGCAATAGTTCAACAGAAACAAACTGCCTGCAAGCTCAGGAGCAGGAACACTGAGGGAGCTTGGTGTGCTGCACTGAGAGAGGTGTGAAACAAAGGAAGGAGCAGCACAGAGGTGTTGTGGTCATGCTCTATTTAATACAATAGAGCTAATGGGAACTAAGCCAAAGGAATGGCCCAGCTGGTGCCTGAAGGCTGAACTTCATTAACTTGAAAACACTTATTGCTTTTCTTGCCCTGCATATGCTAATAAAGTAAAACCTGCACATGCTTTACATGTATGACTAAAGTCACTCAAACTCCACCTGATCATGAAATGGCATCAACTGGAACTTTTCCACTCTTAAAGGAGACAATATAACTGTAATATATGAGGGAGTGAAGGTCACCTTTCTGTCTTGGGACAGATGAGGGCCTGTACCCACCTCCTCCCCACAGGGATGCCTATCAGGTAAACTTTATTTCATGGTAATCAATGTGCTGGTGAACGGTAACTTCTGAACCTTATTCTTTCATAACAGTCACTTAACTGCACTATTTGTGAATCTATGATCATCAGCGTTCCCAGACTTACAGTGTAAACCACACTGTTGGTGAATCTGTGATAGTGAAAATAAATATTGAACACAAGCAGATTTATGATGTCAGATTGGTTATTCTATAAGATTATCTGTGAATCTGTATCATAAAAGTCCTTCAAGTACTGGGCAAACAGATAATGTACTGACTAAGAAGGGGAAGATCTAGCCACCACTGGACCCACTACATCTCTGGATAACTTGGAAAGGAAGTGGGTCTTCCTTTCCTACATTTTTACATGATGTGGTCTATCACATCTTACATTACAACTAGTAGAGCCAGTTGCTCTGTGTCACATTAATTTCTTCCCATCAGCTGCAAGTGATGGATTCCTTCTGGAAAGAGCCCACTCTGCAGACACATCTTCAAATATTCTGTCACAGACACAGCAGGTGTTCATGTTCATGTGAGAACACAGAGAGGGCATTTATTGGCACACTCATACTCTTCTTCATTTACTTTGAAGAGATTGTATAAAGAAAACACAAACAGCTTATAATGTGAACTTTCAGTGCCAACAAGTTTAGTAACATTTCTCCGACTACCCCTTCCCTCATGTTCACCATGTTCTCTACTGAGCAGGAGGGAACTTTTCGAAACGGATTAAAACAGGTGAATGAGTCTGTGACCTGCTGCTTCAGTTTTATCTTTCAACAAACTTGTTAAAAAGTAGAATGTATCTTTGAACAACAATATCATAGGAGACAGTCTTGCCTACTCCTCCTTGTTATCCATCAGTTTCTGGAGAAACATACAACAATCGACAGTTGTCTCCACTGGGCAATATAAATTCTGTTAAGCTTGCCAGAACCAAGCATTCTGTAAGGCCTGATTTATTTTGTCATGAACTTCTTGCAACAGTTAGTCTCAAGATTAATTCAGTTCTGGGTAGAGTGGAAAGCAGGCTACAAACCCCCTTTTTTCCCTTTTCTGCAGCATGCTGCCAATAAGTCTCATGGCTATCAAAAGGAAAACAAATTTTCTGTCCCTCCTTGGGAGCTATTGATTCTATTAACCCCTTATCTAACTTTAGGCAGCAGGTTGAAACACACCTCAGACAATCAGACTTAGAACAGACAGGTATAGCTACCAGAAGACATAGGGTGGCTCTTAGACACTGCACAGATTTCTCATCAAATACTCCAAAAATCTTGTTCTGACACTGAATCTTTTGGGTGTTCCCTCTAAAGAAAAATAAGCAGCTGCAGTGACCTACTGTTAAAGAGATCCAGAAAAGAAGCATCACACATGAAACTGCAGTTCAATGAAACTCAAACTTCAGAAAACAGTCTTTGTGATGAACAGCCTGCACTAATAATCAGCATGTGACACAGAAGGATGCACAAATATTTAAAATTAGTCTTGTTGATTTCAGCTTCAGTTCTTCCATCAAGTCTGAATATCTTTCCCTACTACCTTGGGCAAATATTAGTGCTCCATGAACTGGTCATTTACAGTGCATTTTACTGGAAAACTAATGTAATAGATCAAATTAATTTCGCACCATACACTGAAGGAAAGGATGGATAGAATTATGCACTTCTGAAATACTCTCCATCATCATGGCTAGGCTTCGTGAATGAAGATTTGGGAAGGGCTCTACTCACGCTTGCTACAGGCACGCTGATGGCTGAAAAGGCCAATGTGAGATAGACAGGTCCGGTTGCAAAAGGCACAGCAGAAAGACTCCTTGGGTGAGATCAACAAGACGTGATTCTTTCTGTGTTGTCTTTTCTCCTCGAGAGCAATCCTGCGTGTGTTCTCAAAGGAAGCAGCAGCGTTATAGATAGTGTGTCTCCAGGCCTCCCGATTGGAGGTCGGAGTAGACCAGTGGAGATGATCAATATGGCCAAGGCTGAGAGATTGTTTCAGGGAGTCCTTGTATCTCCTCTTTGGGGCTCCTCTCTTGCGG
>JAWWLV010000100.1:11306653-11317112 GCA_035041135.1 Platyrinchus mystaceus | reverse complement strand
AAGGACTCAGAAAGTGCATTGCCATATCTGACTTGGCCACACTGGTCCTCATGAAGCGAGATGATCATTTTAAGGAATTTAGGGGGACATACTAAACATTCCAAAATCTGCCACAAACCTTCTCTGCTCATAGTATCAAAAACTTTGGTGAGATCAACAAAGGTTACATAGAGTCCTTTGTTTTGTTTTCTACACTTCTCTTGCAGCTGTCTGAGCACAAATACCATCCTATCTAAGTTTCTTCTCCAGTTGCTCCCCCTCTATCCCAATGCCACTTATATTTCAAATATACTTCACTTCCAATGCTAACCAGAGTAGGCAGCTTTAAATCCCCCTTACTGGAGTCTGTTCCCATGTGTTCAGTTTTTTTAACACAGGCTTGAGACCACAAATATTGCAGGGTTCCTTGGCCACAGGAACTAGACTGTGATGGTCAGAAGTAACAACACAAGTCCAACTTTCTGGTTTGTTAATCTAAAATTTGATTTTCCACATAGCTATATACAGCAGAAATATTATTACCATCAAGACTAACAACACCAGTCCCTGTGTGCATTCCAGGTCAGCATAGGTTGATCCATCATTCTATGTACAATTCATTCAGTTTCTGTGCGTACAAAAAGGAGAAAGGGGGGTGGCGGGGGGGGGAAGACATGGCATGCCCACTCTTAAGATAAGGACAGCAATGTCAATTACAAAGAGGATAAAATCCATCAAGTGCTAATTTGATATATTTTTACTGAGCAATCTCTAGCCTCCCATGCATAGAGATTCTTGGGGATAATTAATACTATTGACACTTACAGTTTGAGGGATCTTTACTAATAAAGGTTGTCCGGTATAGAACACAGCAGGGTTTTCCCCAGGCTTGGTGTGAAGCTTTGGTACAGCTGTAAAGTGTGATCCATAAATGTTCTGAACCTCCTCTGGAAAAGGGATCATACCTTCATAATTTCACTGACAGCTTCCAAGTAGGCATACCACTTAGGTTTCTGAGCATCGCCTGCAGATGATTCTGTACTTTTGTGAACGATAGGAAATGCAAAGGTCCCCAAGTGACCACCCTCGGTTCTCTTCTTATCTGTTCCACCTGTTTCACTGCTTGCACTAGGGACAGCAAGACTTTCCAAAATCCAAATATCTCATTTCAGTGTAATTGAAAGAGTGGGAGCTAAACTCTAGTGGTCTCTCTGGACTTTCTGGCCCCTTTTGCCATAAGTTACAAAGTGTACCCTGAACCCCCCTTCTATATGTATAGGGTCTGTCAAGTGTAAGAGCTGTTGGGAGAGTCTCAGTTCTTTTATTAACAATTCTAATGCATTTCTATGCTCTTCAGTTCATTTCTTGGGGGGGAGATGGTGTTCTTTGTTTTGCTTTTGTGTACCTCCAATACTGCACAAATAATTCCTTTTTCATGATATTTTTTAACATTTTACACACTTCTACAATTTTCTATTTACTCAGCCATATCATGCTCTTTTTTTCTTTTTTCTTTTTTTTTTTTTTTGCCTATTCTATTCCCTCTCAGGATTATGCACTCCCATATTTTTACAGCAGTTTATCCACAGCAATCCTGCTGACTACACAACTTTTTTTTGTTGTGTTAGAGTATTAAATCTGGCAGAAAATAAACCCAATTGCATTCCAGCTGGTACTTACAGATCAGAGGGTCTAGATATGACTGGGCTTCATTTCTGATTAGATACAATTTGGCACCATAAGTCTGGTTTCATTCAATAAAAATTTACACAATCACGGATTCATGAAGAGTGTGGTTTATTGAAGCAACAGACTGACACTTCTTGCTTAGCTTTTTCTTTCAGTACTTCTCCACAGGTGCCCACCAGCATTCCATGGTGAAAATTAAACAAGTTGGGAAGAGCAGAAGAGAAATCCTCTCCCCGCTTCAGCAACTTCCCTGACAAGAAACTGTGTAAGGTTTCCAAATGTCCTAAAGTTCAAGCCTCATGGTTCAAGCTTAACTCAAACAGGTGCAAATTTCAGGAGTTCCCAGAACAGCCTGCATATGCATTGTACTTGAATAGTGGAGTGGCTGACACTCTTCAGTTGCTGATGAAGGGGTTTCCAAATTTGGCATGAGAAATAATTTCTGCCACTGTCCACTCCACTACCACCATCTCTTTTGATCAGTTAAAGAAATTGCAGTAAACTGAATACAATGCCTTTGACACCTTTGACGGAGGAGGAGGAAGAGGCAGCTAAATAACATAAACTAACAACATTTTTGTTTTGATAATGCAAAATATTAATCATGCTCCTTCTCTGTAGAGCATCAAGAGTAGTCAGAAGAGCCAGATATGAATTATTTCTTAGCTTATGTAAAAGTCACTTGTTCATGACTGGTTCAGTACACCTAGAAATTATCTAGAAAATAAATCAATATTTTTACATAAGGGTTTTTTTCTTGCCTGCAACATTAACTCTTATGCTCTGCAAGCAGTACTCCTTGTAGACAGACACTCATTAGGCTGCAGGTACCTGTATTACAACAGGATTGATAAAGAGCTAAAAAGGCAGGAGGAAAGAGTTTGAGCTGAGCGCTTCAGTATGAAGTTCTGTACTAGTTCCTGCAGTTCAAGGAAGACCACATATGCAGTTTTTAGAATTTTTTTCCTCTACATTTAAGCTTTTTCATTATAAAAAAATGTTATGTGTGATCTAACATCCATCTAAAGCCTATCTAGATAAACGGGCTAAACCTCTGCTCTCAGTCAACAAAACTCTAAGCACGCAAAAAGAGATTAGTCTAACCTGTCTGCTCCAAATGATTTACTGAAATTTTGGAACAGATCCCCTCACTTGCCTTAAAATACACTAATTTTGAAACATTCTACATAACAGTCTTGCTTCAGAGTAAATATCCACTGCATTCTTAAATGGTTGCCTGCAACAGCAGCTCCATTTCCTCTTGAGGCAAGGCTGTAGATCCTCAGAAATGCAGCCAAGGTTCCACTGGCTTCTGCATCAGCAAGATGACCCATAATCTGTTTTATTGTCTCAGCCCATAATTAGTCTTCTAGTTCAATAAACTGGCAGCTTTAGGCTATTTCTCTATAATCTTATCTGTTTGAGATCAAACACATTCACTACTGACAACAGCAACCTCCTCCCCAGTCCCACCCCCAACAACAAGATCAGGACTATGGAGACAGAAGGGAAAACCTGTGGCAGAAAAGAGAATGGTCTTTCTACTTCTGCTTTCCTTCTTGCTTGCAATTGCAGCTGACTTAGCAATATCTGTATGAACTCAAATTTTGATGAAATTCCATTTATTCCTTCTCATTATTTTCCTTAGAGCCATCTGTAAACCTTTTTAACAAAGAGAACTCTTTGTATGGGACAGCGTGTTTAAGATTTCAGAGGGAGAACATAACCATTTAAGTGCTGAAATATTTTTCCAGCATGAACGGTGCACATCTGTGGATCCTATAACCCACAGGAAGAGGTTGAGGGAGAGGTCTGAATCACCCCTTTGTGAGGATTATGTCCTTCAAAGAATGAAATGTTGAAAGACTGGAAGGTCTGACTACTACCTCTTTCTGGTTTTCTTTGAAAAAGGGAATTTCATTGTAAACCGAAGTTGTCTTTCATTCCATTGTTTGAACCTTGGCCCACTTCTGATTTCTTCTCACTTGTCATTATATGCTCTTTGATCTTACCTTTTCTGCCCTTAGAAACAACAAAGTTAATGTGATGTCTTTCAGTTAATACTTCTGTTATGCTGTTACAGTTTCAGTGCCTGCCTTCTGCAAAGTCAGTCCTCATTCTGAATGTAGTAGCCTCCTATGAGTGCTTAGTACACAGTATATCTTGTGCTGAGAACAACTCTTTTCTCAAACATCCATCCATAATGGATTATGTTATGTTCCACTTTCAGCTTCCAACAGAAGCTGTCCTAGCAGAGTACAGAAATGTTAACTTTGCTGTTTTTAGAGGGTGATGACTGCTTGAACAGAAACTCCTCTCAGTCAGCTTCTGTGCAATCACTAGCTCTCAAAAAGGGTCAGTTGTGCCTGCCCTATATTGTTCCTACCTCTATATATACATATAATACCCCTGAGACTAAATTATAGTACTGAAATTAAAAAAAAAGCTCTGATCCTAGAACAAAGAATAGTGATACTCTCCTATATGTCTCTCTTCAACAGATCCTGATGATTAGATGATGACTGAACACAAAAACCCTTCTGCAAGGTTTGGCTGTTTCTCTTTTGCAACCTCTGTCTTTATGGTAATGTTCATAGCAGAAGCATGTCTAACACTGAAAAAACAAACACTTTACTATTGTGAAACCTACATAAAAAATATTTTTGTTAACTGAAATTATATCTTGGAAATGGTTGGCATTCATCTTTGTCCCACTCCCTTAAATGCAGTGTGGCACATCCATGATAATGTCATCATCTACTGATAAGAGCATGGGAGCACCCAGTCCTGAAATAAAGAACTTCATAAATTCATAAGTTAAGAATTCTTCTTGAAATTTGTTTGGAGGTTTTTTACACAGCTGTGCTCCAATATTACTGTCTGGGTTTTTACCCAGATTTGAATCATTATATAGCACAGCTCAGGGGGACACACATTCTTTAGGTAACAGTGAAGCTTGCATTGTCAGATATGGGTTATGAAGTGTCAGAATGCTAATTTACTCCCTCTACATGTTTGGAAGCTATTCTGGTTTTAATCAGAAGATCATAATTTTCGTAAAACTCTTCTCTGTCAGCTTCTGTGCAATCAGTAGCTGACTTTCCAGAATTAGGAATAGTAACACTGTTGTATAAAGATAAATGCAGAGTCACTGGTTTCATTTGCTGCAGAAGTCAGCACTACAGGTTATCATAAAACTGCAAGACAAATGGATCCAAAAGGAAATAACTGCCTAATTTACATTAGGTTTTCATTTTTTTGTTGTTTTGTTGTTTGAGGTGGGAGGGGGTGGAATGTGAACTGATGGATGTTGCCTCATTTTTTGGTCCATAACCTTGATTGACCAAGAATCTGTTTTTAATGCTCTCCAGTTTTGATCCTGTGATGCCTCATCTCTAAAATGAAGATAATAAAATTTGAATGTGTTGAATGGCCTGGAAGACAGATACTTTAGTATTTCATGACATCCAGACTACTCTGACAAGGCATGATAAAGCTGTCAAGGGAATCAAGTCTATTTTCAAATGAGATTATAAAAGATGTAAAATAAATTGCTTTCCACAGGCTCCAAGTCCTTGAGCTCCTTATGCCAGATCAAAGCCTCCTGTGAAGAAAGAGCTCCAGATGCAGCTTTGTGCTTACAACCTCCTCAAGCAATTCTAGAATTCCTTTTGAATGCTTGAGGAAAGGCTTTGCCACTGTCACCATGAGCCTTTCAGAGCATCTGTTTAGGTTCTGTGGGAGACCAAGAAGAGATTAATTAAGCTTTGTCCTGACTCAGAGGCAAGTTCAGAGATTGTCTGTTTTCACCCCACATGATAACTCAGCCCCCACCCCACTCATTTCCTCCATGCTAGTGGGATGAAGGAAACAAACAGAAGGGTAAAAGTGAGAAAACTTGTGGGCTGAGATTAAGACAGTTTAATAGGTAAAGCAAAAGCTGTGTGCACCAGCAAAGCAAGACACGGGATTCATTCACCGCTTCCTATGCACAGGCAGATATTTAGGAAAACAGGGCACCAGGTAACAGCTACTTGGGAAGACAAAGGCTGCCTCTCTGAATACAACCCCACTCCTTCTTCCACCCCCAGCTCTATATGCTGAGCATGATGCCATCTGGAACATCCTTTTGGTCAGTTGGGATCTGTTGTCTCAGCTTCCCCTTTTGCACCCCCATGGGTAGCATGGGTTGTCCCTTATTCTGTCTCTAACTGGCAGGAGAGATCAAACTCAGAGAAATTAAGAGATTTGGGTTTTTTTTTTAAACAGAGAAACAAAAAATCCAATCTTTCTAATTTTTGAAATCCATAAGTAAGGTTTATCCAATTTGTTCTTCTTTATATCTGTCAGTGAATACTCTGATTTTAAGTATGCACTACCTTAGCAGAATTACACATTGTATATTTTCAGTTAGGCCATCGCATTCTCAGGAGCAGTTCAACACCACAGAAATTTAGCTACTTGCTTGCATACTAACTGTTCCTAGAAACTTAACAGAATTTTCAGCCTTTACTAGAGGGAACACTACCTGCTTAAAATTCACATTGTCAGGCACATGTGTTAATTTTAACCCATAACATCAAAAATCCCTCTTGTGTTCTTTGTTTCTCTGCTTCCGTGTGTCCAAACAGTGCCACACACAGTAGGATTTTGGTCATGATAACAATATATGGAAGCCATCAAAACAAGTACATAATATTCATGAAATAAGAATTTCATCCCAAAGACTATCAAAGTCCAGAATTCAAATTGCATTTAAGAAGACAGCAGGATTGCTCCAAATAACAGTCTAGGAAGGAAGAGGCAGATCTTCAAAAGTACATAGCCTTCAACAACTAAAGAATTATTTTCTAAAAAATAATTTTGTCTTTAAATAGATGCAGTTTTCAAAAGTTGCGCTCAAACAACTCATAATGGTTTTGGAACATTATGGAAAACAATTAAGTACAGCAAACACAGTAGTTCATGAGACACGAAAACATAATCCTAGAAAAATCAAGACTTGAGGTGAAAAATAAGCCTTTTTTTTTTTTTTTTAGATGGGTTGGTGCGGGAAACACCAAAAAAAAAGAAAATAAAAAGCATCACCCACCAAATGTTACAAAGTACATGCAAATTAACTATTTGGATGTGTTTTTCATGAAGTATTAAAATAATGTAGCACATACTTTGTTCCATATACTCTTTCGTACAAGTGGCATGTTCCAAGTGACTCATGCCTGCATTTCCCACAGAATTACTTGATCAAGCATGTACTTGCAACTCTATAAATTCCTGCTTTAAGGTCAGGAGAGAATGGCTTTGGTCCAATATATCCATATTCTGGATAGGGATATTCCATTACATGGACAGTCTTGGGGGAAAATAGATGAAATTGTCATGCATCAGGCTTATGGAACATACATAGAGAAGAAAGGAGAATTTCTGGAAAAAAATAACAACTCGTACTGTGTACTGCAGTCTTTGTAACAGTTGGGTATGGGACTCAGCTAAAGTGAATGGAAGCTGGGAATTTCTGGCAGCTCTACCAAGGCTTCCAGACTCTGAATTCTAATGGCATAAAAAAAATCTTTTCTCCTCATGTTATAAGTAGGTGAGTACTGGAGTGAAAAAAAATATGCTGAAGAATGAAGCTGTATTTTTCAGCAATTGTAAATTGGGTCAGCCCCACTGACCTCAGCAGCCATGTGTTAGTGATGAATGTTGCACAAAGATGCCTGTCTCTCATCATACTGTCTGCAGGGCCTTTGTGGATTAGGTACACCTGATGCTTAAACTCCACAAGGTCTCTAATAAAAACATTCTCAAAATGCTGGGTTAAGATAACAGCCCCTAGAAGTCATACAGGAAATAGTTCACAAACTTTTGAGTTCTTCCTTCTGTTGCAGGAGAAGATTCATTCATTTTCACTCCTAAAGGGCACAAACACCTTTTACCAATTCCTCTTGGTAAAGTAAATGCCCTAGGAATAATCTCTACATCACTAGGACTTTGACTAGACTAGGATTACTTTATTTTAGCCCAAATTACTCTCTTATGTCGTTGCCAGTTAATTTACCTGCATAAAAAGGGTTAAAAGTGCTCACCTTCCAGCCTAAAATTAATTGTGAGAAAAAAGGGGAAAGTATCTCAACTTATTAAAGTACCATACTTGTGAAGGAGATCTTACAGTACAGAAAGACTCTTGGTGGTCTTTTCATGAGATCATAATATAGGTATGGATCCCTTTCTTATTGTTATTATCCTTGCCCCAGGTACAGCAGTGCTCCCTCGCATCAGCTCATTCTGTTGTCTTACATCCATCACTCTCAAAGTTGGCAGGAGACACAGCTTTCTGCCGGCACCAGTCAAGAACAAAGTCAGGTCTGCAAGCATAGTTTCCGTAAGAATCAGAGCAGTACAGTAAAACTGTACAAAAAGAAACTCTCCTGAGCATTCCCCTGTGACAGAAGAAACTCACTTTCATCTCACCTAAATGGTTCCATCTGAAACTCCTTCCCCACCCAGTCTCAACACACCCTCTTGAAACAGCTCCCAGAAATGCAAAGTAATTACAATAAGAACTAAAGATGCAACTGGCTAAATAATTGTTCTTTTTAGCTGAACAAAACTGTGGCTCACCAAAAAAAAAAAAAAAAAAAAAAAAAAAAAAATTCTACTAATAGACTTGGCCACAGTGACAACAATTGAAGTTATACCCTCTTTACACCATGGACTTCCTAGATTAACATCCACAGTTTCCATAGTTTTCCCTTTTCCAAGCCATTTGGGATTACTGACTCTTTACTGCTTTTGCTCTGAAAATGGTGAGGTAGCTAGAGAAAGAAACCTCTTAAACTGCTACTGCAGATCTGCTAGAAATCTTCATTTATAGTCCTTTAAGGCTTCAACATTATGATAAGAACTGACTTGGTGGATCCAAGTAACCTGAATGAAAGCAATGCTTTTTCTCCCCTGGGAGGTTTCACTTCCTGTTAATGTTCAGAAATGCCTTATTTCAAATCCACTTCAGCAACAATCTACCTATATAAACCTGACCTTAGTCCCCTAAAAGAAAGCAATCCTGTCCTGATCTGTTGTGTTATTTTCATCAATTTTAACTCCTCAGTTCTGAGGAGAGGAGCCATGAACACACCAAACACCAGACCATGAACAAATTCCATCAGTGCTTAAGTGCCATTCTAACATACATGTGAGTGCAACTCATCTTTTTTACAGGTGGTCAAGCCTGGCAATTAGCTTAACAAAGACATCACAGGAAACCAATTAAGAGCTTGATACCAGCAGGATCTAAGCTTATCTGGGACTAATTGGGCCCAGCACGCTAAACAACTCCATTGACTTAACAGTGTGCCATCAGAGATGAACTTGATTCATAGCAAAGAAAAGAGAACGGCAGGAAGAAGAAAAAGATCAATAGGATAATTCAGTACATTATACAGGAACATTTTCTCTGGCAAACAAAAAAGATACCCATATTTAGAAGTGCAATTCCTGGAGCATCTAGATCCACTGCATATGACAATTTATATGTCATAAAAAGAAGAATACTTTCAATAGCATATATGAAACCAATGACCAAGTTTAAGTGGGAAAAAGAGCTGCATGAAAGAGCAGCAAATAATCTACTAGAATTCCTTGCAATTACTTTGATGCCTTGTCCCATTCCATTTCCTAGCTCATTAAAGGTGTTTCTTACCACACACAATTTTCACAGAAGTCTTAAGAAAATATTTGTTTGCCTCAAATGCCTTCTTTCATAGAAATCTGCAATGATTCACTCGTTAACTATTGCTTAAAGAATCTGTGTGCTCCTTGCATTTTTATTGAATTTAGAGCTACCTTGAGGTGCTGTGACAGAGAAGATTCTTGTCACCCGGGTCTCTGCAGGCAGAAAAAGAGATATAACAAAGGCAAAAAAATCTGGAAGAGTTCACTCTGAGTACAGCAACAAGGTTAAAAATTCTTCAACTGACAGGCATACACCAAAAATGGTGAGGTATTACAGTTTTATCTCTGCCAGATTCTCTCATCTTTCACATGGACATACATCAAAAATTACATTCCTTATTTCTAACTCATTAACAGGCTACAGTGTTTGTTCTATTTAGGACAACACATATGTTGCTTATAGGCCAAATCCCTAGCAAATGCAAACAAAGTTTTTTGAGCAATGTCAAATCTATTTCACTCTTAGGAATAAAATATGGTAAAAAGCATGTAATGATGCATACTAATGTGCATGCCTTCAATTATGTGAAGACATTTGTTTTCTTAAGTGACTTAAAGAAGCATTTTTAATTCAGATTTGCTTGAATTCCAAACATTTTTCTATTCAGAAAAAAAACCACTCAAGTAAAAAAAAAAACACCATGAACAACAAAAAAAAAAACCTGTAAAAGGTTAGATTTATAAAATCAGAAAAGGACAAAGTAACCCTACAACACTGAAGCTAAACACGAATATGGAAAACAAAGTAAGTCCTTGAAGTTACTACAAAACCAAAGAACTCTCATTGTATTATTTTTGTAACCTCCTAGAAGAGTAAGTTTATAAACCTAATTTACAGTATTCATAGAATCATAGAATCATAGAATTAACTGGGTTGGAAGAGACCTCGGAGATCATCAAGTCCAGCCCTTGATTCAACCCCACTGTGATTACTAGATCATGGCACTCAGTGCCACATCCAGTTGCATCTTAAAAACCTCCAAGGACAGTGAATCCACCACCTCTCTGGGCAGGCCATTCCAATGCCTGATCACTCTCTCTGTAAAGAACTTCTTTCTAA
>JAWWLV010000100.1:11293589-11306363 GCA_035041135.1 Platyrinchus mystaceus | reverse complement strand
CACGCACTTCAGCTGGGCTGATGATTTTTCTCTTAACTTGGGCTTTTCATCCCTGGGCTTTTCTTTGGAGAGCCTGGATTCAATCCCTTCCCCCTTCAAACTCAGTTTAAAGCCCTCCTGATGAGCCTCTGCCAACTTATGGGCTACAGTCCTTTTGCTCTTCCTAGATACATAAAGCCCATCTAATTTAAGAAGACTGGGTACTATGGAGTTTGCCCTGTGGTCAAAAAAAACCAAAATTTTGACAGTGGCACCAATCCTTTAGCCACCTGCTGATAAGGTAGGCTTTCCTACTCTTCTCCTCATTCATCTCCTCATTCATTCCAGCAAGTACAGGAAATGAGGTAAATACTACCTGTGCACCTGTCCCATGAACTGATCTACCCATTTTGTAATTAACTCATTTCAGTTATTTCTTGTAAAATAAAAATAACGTAGTAGCCAGTAGGACACTTCCATGAGGATTGAAAAACTAGTTTGTGGTTACACTTCTAATGGCTGCTTGACCTATCACTGTGGAGCAGCCTTGCCTTGAGATATTTAGAAATTTTTTTCCAGAGTTCTTCATATACCACTTAAGGCAGTCACTAATGGTGTGTGACACCTTGGAGCCAATCCTGCTGCATAAGGCAGAACAGGATTTTAACTAAGACTCCCACATCCCAGGGGAGTGTGTACCTGTGATGCTGCCTCTGCTTTAAAGGAGGTCACTTAAGCACCTCACTATTCATTCAGATCAGTGATGCAGTTATTGCACATAACTATATAGATGATTGCTTGTCCAAAAGTGAGTATAAACCATTCACCAGTATATTTACCATGCTTTAGTTTCAATAAAGTAAAGAATCAAGACCTTTACTAGGAGGGTTATTTTTTAGTATTCAGACCCTAATGCTATCTGTTATTATAGTTATGGCAAATATCTATCTGAATGGGAAGTGAGAGACTAGAGTTACCTAGCTGGAATTCTACAGAATTTGTAAAGCTGAGATGCACAGCATATGTCCAGAGTCACACTCTTAGTATAATATTCTAGATAAGCCGATTTCCCTGACTAAATATTAGGATAAAAAGCAAAAATGAGGATAGACAATACAATTAGATTTTGTACATCTCAAATATAGACAAAATGTGACTTCTGCCAGTCTGTAAAATAAGATTTTGCTTGCATTTTCCTATATACACGCCTTCATTTCTGCTAGAGATCTAGCTATGCACGAACCTGTCCAAGCAGGCAACTTCCTTTTACTATTATGTACTGGGATTCAATAGCCGTAACAAGATGTCATCTGCAACAAGGGCCTTATTAATATCCTTCCAGATATATACAATTTCTAAAGTAAGAAATCAAAAATATGTCTTTGAACTAGTAGGGCTGAACCCTTAGGGCAGAAAAACTCTTGGATTCTGAGCCCTGTATTTCACCCATATGCCACATGTTTGTCTTATTAAAAGTTAAAATTACTTGGCATTGATCCTATCCTTTCCTTGCCAGAAGGTGATACAGCTGGCACCAGTGATGATATCCTGAGCACACAACTGTTGTCTCCCCAGGTCACAGGAGAAAGGCACACTGTTAAACCAGTATTAATCTGTTATTGGGCTGAGGAAGAGAACAGACAGAGCCAGGGGAAAATTCCTCACTGCCCTGGAAGAATTACAAACATAGAGCATGCATTAGTGCAGAAAACAACACCCTGGCAGAGTGGTGGGCACTAACTAAAAGGAGGGGGGCCTGTCTTCCTCAAATATTCAGGTGGTCTACAGTCCTCTTATATTCTTGACCCAGTTTGGCATGGAGAAACTCAACCATGTCCATGAAACAACAAAGAAAGGAGTGGCACATGTGAAGGAACTACATCTCATGTACTCATGAGCAGAATAGAGCCCACTATCTCTGATCTTTAAAGTTTGAAATCAAATTACGCTTAACAAATAAATGAAAGACAACAGTTGCGATCAAACACACAGTTTTTCTCTAAGCCAAATATGCAGAAGTATGGCCCTTGCACCATGCATTATAATGTATTGTATATAAGATCCATAGGTGAGACATATGTAAACACAGCAAGGTTAGAGTCTGAAGAGAAGAAAGTGGACAAGGCTCTCCAGGAGCACAATATATACATTATATACATTACCGTGAAGAAAAATCACAGAAGAAATTAATCTCGAATCCCATGTCGGGGTTTAAGCCCAGACAGCAACTAATATCTCACAGCTGCTTGCTCACTCTCCCCTTCCTGCCCCAGTGGGAAGAAAAATCAGAAAAAAACTACAAACAGTGCATGGATCAAGATAAGAACAGATTAATAATTGGAAAATAATAATAATAATAGTAATGGGAAGAGAGAGAGAGAAAAAAAAAACCTAGAAAAAACAATTATGCTCAATAAAATTGCTCACCACCCACTGACCCGTATTCAGACTGTCCCTGAGCAGTGAACAGGTGCTCCTGGCCAATTCTCCCAGTTTATATGCCAGGCATAACATTCTATGGTATGGACTATCCTTATGGCCAGTTCAGGTCAACTGTCCCGGCCACATTCCCTCCCAGCTTTTTGTGCACTGGCAAAGCGTGGGACACTGAAAAGACTGTGATTTAAGATGAGCACTACTTAGCAACAACCAAAAACATCAGTCTGTTGCCAACATTATTCTCATAGAAAATCCAAAACCAGCACTGTACCAGACACTGAGGAAAAAACTTATTTCTATCCCAGACAAAACCATGACACCAGCACTTCTAAATCACCATGACACTCACTGTTGATTTCAGTACCATTAATCTGATATTCATTGATGGTGGATTGGATTCAAAGAACAAATACAACAAAAGATTCACTCAGAAAGGAAAATTCAAAATTCATCAGAGAAGGAATCAGAGAAAAAACATACAATGAAGAAATAGAAAGGAAAGGTGAAAAGGAAGCACCTGTTACACCAGTGAGGTTCCCCACTGTTCCTAAAATACTTTGAAAAATTTTCACTTCTCAAACAAGGCCAGAGTATCTACACAAGGGATGACTTCAACATATGCAGAAACAATGCTGTTTGTGGAGACTGAAAACCAACCCTGTACAAAGATATCATATACTACCCCATGATTTTACAACTACTTATATGACCTGCAAGTTTCATGGGTCTTCACATGGAAAGCAAGAAAGGCTGTTATTTCAGAATAGGCCTGGAAAACTCGAGAAGAGGGAGACCTTACGCATGTGTACAAATTATGGGAAAATCTATCTTATTAAGCATACCAGTCTGAGTTCTTCAGTGGGAAGGAAACCTTGTATAAGCACAGAATCTTAAACAGAGCTCTGCTTCTGCAGCAAAATCAGAGAAATAACCCTATAGATAAGAGCCCTGTACCCTTCTCCCCTTCTTTCATTACCCAAATAGTGAAACATCTGACTGTCCATATAAAGCCCAGAATCTCCGAGGAAAAAGGAAAGAATTATGACAAAGGAGCCATCATAGAAGAACACTATTTCTTCCATTTCAAGGACTGTGATTTGAAATGAGTCATAGCTCTCTTCCATGAAGTGTATAGAGCAAGACAGCAATTTCACTGCCTGCATACAAAGGGAAAGACAGTAGCCTATTCTCTTTTACCCATTTCTGCTCCAGATCAGGGAACAAGGGGCTTCGGCCTCTTTTCAGCACCACCAGCACCACCAGGAGGAGGATTAGCTGGGGCTGACAGGCACACTGACATGTCTGTTGGACTCAGTCCCATTGCTGCACCCTCTACAACTGGAGCACAGTGGTATGTAAAGGAGAGCACCCAGCACTAGCAGTGTGTGTCCCACCGGCATCCATTCCTTGGACCTTCCCTCAGCTGGCACCTGTCTACAGTGTGCCATTTGGCAGAGACATCATGTACCCTTCCAGAGCACTCAGAGTGCATTCCCTTCCTCACCCTCCTTTGGCTTTCAAGAGCCATTATGTAGCTTAAAGTGTTTTGTGAATGCAGCTTCCTTTACATCTGCTGGTGATGCAAAAACATCAACAGCAACACAAATTCCTCTTTCATGAGGATTGCAGCGGCAGCAGCAGCAGCCAACTGCTTCACCCTGTCAGAGCAAGGAGCATTTTGAAGATGCACCACAACAGTAACAAAAGAAATCAGCTTGGGTGGGAGGGGAGAATAAGAGAATACAAAAAGGTCTTGATTGCCTCAAGGACAGAAATAAACTGGGCTTACAGGAAAACAAGCAGGTTAGTAGTAATAAAAAGATTTTGAAATGCTGCAAGTTGAATTATCGTGATAAAGTCACAGCTTAAACTCGATTATATACTTGTACAAATATTTTGTGTTTTCTTACATGTACTTCTGAGGTATCCAGTGCTCTGCACAGTGAGAAATGGGATACTGAATGTTACATTGCAAATCTAATCTCCTCTGACAAATCCTATGTTCCTCTCCCTCTATGAAAGGAGGACAGTTTTCACTGGAGATGTCCTCTCTGGCCTGTAAAGAGAGAAAGTTGACATTTTCAAACCTCAGTAAAAGGGAAAAAAATTATCATATAAAAATACCCTTGAAATGAAAATTAAAAAAACATAAATATAAATTCTGCAAGTTAAAGGTATGGCAAGTGAAAACAGATGTGGCATGTGAGAATAAGCAACACGAAGGAGCTTTCATCTTATGAAGTCAGTACATGAATGCTGGATAACTTTTTGCTTCAAAGCAACAGAAACATGGTGACACTGCACCACCTTCTCTAAAAATAAAAACCAAAATTTCAACAGCTATTGCATTTTAAAATGGGCAACTCTATTGTTCAACACATAATAGGTAGACCATACCAGATGTCTAGTAAGACTTTTGAAAGGTCAAGAGCAAATGACAAGTGGTTTATGATCTGATTCTTAACATCTGGAAACTATAATTCCAGACACATGAATGTTAAAAGTCATTCTCTATACCTGGAAAGGATTGCAGTTTGATATAAGAGGATGAGCAATTTCATCATTTACTCAAATTCCTGTTCTTTTGTTCATGTCTTTCAAATGATTTTCAGTCTCTAGGTCAGTTAGGTAAAACATCTTTGTCACCATCTTAATACTGCAGCAGTAATGATATATTGGAGCTTAATTTGCCCTAAATCATAGCCATGCTGGTTTAGATTTCAGCACAGCAGTAGTTTTAGGCTTGGGGCAGACCTTAGTGCTGTGAAACTTGCTGATGGAGGATGCTGCAGGTCAAAGTAACAATGGATACCACATAAGACTCCTAAAGATGCCCTGTCACAGAGTGTTGACTCCTCGTTCAGCTGACCTATTGCTACCCAACACAGGAAGATATATCAGCATTTTTTGATCCTGTTTTAGCATGAAAAATTGTCACCAATTTAATTTTAACCACTAGACCCAAAGCAACACTGGTATAACCTGGAGAAGAATGGAGGTTTTTTCATGAGAAACCCTTGTGGTCAGTTAGGATTGTGATATGGGTTTCTCAAGCAGTTTCAAGCTGAGGGTGCTCTGCAGATTCATTGAAGAGTTTCCTTGTCAGTGTCATTATTCTTTATTACTTTGAAGGCATATTAGACAAAATCCAGCTCATCTGTTATCTCATCCTTTTGATGGTATAAGATTAATGTCTCAGATAATAGCCTACAGTGAAAGTCAAGGTAAGGAACTGTAGAGAGTTCGCTGTCTTCTATAAATCCACATATGGCTGGGTTTTTTGATGTACTGAATGCAAACATTGAACATAGGCAGGATAAAATTACAGTGTCCTTGCAGACATGTCCATCCTCAGCTTTCAGCTGGAATGACAGCTTTTGTAGTAGTGTTGATGGGACTCCACAAAAGGTGAAAGCATAAAGAAGGAAAGAAAGATTTTGTTGCATTTGAAATATCTCTAGTCCTTCCTTGGACAGAAGAAAGGGCTCTACAATATCTCTGCCCTATCACGAGAGCTCATTCCTGTGAGCTGGTAGGTAAGTGGCATTTTCAAAAGCTAGAGCAACATAACACTTGAGTGAAAGGGCAACAGATCATGAATAGGAGGACCCAGCTGAAGATCACTAGATGAAGACCAGGTGCCTTCCCAAATTGCTGGACTGTGGAACTGTAAACACTTCAATGAGGGAAGGAGGATTGGAGAAAAGTTCTTTTTTTAAAACTTCAGTTACTCAAACCCCTCTCACTTACCCACTATTTAAACTAGTAAAGAAACATTTTATTGAAACTGTCCAGGAAAGCATTTGCTTTCCTTAAAAATATGAAGAGATTGATGGGATAGGTCAAATCTTTTGTTTATTTTTGTTTGTTTGACAACGAACTAAGAAAACCAGAATTTTGACTAAAGTTTCATGGCTTTCAAGTATAAAACAACAGCAACAAAAAACCCACACAAAAACCACAACAAAACAAACCACAAAAACAAACAACAACAGAGGAAAACTGCTAAAAAGCTATTGGGAGGAAAAAAAAATAAATGCTACTGCAGACCATCTGTAGATGAGCTACAGAAAAGAATGAAGGTCTGTTATCATTTCATTTTTGTCTCTCCCTCAAATACAAATTTCAAAATCCCTGAATTTCATGCCACAATGTCCCTTGCTGAAGTAATAAATGTGTGCCTGTATGACCTTGTAAATAGAATAATTTATGAAAATGTGCTTCTCTGCTGCTCAGCTACTCAATAATCCACTGCCTCAGTCTGAGTCATAACAGCAAAGGCTGGAATTAATAAATCCTGACCCGGAATTCTATTTTGCCTTCCAAGACCCCATCTTGAGGACACAGATATGTCTGAATTTGGTGTAAACAGAATGTTTGGTCCTCTTAATTATGTAATTATATTTGCTCTAACCTCATTGGAATTGAGGATTGTAACTCAAGAAGATAAGGAAATATGCTGTGTTTTGGCACAGAATACAGGAGAGGGCAAAGCAAAACCAAGTGTTTCTCTCATGCAAACCATGATAGTGGCAAATAAAAGGTGTCAGCTCAGGATTATGGACTTTAGGAGTGACTGCTGGGTACACACACTCTTAGACAAAGGTGAAAATATGTTATTGTCCATTTAGAAAATTGTATTCTTGGCTTCATGATGGATATGTACCCTTCCTGCAGTTGGGCTGTAACCACAACCAGTGCTTCTCTATTCATGGAAACCTGTAAGACCCACAGTAGGGAGCAAAACATCAAACAGTGATCCACAAGATTACTGTAAAATAACAAATCCGTACATTCCTGATAACATAAGCAAGTTGGAAAATCATTTGAAAAATCATTTTTAAAAATTTAGATCCATTTTTTCTTTGGTTAGAAACAAGGAACGTCTTTGCAACACCACACTAATTGCTCGTTGTGTATTTCAACAAAGATTGGATGATCCTAGGATCTGAAAGGATACAAAAACTTCTCTGCAAAATATAAGAAGGGAATTGTAATTGCTAATAATATATAAATTGAATTCTAATCTTTCCAGATATCTCCCTATGCCAATGGGACCATCCACATAAAAAGGTCCTTCCAAAGCCTTCCATGATCGTTTACACCCTTCTCTGAGGCCATAGAAGATCTTTGGATAGGGAAAAGGTGTAGAGACCAGTGAGATCATTTCAATATCTTTAGATATAACCACCTTCCTAGTTTAATTCCAGGTTCTCCCCCATACTGTGTACCAAGACCTTGTACATTTGGCAAAGTTCATTTGCTGATGTATAAGAAGGTCTAAAGATACATGTGCTCTCCCCGCCTGGAAGTATAGGAAAAGGAACACAGGGACAAAAGATCTTTTTTTTTTTTGCCAAGAGATAAAATTCCTCTTTTTCACACACTATTCCCTATCTAACAAAACAGAAGAAAGTCTTTTAAATCTGCCTTTAGAGGAAGATAAAAGTAGCTAGGTCTAATTTTAACTAATGGATCAAATGCTTCCTCTGTCATTGTGGAGTTCTCATAAAATCAGTGCTTTGACTTAGAAATTCCACACAGGAAAGTTAGATTATAAAAAAGCAGGGCGGAAACTACTCCTGAAACCTTATCTCTTCACTGTCATTACCCAATAAATTAGGAGAATGGAACAATTGTACATTTAAGAATATACAAGGTCTGAAAATTGTTAACTGGTTGAACCAAATACAATCTTCTACTAAAAGAGAAACCCTGCAGTTCATGTTGTTTACTCCTTCTGATTAACAGTCAGTTAAAAATGAAAAAAAAAAAAAAAAGAAACAAAAATCCCCAAACAAACAAACAAAAAAACAAATGCTAAAAGATTCAATGAAAACAGAATGAGTCTCCTCAGACCCTTATGTATCCTAAAGTATTTTAGGGAAAATCATAATTTCTTCTCCCCCTGTAATGGAGTAGTATGAACCTTGAAAGAGATGCCTCTACTCTCTCCTGTGAGAGGACCTTACATCCTTGTTTTGTTTGTATTTTTTTTTCCCCAAGGAAATTACAAACAGAAGAAAAGAAACATTTTCCCTGTGTTCTTCTCTATTTAGGCCTAAAATCCCACCATGTTGTACATGAAAATGTCAGTGCATCTGTCCTGTAAACTCCATTTTTAGGAATATTATCTGAATTTCTTATGTTTGAGTCATGAAAAGATAAACACAGAATCAGTGAAAAAGTAGGGATGAAAGGGATTTCAGAGAAATCATCCAATTACAACCCTTTTCCCCAAGCCAAGAACATCTTTCAGGGCTTTCAAATCAATGTATTAATTGTGATCTTTTAAACCAGACTTGTAAACTACTCATAAACTACTATAATGGAAAAGTATAAATTCTTCGATGTGAAAATACTGCAAATAATGCAGGGCAGTGTTTATGAACAGCACAGCTGCCAAAAGATCGAATACATATTGTTTTGACTGGCCACTATTGAAGAAAAGCAGGAATATAAAAAATGTGATAGATACAATGTGCTGTTCTCAGGCTCTCTCGCCCTCTCATTGTAAACATGCAATTTACTAAAGAAAAAAATTAATTGAATTTTAAAGTTGTATATATCATGTTTATCTCTCTATGTTTTTATTACATTATTACTTCTTCTGAACATCTCTTCTGTCTGTTTCTGGCTTCCTGAATACCCACTAAATACAGGAAAATATTCCTAAGCTTGTTAGTGATATACTCTGTCTCCAGAAAAGCTAGAAGATTTCATCAAATTCATTACTTTTAGAAGGACACAGGCTATGGATCTGTGCACTCAACTTTTACTTTCCAGTTCCCTAGGATCCTGCAGGACAGGATTATTATTTCAGGGTAGTACCTCCTCCCTCTCTCCCAAGGAATAATTTGGTGCATTCTAAATTGCCCCTGTTTAAATATCTACTAGATAGTACTCTTATTTCTTCCTAAAGTATTTAGAAAAAGATATTATTCAACTTCCCAAGGTAGCTTCTTTTATTGATCTTTAGTGTAAAAAGTTTTACTCAATGTCTCACCTGATCTTTTTTATTCTCCTTAGCTGGAAGTTACTTTTAACTTTCCGCAAGTTGAGGTCAAGCAGAATGGTTTATTGCCATCCCTTATTGCAAGTATTTTAGTTCTAGAAAACAGCTACTGTTCGTCTCCCATCAGCATTATATTGCTAAGGTGAACACAGCTAATTCATTCAACCTTCCATAAATCTGTCCTCATTCCTGCTGTTCCTCCCTGCACTCTCTCCAACCAACATTCCTGCAGTCCTCAGCTTACACTGGGACACAGCGCGCCAGTCCTGGCCTCCCCGGTGCCCAGGAGTGGGGTATCATTTCCATCCATGTCTGACATTTAATCTTCCTTCTAATAGATATTTTAATTAAAAGTGCATTCCTCTCCACACTCCTCCCAACAGCACAGCTGATGCAGACTCAGCCTATGATCTACTGCATCTCTGATATCCAACTTCCCTTTGTTCATTTTTTTTTAATTTAACTTAAAAATAGTACATTGGATTTGCGCTTACTGGATTTCATCTTGCTGATAACCATACACTTTCCTCAATTTATCAAAACCATATTTAATTTTAAACCCATTACCCATCATGCTCTCAGCCCTTGCCAGCTCCACACCATCTGGATTAGCACAGCATTCCCGTTTTATCATTTAAGTCATTAAATGAGACATTATCTCTCGCTACAATTGACCCTCAGGACATCATTTACAACATCTTCCCAGTACAAGGCAGGAAAAAGGTTCACAGGCCATAAGTCTGTATCGTGTTTCACTATTCAGTTTATGTGAATGTCTCACAGCACTGTGTCAGGAATCAATACATCACATCTTCTGTTGCTCTTATGCCCAGCAAACCAGGCATCCCATCAGGAAAAAGCTTTAGATTAGACCTGGTATTATCACTCATGGGACAATCTGAGGGCTTCAGCAGCAGCCCATGGATGTCTGCAGGGAGTTTTGGAGTGAGCAAACTACCAGGTACTGCCATTATTGTTTTGCTCTCTGAAGTGATTTTGGTTTATTTGGTTGTTTTTGGTTCCTGTAGGCTCAACTCCTATTTTTTTCTGATGTTGAGTTCAGAAAACTGAAATATTCTTCTCATGTGGGACACAAAAGGAAAGCTTGAGGCAAAACTTCAGATAGGTCTCCAGGAGCAGGAATTTCAGTCCTTATGGGACATCTCTCTTCCTCCTACCTCTGCAAAATCTTACTGCTTCTGTCAGTAGCAACGTGTAGATCATGTTGCTACTGCATTGAGTTCAGCAGGTACCTTTCCACCTCATGTCCATAAGTCTCTCTCACTGAGTCTGTAATGTACACCTGTGTTACCTATATGTTTTTTGTATGTGAAACACTCTCTGGCTTGTAATTTCTCCTAGTAATTCTCCTAGGACCAGGATTAAAAAATCCACAGCATCTGAGTAATAATGCCCTGATCTTTCACCACTAAAGTCAGTAGGAGAAGGGAACTCTCTCCAGTACATTGTATGGGTTGATATTATCACTTTCAGAGACAGGTAACCAAACACTCATCCTGCAGTCTCTGTATGTTGCACAAAGTGCAGGACAAAAAGGTAAAAAAATGTCAAATCCAGGAAAAATTAGAAATCAATGATCTTTACATAGTGAGCACATTGATTCATTATAGGAACATAAAGATACTTAGTCTCTATCCTGCATCTGCCTGCGAAGTTTTCTGTCTACCCATCTCCTCGCAGCCCTCTTCATTTCAGCCACTTCAGCATAGCCCCCAGACTCAGCAGTTTGTCACAAAAGTGTGTATCTCTACTTTCCTGTGGCTCCCATCATTTTGATCCAATTACACTTTGGTACATAGATGAGAAGGATCAGCAGGAACTGGATTCTAATTCTGTCACTTGTGACAGGACTGCTGTTTACTGCTTTGTGTGCACCAAGCAGCCTTGTTTTGTTGCAGTTCCTTTTTATGATGACCTAGGACAAACTTTGTCAACAAAACAGCAAAATTCCTGTTCTCTCATTTTTCTTTATGATCTGAAAGAAAATTGGCACTTGATACATCTAAAATAAGTTCCATAATGGTAGCAAAACTGCCATTCATATTCAGTGTGCTGAAAATATCAGATAAATGGCAGGCTTGGCTCATGTTAACAAGATTTGCACTTCTTGTGTTCTTTTCATCTGTGACAAAATTCTTCAGTTACCAGCCATTAAGCCTGCATTGTGCAAGTAAAAAAATGCAGACAGATATTCTGAGAGAACTTTAATCATGTAATCACTGTACAGATAATATATGCTCAGATTTTTTTAATTTATTTTTTCCTCCTCTTAACAAAACATGCACACAGACAAAATCAAGAATTCTAAGACACTACATTTTACTTATGTTCATCAAAACAGCTGTTCTGAAGATGGCAGGATTGATGCCATCATCAGGGACCACACCAACTAAAAAGGTCATATCCTAAGGCAGAGAAGAAAAGATATGTTATGATGAGATGTTTTCAAACTCCAGAAATCTAAAAAAGATGCCAGAGGCCTTTAGAGCAGCAGGAGCCTGCACAAGCTATTGCTGGGTAAGTCGCTCTTGAATTTTTGGCATTCAGAACAAAAACTGCCTGAAGTGAACATGCTCATTGTCCCCTCTTGCAGTTATCGTTTCTGGTTACCTGCCCATTTAGGCATTGTGATGGTAATAAGTACCAGAACTTCCTTTCCATGGATCTGAGGCATGGGGCAGCAACTCACTATTCCAGGGCACTGCACACGAAAACAAAACAGAATCTTCAAAAAAGCTCACACCATCCAAACACAGTGGGGAAGCTTCAGGAGGTCAGGAGAACCTATATCCAAGGCTGCCTAGCACATCTTCTCAGCTTCCCAGCTGCCTGCCTACCTGCAAACTATTGAATTCTTTAATACTGCACCCATAAAAACCATGAGAAAGGACAGAGGGGTGCAAGGTAAGTAGAAAAATGCCATGTCTCCTACCAGCCATCTTCAGTCATCAAAGATTTTATCTTTAAAAAGAGCAAGGTTTCATCTTTTCAAAGATCCTGATAGGTCCCTTCTAACTCAGCATATTCTATGGTTCTGTGATCTCTGTTTTAACCAGTCTGACATGGTATGGAAAACATGGAGGTAATACCCCTGGATCAATTAAGGGATGTAAATGAAAGTAGAAAGGCTCACGGCTTCATGTTGATTTCTGTTGTCCCACTTCAAGTTATCTCTATTGAGAAACCTGAGCTACTCAGAAAGGCTTTCTAGCAAAGCTTTGGCTGTTTGCTGAGCCAAAATATGCGGCTTTCACAACATAAGACCTGCAACAAAAGCAAGAAACAGACAATCTGTGTTATCAAAATTATGTTTATGAGAC
>JAWWLV010000100.1:11236039-11274483 GCA_035041135.1 Platyrinchus mystaceus | reverse complement strand
ATGTGATCCGCAAAAATTCCCTCCCTGCCCCCCCCCCCCCCCCGTGCAATGAGCAGGGACTGCTTTGTCTTCCTTTTCAGAACTACTAATAAGCAAAATGCAATTTTTTCCATAGGTCTTTGTCAAGGGATAGGAATACACCAGGCTTCAGACATGGACAAAAAAAAATCCTAAGTCATGTTATGAATATACCTCCATTTTTGATGTTTTGGGATTTTTCCTGGAGACTCACACAACAGTGGTTAGCCACTCCATCTGTAAGAGTTACAGCTGACATTTAATTCTTCTCCAGGTTTGCAAACAAGAGAGAAAAACTTTGACTTTCATCCCCTTCATCACTGAGCTCTTAAGTACTTAAAGCAACCTGCCAAAAGGATGCTTCAAGATTCTCTGGTGGTGCAAAAGTGGTACTCTGTTTTCTCAGAGTTGTTTCTTTCCTGTTAATACTCATTTGTCTCCCCGTGTTGGATACTAAGAAATGGAAACTCAGTAAGGACTCATGGAGTGTATAACAGCTAGAAAGCACATCACAATTTCAAAGCCCAGAATTACATCAGAAATCCTGAGATATCTTTTCTCTCTCTTTTTCCGTAGGATGTACCTCTCCACTGCTATCCAGTACCATGTAAAAATACTTGAGCTTGCTCCAAGAGATCCCACTTGTACAACAGAAATAATTTGACACTGGCATTTTTTCTTGGAAGCTGTGTTTTTAAAGGGCACTTGTGTTTTTAAAAACAGACTTTATAAAGATGAGGGTCAATTTTCATTGGGCAGATTGTATAAATTCTTCAGTTCTTAGGTTGTGTGTGGAGCATGCTGAAAATCATTTGTCTGATCGGACTAAGATTGCTTCTTTTGTGCTACCTTACCAAGAGAGCATCCAGCATCACATTATTTAAAGGCTGCCTGGAACAGAAGTCACATATCCAGTTCATCTATTTCCTCCTAAAACCACAACCTTGGGTGAATGCCACTCTCCATTGTACTTTATCTCATGTGTCAGCATTTCACAGACATTTTCCTTTTGCCAGCATAATCGCCTGTGTGAGCCTAATCCTGACAAAATTCAGCATTGTTTAGCCTTCTAAGTCATTTTCTTGTGTCACATATTCTTTTCTGATATCCTTTTGAAGGGGATTTACTTGGAATTTAGACCACTTTGCAGCTTATACCCTTGCTGGGTAGCATGTTCTTGAGCTTAGATGCACAGGAACAAATTGCTGAACACCTCCTTGGTACAGAAGAATTTTATCTGCATCCATGCTCGTGCCCTTATCAGGGTGTTTTACATAAAAAGAGAGATTGGATAGCACAGCTGACACCTGGCACATCTCGTGCTTAAGAAAAGGGTGAGAGAGGTGTTTGATCTGTCCCGAGGCTTTCCCAGGTCATTAGTTCAGCGCTGTGCCTGGAGACAATAGCATGGGCTTTGGTTTATTGTGGTTTTTTTTGTCAGTATGGCACATTTTAGGAGACATTTCAACAAGAAGTATCTTTGAAGGAATCCATTATCTGTTACATGTGCACACCACACACACACACATCAGTGAGCTAATACTGTGCAGAAAAAACAAGCTGTTGGAGAGATCAGCAGCCTGCTCCTCAATATCACAACCATGTGGGATTCAATCAACAGGTGTGACTGGGGGCTAAAAAGGACATGCCAGGTTTGAAGAGGTATTTCTTTCTGATGGAAGGCTGGGAGGGAGCTCTGCACGTGATCTGGATCCTCACAGGGACTCACACCTCTTTCAGGGTGGCAACTGTCAGACACCTTCCTGACAAGCTGCATCATCAGCTCTGCACATTCAGACAGTGCCCAAAGGCAGGAGCAAGCCTACAGACTGTCAGGAACACAGCTGATTCCTGCCCAACTCCATTTTGGTTGTACCAGAAATTCTTATTAAAACCAGTAATTTGAGTAAGGTCACCCCAGCTGATTTGAGGAAGCATTCACAAAATCAGTTTTTAAAACAGCAAACGGAAGAGTTAAGTCCATGACACCTCTGCACTTCTCAGAGGACACGAGGCAGCTTGCCAATTTTGCAGCCCTTGGTAAACTTGACAGAATTGTTTAGCTGGACAAATAGGGTGAATTATTTCTTACATAAATGTTGTTGTGGCCTTTCCCTTAGTTTGTTTTTTCAGTCTTTTACTGGCTTTTTTTTTTCCACCATCCTTATAATTTAACTTTGATAAGCACCTGTGATTTCTTACTCTTCCCCTCTTCCCCTTTTACTCCCGCCTCTAAGTCAGAGGGAGCAGGAGAGAACAAATAGTAAGAAGCCTGTGATCCTGACAGAGTGATGCAGTGTTGGGGTGCCCTCTTAACCTTGTGAAAATTGAAGCCTTTCCCTGAAAGTTAAACAGTCTTTATTCATCTTTATTGAGCATTTACACTGAGTGGCCTTTTGAAGCCAACCAAAGCAATGCAAGGGTTGTACACAGCCTTTAAGAATTTTGTATTTGTTGCAGAACTGGGGAGGGGGGAAATAAAACAAAGGGCACCACAATGTCAGCAAAGCAATATTGATATTTTTTTCAAAACTGTATTTGTTCTGTGAGAAGGTGTTTGTCTGACCTCACTACTCAAATGATATTGATGTTGGTAACAATTTTGACACTGGGTTCAAACATAATTTTTTCTATTTTTTCTCTTCCCACCTGCCAAAATCTTCAAAAGTGCTCAAACCATCATTCTGGAATAAAGAAGCAAATACGTACAGGGAAAGTTGCATTAAATCCAATCTGATCCTATAAAAGTCCATGGAATGGCATCCTGTTTTTATGGGGGATGTCCTGAGCAGGGCCATGATAGAGGATCTCCTATTGGAACAAAAACTGGGGAAGTGAGTACCTGCCTGGCTGCTCACAAGTCAGGAAAAAAAATGTACTCACAGCAGTGACATACAAACACAAGCACACACCACCTCAGGAACCAGTTCCATGCTCTGCTTAGGACGTGCCAGCTCAGTGAAGCTGGTCTGCAGTGGGGATGACTTTTCTTCTTCAACAAAACACTGTAGATACTAGGATAACACCTTTCTGGCATAAATCTGGCACTTCTTTGGCAGGCCCCTGGCCAGATATCTCTGTACCTTCAGGTCTTGAGTAGCCAGACAGCTCTTTCCTGTGCAGTTGGCTCCACAACAGTTCAAATACAAGACTCCAGAGGGAGACTTTAGATCCAACCAACCCCTGGATTCCCAGATAACCATCTGCCTAAACCCAGGATCTTCTAAAGGCTCTCTGTGTCACCAGATGATGCTGCTAACAGTGCTGGGACCAATCCTATCTACTGGTAGTTCCCATCACCATAATAACTGTGAATAAACAACACAGAACATAAGAAAACTGAGTGGAATAATCTTAAAAATATGAGCAACTACAGGCAGTGGCAGAAACTTCAGGCAGAGGATCAAGGTACTAATCCAGATGCTTAGTAATCAACTGAACCATTACAGCGTTTCTCTAATAGTTGTAGCTCTGCTCAGGATTAATGCATCTCCAAGATGAGAAAAACAGGGAGTGTTATAAAAGGACTGGCAATGAGGAAAACATGACTAAGTGTCAAATGGCAGGGACAAAATATGTGCGAAATGGGGATCTTATAGAGGTTTCACAGCTTCTTGTTTAGAAAGATACACAGTGCCACCTCAGACAGGGAGCAATAAAAACAGTCGATTGGGTCGCTCACACTGACAGAGAGAATAGTTCTGTCAGGTGCAGCTGGACACTTCTTTCCTCATCCTGGCAGTGGATAAGGGTCTTACAATTAGAGTATATTTGTGCCTACTTTTGGCGACTTTAATCAGTCCCAGTGGTAGAAAGAATACTAGTGACTGAACATTAGTATCATTTTTTCCTTTTTTAATTTTATTTATAGGTATTTGGAATATTTTGAGATCTTTCTGTGGTAACATCAGTTTTTGAGAGGAGACTACCAAAGCCAGAGGGGTTGGTGGGCTGTGTGCCACCACCTGGCAACGTTACAAGGTCTCCTGCTGCTCTTCTATTCAAAAGGGACCACAGATAAAAAGTGGTTCACTGTGTGTTTTTCTCACTCACTCCTCGAGCATTCCCTGACAGTATCAGCCTGTCTGGATTTATATTGCCAAAAGAAACAAGTGGGAGGTTTGTTCAGGGAGCAAGAGCTGTCTCAGCCTCTCTTGTGGGACAGTAAATAAGCACAAGCCCTCATAGCAAAAATCCATTTGACCTCAAAGACATTGTTTGAATTTGACACCAGGTCTGCCCACAGAAGGGTATTTGCAGGCATTAAGCATTGTGTTAAGGGTATGAAATTTGGCAGAAAATAAGCTTCCTTACTGGGGCATTTATAATAAATTCCAGCTGGTCCTCAGAGATCAGAGGGGCTAGGCATCATTTCTGATTAAAACCAAATCTGCACCATCAGCCTGGTCATGTTCGGTGGGAATTTTCACGATCACAGATTCATAAATAGTGCAGTTTATTGAAGGAATAGAAATACAGATGCAGAATTGCCATGGATAAATGCACAAGCTATGATAGAGATCTAATAAAAACAATAATATTGTGTCAATCTGGGTAATAGCAATGGTATGCAGAAGCTTACCAAGAAGGTGTCCTCACTTGGGAGAAGGGAGAGGAAAGTAGCCAGTCATCTGTCTCCAAGGTCTTTTTGGGTCTTCCTCCTAACTAGGTGAAATTTTTACCTCCTGAAGTATAGCCCAATCTTACCCTCCTTCTTACATATAGCAGAACCAAGGTAGAGAGTTGTCATATAGTCATACATGTGGAAGCAGTACTTCATTAAGCTTATTAGCATATGCAGGGTTATGAATTTTAAATTACCCTTAAGCACGAAAAAGTGACTTTTTGGCTATGGTGTCCTTTAAAATTGTAGTCATACACCTTTGCTTCATTCTTCACATCCTATCTCCACAGGACCTCCTCCTTCAGCCAGCAAAGCCTTTCTTGATGTCAGCTATGCAGATCTCCATCTGCAAAGATAATTTAGAATGTACACAATGTGTGCTGCAGATAAGAAGCCTTAGGCCTTGCCTGATTCCTTCAGGGATCATCATCCCACGGGAAGTCTGGAACAGCCAGTGCACTCTTGATCCACTACAGCAACATGAAGTTTTTCAAACATAATGCTCTATTTAACATTCTTAATACAGTTTTAGATATCTGAAAGTATTTGCAAATTTATTCTGGCTGGTGAAAGAGTATGAAGGATAGAAAGTAGGATGACTATTTTTTTTTCCTGGCAATGGCAGTGAAAATGAAAAACACAGCATTCTGAAATGCTTAAAACTGCATTTATATAAATTGGGGGTTCTAAATAGAAACAAAATAGTTCATTCCTAGTGAATGAAAGAATCAATTCTACCCAAACTGTTTATTTTTCCCTAATTCTCATTGTCTAATTATAGTTGTGAAGGGGAAAAAAAAAAATCTTTCCAGGCTGACCCAAAATAAATCTCTCACTCAATCCAAAGCTTAAGAGACAGTGTGAGGTATCCTCCATCTCAGATAGTGACTTGGGCATTTTGTAAAATGTGAGCAGCTAAAGGAGGGGCAGACGAACATGAGTTTAAGCAATCTGACTATCCCACTGGCAAGCCCTTGGAGCTTTTCCCTCAGAGCAATGGGAGCAGAACGACACAGAGATGAATGGGAGAACTGTGATAACCTACTTCCAAATCAGCCAAGTTGCTCAGAGGGAACAAGCTTTGCAGAAGGTCACTGTGATACACACAGGACAAATGTTCTGCAGCCCAGAAAGCAAACAAACCAACCCTACTTCAAGGAAATTACAGTGAGCCAAGCAAGCGGAAAGAGCAGCAAGAGAAATACGAGCAGTGATCTTAATCAAATTTCCCTACTGCATTTTCCATTGCTGAAGTGTTTTCAGCAGCTTCAACTATGATGCTCAGACACTGATCAAGGACGGATATATTCTGTGGCCAGCATTCCCCAGAAATCAATGCCACCAGCACTGCTCTGCTCATAGTTACACAAGGTGACAACCATCTCCGAGTGAGTCCATCCACTTGCATGGATCTGCCTTTTCTTATTTCAGCTGAATAACTAACCCAGGAGAAGAGTAGAATGGACATTCCTGTGGCAGCAACCACCATGAGAAGGGAAAAGGAAGGGAGAGTTAAAGGCAGCCAGTCCTTTGCATGGACATGAAAAAAGTCAACAAATGTGTCAAAAATCTTCTTCTGCCAGCAGCCTTGGAAGAAGGACTGCAGAATTCCTAAAAAGCAGGGTGCAACTGACACATAGCTGTCTCCAGTTACTTTATTAGACTAAATTAATGGTGCTCTTTCCCACATATTTATGCAAATAAAGCAGAAAAATTAATGGCACAACTTAAATACATTTTGGTGGGGTTTATATCTTTTTTCAGAGCACTTTCTGGAAATATTCCAACCTCTTACAGCACAGCACTTAAGGAGTGAAATATCATCTTAAAAAAAGAAACAAAACTGTGTTTAACCACTTTGTTATATTGGGGGTATTGCAGAGAATTTTATTAACAGGAATATTTAGACAAAGAGTAAAAATAAATGCAAATGGAAAAGCAGATAAATTCATAATTCATTGTTATAAATAATCAAGCTGAAAAGAAAGCTTTGAGAGCAAGAGCCATTTGAGTCAAAAGTATTACACTGTCATGGGACTTTGACCACTCCATACACTTTAGGTTTCTAACTGTGACCACTTGCTGTGACTTGCTCAAAAATGAGCTTCTGAGTAGGAATTCTTTACAGCAGTAATCCCAAGAGCAGCCCTGCATGATGACCAAAAAAAGTACATTGCAATCTGGTCATAGATTATCCACAAATGAGAAACAAATAAACAAACCCCCTAAACAGAACAAAACAAAAACAAACAAACAAAACCCAAAGAAAACTCAAAAATAAACGAGAAAACAAAAAACAAAAGATGGAAATATTGAACTATTGAATTTTATTAACTGATTTCTTGTGTCATTTTTTGAGCTGTTTCAATAATAAGGTTGATTAAATTTTCTGAAACACTTACTGTTTTAAAATAATGCCACCTGTTCCCCAAAGTCAGAGAAAGACCTGCTCCTATAATGAAGCTTCAAATGAATGACAATTTAGGGCTGCTTTTTAAGACCCAGAAGAGTAACCATTTCTTATCATAATAATTCCCACATGCAAACTAGCAATTACCTAGCTGCAAAGCAGAACAGTTACATGTTTACCATTTTTTCTCCAAACCTGACAAAAAGGATGCAGATAAAGACAACACCTCTGGAGGTGTACAGATCTCAAGTGAGCTCATTCTCACAACCAGAAAAACAACTCTTGTATTTCAGAGAGAAAAAAAAAATCAGTTTTCTCTGCATAGTGTGAGATTTACCATATTCAAAGCCAATTCTCCCTGAGGACAATTCCTTATTGCTAACAGAGGAGACTTGGAACACTAGAGAGGAGACTAGAAGAAAAAGGAAGAAGGGGAAATTGGAAATTGTTATTAACTCTTAAACACACTATTAGCTCATCTTTTCAAGCAGAACTGGTACAGTCAGACCTGGCCTACAGACTACCAGTCTGTCATTCCTAGTTTTCCACCTAGTGACCAATTTTGCAACCACATACCAATTTAGAGAGAGTATTATGAGAGAAACACTAGCTTTGAAGATCATTAGGAAGAAGAAACAGCAAGCAGGTATAATGATGTGCTAACATGATGAGGATAAGGACATAAGAGACAGAGAAACATCAGAACAGCTGCCTAAGACTTTGGTGAGATCTTACCTTAAATACTGTGTACACCTCTAGTGAACTCTAGCGAAAGAAAGATAAATCAGAAAACACACAGTTCAAACCTGTTGGGAGGCAGTGAACATCTCTTTTATGCAGTGTGGTGGACAGTGTTTACTCCTCTGCAGATTTTGTGCATAGCAACTGAAGAAAAAGAAAGGGAGCATAAGTTTTTTCAATGAGAGCAGCAAAACGCTGTCAGAGGTTGTGAAGAGAGGTAGTGACTGAACCATCCCTGGAAACAGTCAAGGTCAGGCTCTGAGCAACCTGATCTACTTGAAGATGTCCCAGTTACAGCAAGAGAGCTGAAGGAGGTGGCCTTTAAAGGTCATTTACAACCCCCACCATTCTGTGATTCTATTATTTGCTTTTTCTTTATAAATAGCTCTGAAGATAGATCTCAAAGAAAGGGAAAAGAAGATTAATATTTAGATAGGAGCTCTTTAAGTTAAAAACACTACATCAGGGTAAACTGCTGGTGAAGGAGTTCTCAAAAGATTTCTGAACACTCCAGGAGTGAAGGTATCAAACCATCCTTCCACGTGGGACATCAGGAAAGCACATTGCATTCAGAGAAGTCTGAATCTAACAGGCAAAGATGCCAGGAGTCCCACGGGCAGAAAGCACATTCAAGTGTACTCAAGCAGGCAGCCTCCACCTCACTGCAGGGGAGCGCGGTGAGATGATGGGCAGCGTAGCTGTGAGAGCTCTTCCTCTGGGATCCTGGAGACACACCACGGAGGAGAGAGGCAACGCGGAGCATGTCAGTGCCCCAGTCACAGTATTAGAGTTTCAGACCCGGGGCCAGCACGGCTCCGGCAGCCCAGGATTCAATCACAACCACGATAAGGACGGGGCTTTCCCCAGACCTTTTCAGATGCCTACACAAACGCTCATCTCTGCTTTGCCCTATTTTCCCTAGGGATAAGGGTGTTCTGTCATAAAAGCCATGTTAGACAGTGCCCAAGGCTTGTGGATGCGGAATCTCGAGTACCACATGTCGGAAAACGACTCTGTTTGAAGCAGCAGCGTACGAGAAGGCACCGGACGCAACCATCGCCGGTTTCCCCGACAAGGCGGTCCCCTCTGTCCCAGCCGGAGTGGGACTGGAGCCCCACCTCCCATTCGCAGCCCTCCGGGTCACGGAAAACTGCTCCGTTGCTCCGGCGAGGTGCAGGGGTACTCCGCGACATCCGCGGGCGAGGGGCTACGTCGGGGCTGTCCCCGGACGCTTCCTGGAGTTGCAAGCGGGCGGCCTCCCCAAAACCCTTCCTCCTCTGGGCGGCCCGGGGAGGAGCCGAGCGGGGCCGCCACTCGGGTCCCTCCCGGCGGGAGCGCAGCGCAGCCCAGCGATCGCCCGCGGCCGCGCCGCCAACTTTGCCCGGCTCCGGAGCGCTCCGAGGGCTGCGGGGGACGCGAGCAGGGCTCCGGGGCAGGGAGGGGAGCCGCTGTGGGGCGGGGAGCAGGGTCGGGAACGCGGGGCGGCGGCGGCGGAGCCGGGCAGGGGCGTGCCCGGTGGGCTCAGAGCGTGAAGCGGAACCGTGCAGTTGTTTGTCGGGAGAAGCGGAGGGGCGGCCGGGCAGGGCAGGGCAGGGCAGGGACGGGGCAGCGCAGCATCCCGCTGCCGGCGGGACAGGCGGGCGGACCGAGCGCCGAGGGTCGCAGGTGCGAGTACCGCCGCGGAGCTGAGGGGGGCGGTCCGGGGGCTGAACCTTCCCCGCAGCCCCGGGGCGGGGGCGCGGCGGCGGCGGCCCCATGGGCGGCGGCGGGGGCGGCTCTTCGCGGGGTTCGCCCGCCACCGCTGATGCCGCTGCCGCCTACCCGCGGGGCGGCTGATGCGGGTGGCGGGGCCGGGGGAGGCGGCGGCGGCGGGGGTCTCCCGGCCATGTGTCGGCCGGGGGTGCGCGGAGTCCTTGGCCGGGCGTGCCTGCTGCTGCTGCCGCCCTGCGCGCTGGTGCTGGCGGCGATGCCCGGCTCCGCGTCCCACCCGCAGCCCTGCCAGATCCTGCGGCGCATCGGGCACACGGTGCGGGTGGGGGCCACCCACCTGCAGCCCCGCGCCGCCGCCGCCGCCGCCGCCTGGCCCGGGGAAGTGCCTAGCGGGCGCCCCGAGGGGCCGCGGGGCCGGCGGGCGGGGGGCGGCCCGGGGGGAGAGCGGCGGCCGGCCCCCTCGCCGCGGGACGCGCTGCTGCTTGCCGTGGCCAACCTGAACGGCGTGCCCGGGCTGCTACCCTACAACCTGTCCCTGGAGGTGGTGATGGCGATCGAGGCGGGGCTGGGCGACCTGCCCCTCTTTCCCTTCTCTTCCTCCAGCGCCTCGTGGAGCAACGACCCCGTCTCCTTCCTGCAGAGCCTCTGCCACACTGTGGTGGTGCAGGGGGTCTCGGCTATTCTTGCCTTCCCGCAGAGCCGCGGGGAGATGCTGGAGCTGGACTTCATCTCTGCGGCGCTGCGCATCCCGGTGGTCAGCATCGTCCTGGGCGAATTCCCCCGGCGGAGCCTGGTAAGGACGGGGGGGACGATGGGGCAGTGCCGTGCCCCCGAGGTACCCTGCGGTGAAGGGTCGGGGTCCGACCGGGGGAGTCGGGCAGGGGTCGCGGTGGGAGGACTTGGACCGAGCTGTGGCTGGGGAGAAGTGCTCGGACACCCGGCATCGCTCTTGGGTCCGTCCGTCGTCTGGCTCCCCCTCCTGCGTTATCCCTGGCTCTCAGCTCGGGGGTGGCGGGGGACAGGAATCCTCTCAGTGGAGAGACAGAGCTCGGTGGTACAAGCGAAAGTTGTCAGCCTGAAGTCATACGCCACGTTAAGTTGTAAAACAGAGAGCGGGTCCAGGGCACGCTTTGCAGATCAGCAGAACGTTGTTAGGAAAAAAAAAAAAGGCTTAAACCAGTTTTCGGTGTGTTTGTGGTCTCTCTGTGAATGAACATTGTAGGTGTTTCGTCAGATGACACTTCTCAGGGAAGTTGTGCGCTGTAACTTGACTTTGCACTGAGCTGTCTAAAGCGTCAGGGTTTTCTGTACTCATAGTTCATACGTTGCTGCTATATCAGATTTTTGCTGGTTGCCCAGCTAAAGTAGTAGAAACTACAGCCTAGTCTGTTTGTTTGGTTATGTAACTAAAATAGTAGAAAGTGAATTCCTTGTGTTTGACAGTCTTAGGCACAAGTAGTAGTAGTATCCAAGGGGAGTTAAACTTTCTATCATATAGAAATGGCAACTTAGTGTTACATACTCTAGAAAAAATATGATAGTTCAGTATTTTGTAACTGTTGTCTTTGATACCAGGAGTCATTTCAGGTAAAATAGTTGAAAGAAGATGCTCTATTTGTGGCCTGGGGAAGGAAAGTTCTAAATAAAATGGTAGAAGCTGCCTTTTAAATAGTCCAGAGAAGAAGTTGTTTTATATGAAATGGGGTAGCTTAATATTGCTCTCAAAAAATAATCAGAAAAAATTATTAGCAGATGAATTTTCTTTGCAAAAGAAAGAACAAATCTCAGCCTGGATCACTGTTAGATTTCTGTGGGACTTTTTTGCATGTTAAATTGTGACAGAAAAGAGAGCTCCTACTCTGTAACTGAAGATGTGACTGCTGTGTGCTGACCTGAATCACAGAATGGTTTGGGTTGGAAGCAACATCAAAGACCATCTTGTTCCAACCTCTGCCACAGGCAGGGACACCTTGCACCAGACCAGAGCTCCATCCTGCCTGGCTTTGAACACCTAGGTCCTAGAGCCATGGGACATCCACAGCTTCTCTGGGCAACATGTACCAGTGTGTCACCAACCTCACAATCAAGGATTTCTTCCCAATATCTAATCTAACCTTGTCCTCTGTCAATTTGAAGTAATCGCCCCTTGTCCTGTCACCACATCCCCTTGTAAAAAATCCCCTCCCCAGCTCTCCTGTAACCCCATTAGCTACTCAGCTAGTTTTCTCTACCTTAGCAAAACCCGTGTAACTCAGGTCTCTCTGAAAGCTGGGGGTAATCAGTGCCACTGAATACTAGTATTGATGCACTTTTGATGCCAACTGTATCCAAGTTTGCTCAGTTACATCTATCAGCATTGCAACTGCACTCGCAGTGATACTGTATGCAGTAGCCAAAGCTCCCTGAAGATCAGATCCTGAATCCAGCATTTCCTTGCTCTGTCTCTAACCCAGCATTTCCTTGCTCTGTCTCTTAGAATTATTTTCTCTTCCATCTTAGATATGGGTCTAAGTTCATCCAAAGCATCTTCATCCAGGATGTGTTAAACACATGTAGTACAAGGTTAGATTCATTGCTGCTTTCCATAGCCTTCAAAAACTCCTGCTAATCTTTCAAATTGTTCTCAGCAGGCAGCCAAGTGGATCAGTATATCCAAGCCTAGACTTTGTTCTTAAGCAGACTTTATGAGGCATTTTCTTCAGTGATAGTGAAACCAATGCCTGACATTGAACCTGTGCTGAACAGAGTCCATTTTTTTTTTCCAGCTGAGCTAAAAAAATTACTTTTCAAGGCTCTGAGGATTTTAAAAAATTTCAGCCTTACTCAAAGGCCAGCAGGTAATACAAGTCCATTAGTCTCTCAAGATTGCCCTGGAAGGGTTGACATCTTTCTGAACACTCTTTTTCATATTTTCACTTAATAAATACCATTTTAAGGCTAACTCTGGAGGCAGTGCTCTAGCGGCCTTACCTTGCATACTTCCTGGAGTTACAGGCTTTCCAACAGCATACTGGACACAGGAAAGCCTGGAGATGTTGGCCTCAGCAGCCTCTGTTGTAGGCAGAGATTCTGTGTCACAGTCCCATGTTGGCATGAAATTAACATGCCATGGACCTCTCATCTTCCCAGCTCTACAGCCCTGGCACTGCAAATTGGCCACTTCCACTGAGTGGTGATTTTAGAGGAGGCAATTGTAAAAGACATCATTGTAGATGAGACAGATTTAGCTAATAGGCCCAGCTAGGAAGAGAAGACTGATACCCAACCCTGCTTCTGAATTAGCACCCCTAGGGTCACCCTTCCCACTGATTCTTGGGCAGAGCATCCTCCCTCCCACAAAACCACTGCAGCACATCCCAGGGTGCTGCCTGCAGTTAGTTTTCTTTCAGTCAGGGACAGAAGCAGACCCAAAACTTTTCTGCCCTTGAAGAGCATTTCCCATTGTCTGCATAGCAAACATGCTAACAAACCCAGTGTTCTCATACTGCTTCTCCTCAGCAGATTCTTTTGGGAGATGGTTTTAGGATAGTAATGTCTAGCAAGGTCTCATTTTCCACATTACACCAGGACAGGAATGTAGATATGCAATGTTTTGTACTTCTGCTGAATGTTAATATTATTCCTTCTTGCAGAAGGCTGTAATAGGCAGCTGTTGTAGTAATTGAAAAGCATGTTGATCTTTGAGCAAATCTTCCCTAGCATGGCAAAAAGCAATACTTAAAATGAAAAGGAAGATAAGTATCCAGAACTGAAACACATTTCAATAATACTGCCCATTGTCTCTGTGATATTCGATGACAGTAATACTTCAAACATATAACAACAAGAGGAAATCCAGTGTCACAGATGGGCAACTACAGTCATCTAAGATACCTAGAGACTGTGTTTTCAAAAGTTTTGTGATTGTTTGAGCATGTTTAAAAATTCATTTCTCATTAAAAAAAAAAAAAATCAAAAGACAACAACCATCACAAGGTGTGACACTGCACTTGTTCCTTACAAGCAACAGCTTATTCTGGAGTTTCAGGATTGTGTGTGGCAGAACACACATATGGCTTCAAGGGAGGATACAAAGACTAAAATGAGACACACTTTTTTTCATTTTTATCTGTGATTTAATTACTAACATAGACTAATAGGAAATCCAGACACTGTTGTAACCTGGAAAAAAAACTATTTACTTTTCCCAGTTTGCTGTCACTCCAGTAAATTTTCACACTCAGTAAGCAAAAGTAACAATTTAACACTGTCATTCAGCAAACAAAAAAACCACTGGATTTCTTTTCTCCTGCATGAATACAAATTGCAGTGAAGCTTTGACAGCTCATTATTTTGGAGACAGCAGCTCACAAGCAGTGATGCCATTGAGGCAAGGTTTGTGACCTCTTATATATGTTTGTATGAAGGAAAGCATTTTATTTTTTCATTCCAAGTTTGCCAATGTAATTAGTAATTTTCCTAGGGATGGAACAGGGGAAAAGATCCAGAGGACATGAACCATAAATAAATACAGTGATATTGCTTCTAGTACTACAGTTCAGAGCCAAGAGGATGGGAAGAATAGACCATAATATCTGTTTTGTGGGTGATACTATCACAAACACAGGGGAGATCATGTTTGCAGCAGTGTTCTCTGAACTTAAGGAAGTATTTTCAGTGGGTTTCATATAAATCAGCACTTCTGATGTCTGTTAACATGAAAAGGTATCTTTTCACAGTAACAAAACAGAATAAAGTAATTGCAAATCATCAGTCCCTGCCTAGCCAGTCCGTGCTTTATCTGGCTTCCCGAGGAACTGGCACTGCAGCACTACTGATTACTGCTATGACTTTAGAGGAGGTCAAAAGAATAAATAAATCAGGTCAGAGTTTAGGTTAAACTATGAATTTCCCAGGGAAGTATCAAGCTCTGCCTCAGAACAGATGCTGTAAAAAGAAACTGACCATAAACATTTAAATTTTGTTTGTTTGCTTGTTTGTTTGTTTTTAAGTAATTAAGTAAGTTTGCTTTGTTTTGTTTTTAACAGCTTTCTAGTTTTTGTACATCAAACAAGCCACGGTGGGGAATTACAGATCTTTCCTTTTTGGAAATAGACAAGAATGCCATTGTGAGTACACTGCCCTCAGAAGTCACACTAACCTGCAAGACACTGGCTATGCAGTGCACCAGTGAGGGCAGGCAGAAATTATAGCAAGGGGATGGAGATGTGGAAAAAAGCTTCTGTCCAACTAAATGCCAAAGGCACTTCTTTCTTTCCTTCTTCAAGCCAGAACTGCAGTCATATGGAAAAAAATGTTTTAATAATTTCATTTTCCAGCAAATAAATGCAACATATGCTTGGTTGCAGGCTTCAGTAATCCAAAGGATCATTGTTGATCTGTTTTTATCCAGATATTGGAAGCTTGTACTAGTTACAGTGTAGATTAGGAATATGTGTTCTGTCTTTCCGTGTGATTACCAGCCCTCCCTACCTCACACTGAGTAAACAGTGTGGCACATACCTTTCATACACTTCAAGAGGATTTATGAGAGATGCCTTGAGAGGAAACAAGGACAGAAATTGAGAGGATGTGCAAACAAATGACCAGTGCTTCTCTTTCAGCCAGAGGTTTCAGCACAGTTTTGCTCATGGTGAGCTTTCGAAACTTGCACAATTTAGGCCACTGATCTGCTATAAAGTGGGAGCCCTTTCCCATTTGCAGCTCATGTAAAAAAAGCTTTGTGCAACGAACAGTTTTGCTCCACAGCCAGATATCCTGTAGAGCCATTAATTCTTTTGAACACAGATTTCAAAGGCATAACTGCATTTTGCTGGCAGCCTTGTGGTCCTAGCATCACACCAGAGGTCTCCTCATTGTAAGTCCTCTGTGAAAAAGCATTTGCACAGCATTTACTAACTGATGCAACCTCCCGCCTCTCACAGGCTTTTCTCCAACACTGTACATTGTCCTCGGGTTGTTACTTCGAAAATGGTTTTACTTGTCCTCTTGCGTTATGTTGACCACTGTCAGCTGTGAGAGTATTGCAGTTTTCATGTTTGTGTTTTCAGCTGATGCCAAACTCTCTGTTGCCCTTAAGTTCATAAATGATGTGTGTTGATGGGAAACGAGTCCTTGTTTGTATTCTTACTTGTTGTCAGAAAGCCCTCAAGTCTTGTAGAAGCAATTTGGCATAGCATTTGGGAGTTTTACTGGCACCTTATGTATTTTGTATTTTTTCTCTTTGTTTGATGCTCAGGGTCTGTTCCCTCTGCGTGTTGCACTCTTGATGATACCACAGCTCACCCTTGTCCCATAAACTGTCAGAGTCATCATAAATGCTGTTTAAAACACCACTGAAGATACCCAGTCCTGCAGACCAGAGCATGGCAGCCTACATACCAAGGGGGACTTCTTTAAGGATAGTTCCACTGTCAACAGGCTTTGCATGCTCAGAAGCATAGGACAATGAAAGATAAAAAGAGAACTAGTCTCTTTATTGGAGTTACAATGTTTAAGAAGAATTCAGTTAATCACAGCTGCAAAAAATCTATTTTCAGAATGCAGTAAGTGGTGAGAATATTTTTACTTCAGTTCTGTCCTGTGGATCCTTAATTTTGAAGTCCTGTTGAGAAAAAGAGCCAGAACTCCAGTGGGATAGCACTCTTTCAGAGCTGGCCAGTAACAAGGTTTTCTCATTCCCCATCCCGTTCTGATTCTCTGATGCAGAAAAATCTGAGTTAATATCGAATTTAATACCATACGTGGTATTTTCTGTTGTGGTTTGTGGGTTTTTTTTACTGTGCGAAATGATATTGAATACCCCAACTTACTTTTCTTTGTTAATCATCTGTTCTGTACAGTAACTCGTGTATTTGTATAGTATCTGATAGAAAGTTGTCTTTAAATTTACCTACTTTAGGCCAAATTTTAAATTTTACTTAGTGGATTAAGCTAAGTAGTCTGTAGTGTTTCTTCTGATAATGCCTGTTGTTCAGTAAAGTAACAATCAACTATGTCATATTTTAATTACTAATTATTGACAGGAGTTTGTGCAGTGTATTATGAAAGACCTCCTCCAGCAGTGAGGAAAACATTGCTTTGCGAACATCCAGAATTTTTTCATGAAAGGCAGAGAAAGCACCCCATCTTTCCACAAAAATGGAAGCAGAGCTATGGAAACAAGAAACAAAGGATCTTGTAATGCATTGTTACTCATTGCAGTGCTCATGATTAAATTCAAAGACTACTTACAGATGTTCTCATTTAGGGTTTATTTAATGAGTTATTCACTATTTAAGGCCACGAAATATTAAAAACACACAATTTTAGAACTTAGGGCTATGTTGGATCTAGTTACAGTTTATCTCATGTTCTATTGTTTTCTTCTGTGGATTCCCATGTAATTTTTAAATGTGAAAGAAAAGCAGGCATAACTTGACTAGAATTTATGTGTTATTGTAATCAGCATAAAAATGGAAAAAAAAGCAGTTTCTTTTAAAAATCTAGATTTACCTTCTAAGAAAGAATCAGACTATAAATCCATGTTTCTGTAGATCCTACTGAAGGGCTTTTAAAGAGCAGAAAGGTTGTCTTCTCAGCTTGGTTGAACCAGAGAGAGTGCACCAAATCTCACTGCAATACAAACAGCTGTGCATTTCAGCTTGTTCTGAACAGCTGAAAGAATCCAGAGAAAAGAGAAGGAAGAAAACAAGAAGAGGAAGCAAGAAAAGTAGAAACATAAATGTCAGTGACACAGGGAGACAGAAGGAGAAAATAAGCTGAATTGAGGAGAGAAAGAAGAGATGCCCTTTCCTGCCTCTTTACTGTTTGTGATTCCAGATACATAAAAGCAAGGGAATTGTATTTTTTAGGAAAGCACTGTACATAGGCCTGGGATCACCAAGCACAGAGTGAAACTACTTGCCCAAATCAGGGTTGAATTAACAGGGCTGTCTTCGTCTCTGGCTAAGGGTGTTTACTTCAAGTGAGTAATGCTTGCCCAAAAAAGCATTTTGTCCCTCAAAAGTGCACCATCTTCGTTGCAGACCTCTCGGGAAACTGCTGAAGCCAACATTTAGTAAGCAGTAAAGGGAACAGAGATTAGGTCGAAGATGGGTAGAAGTTTTTTGCTGCTGAAGGGACTTCTTGGGAAGGGTGTGAGGCCTTGGTGTGGGTGGGTGTGATTTGTGGAAGCCTTTTTTCAAACTTGATGCTGAAATTATGGGGAGAGATATGCACCAGGGCATCTCTGGACATAGCCCTTCCTGATGCTTCGTGACTGGGGGTCAGACATCTTCTGGTTAGCATTTCAGGGTTCCAAGAGCCAGACCAACGTCACTGGGATACACACAGCATCATTCCAATAGGTACCCAGAAGGGATTTCCTAACGAATGGGGGCAGGTTCAGGCACAATGACTTTAGGATTTAAGCTTTTGGACATCAGCAACTGCTCTTTACTTCTGATCTGGCCCTGAGGATCTCCTCATTTTCCCCAGAACTCTGTCAATCAGCCAAATTTGTTCTCACCACCATGGGGAGAGGATGTGCAGATGGTGGAAATAGCAGCAGAACTGGGAGAAAGATTTAAGCTTGAGTAGGCAGCGCTGATAGATGATTCATTTATTAAGGGTGTCACACTCGAGCAAAGCTGTTTGTGCAAGGGACTCCTTGTGACTCAGAAGTTCACAATCTGGCCCCAAGTGCTTCACAGCTGTCACAGCAAGCTAATAACATTGCTCCTAGCAATTATGGACAGCTCCATGAAGAACTGAGAAAGGCATACCACAGCGATTGTTACGTGTCACTTTTGTGGGGCATTGCAACCAAACATTTGTGTGCAGCTGGCCTTGGGACTTGGATTTGGCTGTAGACAGGGTTTCAAAGCAGGCTTGATGTTCACCACTCAGTCCTGAGCTCTCTGTAGTTCCATACAGCCATTGACGAGCACCTTGCATCCTTGGAGCACAAAACACCCTGTTGGTGCAAGCAGGAGTGTGTGCCACCCCCACACCAGGCAGCCATCTCCATCCCTGCAAGCTGTCAGGGAGCTGGGAGGTGGTGCTGAACCTTTTGGACATGCCCCGCTGTAGGAAATGTGAGTTGGAAGAGCCCTCAGAAGCTGATGGGAAGGTTTCCAGTTGGCTCCGGTTTGAGAAGTTCTGGTGTGCAGTGTACTGGCTAATTAACTTCTATCCAAAATGTTTCACTCGCTGGAGTCTTTGTGGCATCAGGGTACAGATGGAGGGGTGGAGGTGGGCACAGGTGCACCCTCAGCTGACACCGAAGCACAGTAAACGGGGAAATTACTGTGATCATTTGATTCTTATTATTGTATAGGAAAAATCAAATGTTAGGGGATTCAGAAGCAGGCACCATTTTTCCCTTTTCTTTTTACAGTATTTTTATTACTTTTTTGTAACCAGCTTTTATCTGTTTCCAAAGCCTGTTTTACAATGTGGAAAGTATTTGAAAGGCATTATAAAAATCTATGAATATGCTGCACAGGCATATTTTAAACTCTTAGTATTTCCCTAAAGGCATGATATTCCACTTACAGCTTTTTTTAAGACTGTGAAGGAAATGATTGCCCATGATATTCATAAGACATTTTGCAAAGCTTTCTAACTTAAGACAGAGTTAAAAGACAAGATAGATCTTCAAGCATCAACTGAGATTTTTAAAATGAAGTTTTGCATTTGTAGGAAGGAAAGAACTATTATACATAGCAAATAATAACAGAAAGCACAGCTGTATTATACATTAGGCTCTCTCAATGATGCTACTGATAAAGCAGTTGTGTTATACTCATCTTAATAGCGTACTCGCTCAAACTGGCTTAAAAAGATCTTTTTTCTTTTTTTTGCAAATCAGATGAAAAGTCAGTATTATTGAGTTCACAGTTTGTTAATTTTCTGGTGCTATTTTAGGTGAAAGCGTAATTATTTATCACTTTCTCAGCCTGTAAGGCTCACTCGTATATATATATGTGTAACAGCTTTCTGTAGGACAGCAGTTGTTTTTAAGAATTTTCTGTACTCGAGCATGAAAAGTGGGTAAAACAGATCTAACCTTGGAGCTGATACCTGCCCTCTTTGGAGAGTGGACTGAAAGTGTTTTAGCTGTGATTTACGTTATCTTACTACACTAGTACCATGACACTGATTTTATCCCTACATTGGAAGGGCAAGAAGGTGAAGGGGCTGTGTGCCTGGGTCCCCTCTGTTTAAATTGTGTATGATAGGTGATAAACTATGGAGCTCTGAGGAGACAAATACATACCCAATAATGGCCTTGAGGCAAACATGGGTGAACAGTTTAAGCAGAAAGCATTACTCTTTTTTTTTTTTTTTTTAAGCATTGAGACATGAAAACTTCGGGTGTCACTGCATCTTCCGTCCCTGGAAGTGTTGAAAGCCAGGTTGGAAGGAGCTCTGACCAACCTGGTGTGGTGGAAGGTGTCTCTGCCCATGGCAGGAAGGTTGGAATGAGATGGTCTTTGAGGTGTCTTCCAACCCAAACCATTCTATGATTTTATGACGCATAGAACTGTCTGCTGCAGAGCTAATGGCAGGGAAATGGCAAAACATGGCATCAGTGTTTGTTCCTCAGAGATTCAGGGAGAAAAAAAAAAATCTATTAATCACCTCTTTATAAGTTACTATCACAATATATCAGTATAGAAATAGGCTGTTATGGTTAACAATACTCCTGTGGCTTCTGATTAAGAATCTTGCATCAGCAGTCAACACAGCGAAGCCAAAATGATGATTATTCAGTCACCTTTATGATCATCTTTTTATACGTATGAATTATTTATATAGTACAGGGTTCTTACAAGCTTGTTAATTAAAACCTGGTTTTTAACTTCAGGTAAGCTCTAAGATTTCTTCAGAGCATATAATCCTTCTAACTACTTTTCTTTCATGTTCACCATGTCATATTTTGTTTAACATTATCTTTCATTGTATAAATGGAAAATCCCTCAGTGTGGAATACTTGTGGGAAAGGATTCCTTCACACTGAGAGTTTCTTTTAAGAAAGAGAGAGAGATGGGTGATGGGTCTGTTTTGAATACTGATGCCCAGAATCCCCAGGAATCCTCAAATTTTTTTCAGATACACTGTTACCTACCTACTCTTCCACTTTCACTGTGGCATTCCCATTTCACCCTTTCTTGATCTTGCCCACTGGTGTTTGTTCTGAGGTCTTGTCTTCCACTGTAGGATAATACAAATTCTGAACTTACAGAGTATAAACTGCAGAAAAAGACTGCAAGGCACTATTGTGATACAAATGATCAGCAACATAAATTGCTCATCACTCACTGTTCATCACATTCTCTGAAGAGCACCAAAAATAAGACTCTTATTTATAAATAGCTCAGCCTGCTAGATTCCAGTGAAACTCAGTTTTGTATCTTCCCACCATTTTGACAGTGCATATAAATATGTAACATAGTTATGTGGAAGTTGGCTGTGCCACAATGTCCTCCATAGGTGTTCACAACCCTTGCAGGTTTACAGGGAAAAAATAAGTGGCAAATTTAGACCTGCAGTGGGATGTAGCAAACCACATGATTAACAGAAGAAAGATGCTTTGTTTGACACAGAATGGGGGCTTGTTGCCCAGATCATACCGCCCTTATATTCCTTCTCAGAAGTGTACTTTAAGAGGGAAATGAAGTGAGAATTCACAGTGAATAATACATCTGGTAATCACAGACATTTTTTTTCCGCCAGGAAACCACCTGAAATTTCTGGAATAAGCATGAACAACATAAGCATTAGGAATGACAACATCCCAGAGCCTTCCAAAACATCTCTGAGAGTGCTTCCTTTTACTTCACTGGCTTTGAATACAGACAAGCTCAAGATATAGTTTTGGTTTTTTGGCTAAGCCACATGATTTTTTGTTTTTTTTTTAGTTAAATCAACACAGGAATTGGAGATGGACACAGAATCTGGAACTTGCAAATTCTGCAAGTGTTTGGTTTTGCTTTTCATTTTCTGTGAGCATTTGTCCCAGTGCAATTTGATTACTGGAATGTCCATGAAATGTTGAGGAGAGCAAAAAATCAAATCATTTCACTTGTGTGTCTGCATGTTGTTTCTGACACAATGGCCATCATTAAGAAAACACAAACCCATATATTCAAACTTCATTTACATGTGGTATAGCTTTGCTCTGAATGAGGAGCTAGTCCAACAGGATTTGTGTCTTGTTGCTACAATGCTAAAACTATTTTCATGAGCAAACTTAAGCCTTCTATCAACTCTATCCTTTAATTTTACCTGAATTTGCCTTATTTTCACCACTGTCCTCTTCACTTAAAAATCTGTAGAAAGTCATTCACTAAATGTGATCAAGAATAATTCAGATAATTCATCTTTTTGTGGTTCCATGTTATGCCAGCACTATGAGAGCAAATGCATGTCTTCCGAGAGTCATACAAAATTATTACGATCTTATTGGAGAATAATAAGCAACTAAATAATTTATTACTGTCAGTAAGAAGGGGAGAAATGACTCTGCAGTCTGACCATTGAATAAGAGACTTAAATGGGAAATTCAGTCATATTTAACACAGTTAAAATCATACCAGAAAATACACTGGGCTGAGTATTGGAATAGTTACTGGTCTACCAGTCCAGGCATGGAGAAGTCCGGATGTATTTCTCTTCTTTGTCAGAAGTTTCATGTGGAAAGTTAGAAGTTGCCAAGGTTTGTCAAAATCATCCATGAGCCATTGCCTGTATGTAAATGATGATTGCCTGACATGATGAGGATGTGGTTGCCACTGAAACTATTGTGTGGTGCTGCAGCATCCATCCTTTTTTAAGAGTATTAGTCTTCTTTGCCTGGCCACTCACTCCTGGTTTTACAGTCCACATGTATGCCAGTCAGTATGTTCAAGCATGTATAAAACCTTCAGTCATCTCAAGAGCATTCTCCAAATGTTGCTTACTTTCCAGAAAAGACAAGCAAACCTTTAACAGAAGATCTTGGTTTCTGTGAGTCTTCCCCTTTTGCTTTTACTCTCAGTGCTGACTAACTGTTTCACTCCAGTTTACCAGGTACCACACAGAATACTCCTAGTGTATCAAAGCAAATTTTGCAACACAATTCAGAGCTTACAGTTTTTAAGCTTTAGTTTCAGTCCAGGTCACTGAAGTGTGTAGAAGTATTCTACACATTACTACAATAACTGTAATATATATTCTCCATCCTTGGAAGTGTTTAAGGCCAGGTTGGCTGGGGCTTTGAGCAACCTGGTCTAGTAGGTGTCCCTGCCCATGGAAGGGGACCTTAGGGTCCCTTCCAACCCAAACCATTCTAGGATTCTAGTATTCTATATCTTTTGGAGAACTGACCAAGACCTGCATTCAAGTCCTAGTATCATATAAACAAAACTGAAACATGGAAAGAAAAAAACCCAACATTCTTATGTCTTCAGAGAATACACTTTTTTTGTGATTATTTTTTTAGAGATTAGAGTTTCTCTTTCCCTGAAGCAGTACCATTTCCTGCAGAGACAGCAGTTTTGATCATATGTTCTTGCCAAACTCGCAGGAGTGGTGATCTGTCTTCTCTTCCTTCCAGGTTGTCTGGGGGAATTAGATACTCCTCTGCAACACTTCCCCTTGTTCAGAGTGTTAAAAGAATCACAGTGCCAAAAAAAGTTGATGTGGGTTCCTCGTCCCCAGCCTTGGTTCACCAGACTCTGCAGAGTCATTGCAGATTATTTGCATGGAGATGGATAGATGCAAACATCCTGCTGAGATTAGTGAGACATGACGCGCCTGTACTTTGTTGAAAGTGCTTATCCATCCATGTTAAACTCCCAGGACATGCTTCATTTTCACTGGTTCTTACCCTCTCCTTTAGGAGGATACAATCACCCACTCAAGGAGCAGAAATAGTGCATGACTAACTATGTCACGGAACAGATGATTAACACTAAGTAGTTTGTGCAAGCTGTTTGCAAACAATCCACATGTCGACAATTATGCTGAAGGAATTTTGTGAATACCTAACTCAGTGTATTTTGCATAACTCACGACTGGCTCCTAGATCATTAAGTTCATAACTTCTGTCTTGTTTGTTAAATTCACAACTGTCATTACTTCTTCCTAGTCCCTAGAACTGGTAGTGCTAGACTTGACTATGATGTTAGTCTTGTAAAGCTGGACAGGCAAAGGCTGTTGGAGGGATGGTGGCTCCAATGACTGAGGTGCTGTTCAAGAGGAGTTACAGCTGCTGTGCTTTTAGGTTTTGTAAGTAACTTATAAGTTAACTTTATACGTGCAGAGGAGGGCAGACTTTGCAGACATATCCATTAATATATCTGATACTTTCAGATTTGCAGCTACACAGAGAAAGATGCCATTTGCCTCAGCTGCATCCAGATGACCCACAGACCTGACCAGAGATTAGTCTGGCTGGCCCAGTACATCAAAAAGCTCATAGGGTTCATTATTGGGAGCTGAAGGCCTTTTTGTCAGCTGCAATAGTCCATTAGCTGTCTTTATGCTAGAGAGTGTTGCATCCATAGACATCATCCTGTGGATTAGGGTGGGGAAAGCTGAGCTGTGAGGAAGAAAGCAGCTTGTATGTCTGCAGGAAGCTCAAATACAGACAAGAGTTCAGGGATTCATTTGGTTCAAAGCATTTGGGAGCCTTTTGACTCACAGAAATGTGCAGCCCTAGCAGATCCCAAAGCTTGAAGTTCTTAAAAATAAATTAAATACCCAATATACTTAGGTAATTGGTGCTCTGCAATGAGTCTACTGGTGTTTCAGCTGTCACAGAGTTTGGCAAACCCTACATAATTCCAAAGAGGAGATATCTTATAAGGGGGGGATTATAAGATATTACTTTATAATCGGAGGATATGGAGGCAGTGGAAATTTAAAGGAATTGCAACAAAGTATAGCCAGTATTGAAAATTAGATTTGTAAAGGCTTTTCCCATCTTTTCCATGCTGAAAAGCATTCTTCTCATCAGTAACACCCAGCCTATTAAATTACTGCTGTTAGTTTCATTACTTTCTCATAAATTAGGCCAACCCGTGTTAACCTGCCCCAACAGTTTTTTTCCCTTTCCCCCTCAAACAACATAAGGTATCAATACACCTAATTTTTTTGCATAAATAGATGAAGAACTTTATTTACAAAGAAGTGAATTTGGTGTATAATTCCATGTCAACAGTTTGTTCACCTATTTCCCACATTCTTTTTAATTAAGGGTTAAAATGTATATTGAACTTCGCTACCACAAAAGCTATTGCCTAGTGAGAGCAGGATGCTGAGATATTTATGGATGGACACATTGCTTAAAGCCTGTTCCAATAAGTCCAAACTTGGTAAAAGGAGGGATTAATACACAAGATTCATATTTTATAGTGATTTACAAATTGTTTGCAGTCACTTCATTCTTGCTCTCAATGACCATGATAAGTGCAGAGTTAAACAAAGCTGACAGCAGTTATTGGTGCAAGTACTTCTGTGTAGTAGAGAGATGAAGGTTATGTATTTTCTGTCAGGCATTTAGATGAGCACAGAGGACTGAGTCACATGTAGGAGCTGTAAGTGCTCACTTCATGTCTTGCACATTTTAAATCAAACAATGAGATGGATGTGTGGTGATTTTTTGCACATTCTCCCAAATTTCCCCACCATAACGGCTGTGAACCATTTTGTTCTCTGTGATATGCCTCCTACAGCAAGGTCTTGTTTCGTGAATATACTCAGGACTCTTTTGAAGTGCAGTGGATTGTTAGAAAGTTGCTTATCCACTCAAAACTAATGAGGAAATCACAGTATCTGCTCTCATCCTGTATCCACCTGCTCGCAGACATGGGGTCCTGAAGAAGTGTCAGAGGGACATTGGAAGGATGCACCAGTGCCCTGTGAGTAGTGTAATGGTGCAAAGGCCCAACATATTGAACAATAATGCATAAAATAAATGGCTGTTACTTTCCAGATTCTTTTATCTATTGAGTCAGCTGTGTCCAGCACAGCAATGAGCAGGAGATTTGAGCCTTAGATTCTGCTTCTGGCAAAGCCATGGTATATTCTCCAAGATGTGTAACTTAACCCTGTTTTTTTTTTCCTTTTTCCCCTCTGATACCTGTCTCTGTAAAAGGCTGTCAAGTATTTATCTTACTGTAAGCCTTAAGATGGGAGAGAAGCCTGTCCCTGACGCAGTGTCAATCTTTACCTCCCGGGGCACTGTGGAGGGGTTTATCCTCGTTTTACAGAGTGGGGTTTGTTCGAAAAGGGAGCACAGGATGAGGCATGGATTTCAAAACTGATTGCTCAGTTTCTATATTCAACAGCCAGCCAATGCCCCTTCCTCCTCCTCCTCCCCCTTCTCCTCCTCCTCCTTTTCGCCCGTGTGCCTTGGTAACAGGCTCTGCGCAGTCACACACTTTTTTGGGTCGTTGCTACACGCTTTATTGGGAACTCAAATGCTTCTGCCTTTGGGGGCGGGTTGTGGGCACCTCCTGATTACAGGATCGCTCCTGATTTTGTGTTTTTTGCACTCAGAAAAGCAACTTCCAAACACAGCCACAAAACCTCTGCATGATATGCTTGTCTTTCAGATTTTTGTTTGTTAATGACAGTGTATTAATTCCGTATTGGGAAGGAAAGGTGGGGAGCAGGGATTAAAACATTTTCAGTGAATAGAAGCCACAAGGCTTTGCAGCATTTTCAAAAGGCAAACTCTTGTCTTCTGTTGGAAGGCAGAAAATCTGCAGCTAAGGACCTAACAAACATAACATCTATTTTTTTTTTGTTTTGCCTCCTTCTGAAAAAAAGTGACACCACTGCCTGATTAGTGAAAAGGAGATGAGGAAACCCGTTCAAGACGAGACCAGATGCTAGGGCAGCACTGTGGGCTTCAGGTGGGCAGCAAGAGGCACTGCATATCCACTCAGGACACGATATCCCCATGTCCCATCCCCTGTGTCAGCTCCCTGCCCCATCACATGCAAAGTGTATTTGTTTTTTAAAAGAGATATTTGATTTTTTTTTTCCTTCTCGTCCCATGACCTGCTAGCCAATTTTAACTCTTCTTTGTAATTTCCCATCTTTCTAATTAAATCCTTGGTGTATTAAATAAGAAGCCTTTAGTGGCGCTGTTTGAATTCGGTTCCTGATTTTAAGCCAAGCCACATACACACAAGAATTCACCTCAGATCCATGTTTTTAATGCCTAGCCTCAGAAAGATGAACTACTAACTTAATCTACCCTGGCCTCATTTAATAGAGTTAAGAGATCAGGCTTTGCAAGCTTAATTCTCAGCTTTCTTTCATACAAAAAATCAATATAGAACAAAATGCAGTTGTAGCTAAAATTAATCCTGTGAAACACGCCTGGAGCAAGGCCCGGCAGAAGAGGATGCGATGATGAGCTGGTGCTGGCTTTCTGAGGAATGAGACATGGGTCAGCATTAATTTCCCCTGCTGTATATTGCCATATACAGCCTACCATTTCAGTGATGCTCCATACACCATTATGTCTAGCACAGCCCCTGGGTATTTCTCTGGCAGGCAGGGACCTGTAGAGACAAAAACATAACTTCTTCTCAGGCCACAGGTGCTGAGGGTATGAGGAATGCAAGCTCAGGAAGGGTTAAAAACACTTTCCATCCATGCTGGAATTGGACTGGTGAGTGAAAACAATGCTCCATCAGATTTTATTGCTGCAGGTTTTAGTGGTGAACGAAATCTAATTGGATTAAATCCTGTGTGCATACACCAGTATGTGCCAGAAAGGGCAATAGCTGCTTTTGTAAAATGGGATCAAACTCCTTTTATCAACATAACATGGATCAATCTTCTCCATACCCCCTCTGTTTTTATTCTACATTTTCTTCAGAATTAATTTCTTCTTGATTGGCCATTGTTTTGCGCATGCCTAAAAGGTTAAGTCATAGAGAAAGTGTACTCATAGCCTATCATGTCTCTGGAAAAGTACTATTTTCCAGCAATATGCTGCACCATGTCCATCTTGCTGATGGGAAGGTGGAAGCCACTAAAACAGGGTGAAGATGGGAATGCTGTTTCAAAAGACCTTTATTCTGAGGAGCCTGGCAGGGGTGATGGGCCAGGGAGCCTGGTGTGGAGCAGTGCTTGGCATCATAAATTACAGCCTTGGCTGCCAAATTTTCTGTCAACTTTTGTGCTGTGTTAACTGTAGTCTTCAAGAACAAGGCATTGGAGCAAATATTGCATGCAGTTTATGTGAGCTTTAGAAACCCTTTCTATACACAAAGCCAAGAATTCATTGTTAGACTAATTGAAGTCCCAGCTGTTCTACCAAAGCAGTTATACTGGTCCCAGTGAAGCTAACACACATAGGCAAATTATGCAAGTACTAGAGCTCATTCTCAGTAACAACACAGTTCAAAATGTCAAACTTAGATTTCCTGTATCTTTTTTTGTCAGATTCTGGTCTCATCCTTCCATGCACCTCTGGGTTCCCAGACCAGTGTCACAGATCCTTAGAGAGACAGAGCATATGTGTGTGTGTTTATGTGTGTGTGTGTATTTTCAGGGGCTGGGTGTTGGTAGTGGCAAGTGTTCCAAGGTTTCTAAAGGGAGGATCATTATGTTGATGGTGGGAGTTTCTCCCACTTCTCGTCACTTTTATATGTGTGTTAATGTTGTCTGCATGCCTACTGTATTTACTTGCCCATTCCTCACTTGTTGGCAGTTCTACATAATGGCCACACTTGTGGTGTGTGGTACATTTTACATGGTGGATACTTGTTCCTTGCCCTGTGTAAATACAGTTTTACTCAGCTCCCAAGGCTGTAGTCTCCTCATGACCAGAGGCTGACCATTGGTGAGTTGTGATTTTTTAGCACTGACACATCTGGTGCCGTTCTGTGCTGGCAGCGTTAAGGTTTCTGCTCTGACCTTGTAAAAGCATTTGTGAGGATCCTCGATACAACCTAGTTTGAGTTTTGTTTTCATCAGCCTTTGAACTGCTATTTCTTGATAAGCCAACTCACATTTTATTACTGGTCACACCTATATCCTTGATCTGGGATTGTTAACAATTGCTCTAAAAGACTAATGAGAATTCCTTCATTAGCAGACACATACACACACACAAAGTGCTCCGTTAGCTGCTTAAATAATTTTCTTCAAGTTAAACCAGCACCCACTGGTGTGTTACCAGTATTTCTTTACAACAGTGTCTTCCTACATCACACCTCGGATGTAAGAAGCAAGGAGAGAAATCTCAGCAAGCCCAGAGTGCATATACTGTCTGCACCAAGGTTCTGCTGCTGTTCTGGGTCTGCTGCTGTGAAAAGTTGAATTGCTTGAAGCAAACTTGAGGGAAAGAAGCCATTCCCCTGTGCGTTTCCTTGTGGGAAAACTCAAACTGCATGCTTAGGAGCTTATTTAAAACAGATCTCTTTGGACTGATGGCCAGAATTTGCAAAGCACCAATGTTTGTGATGTGCTTCTCAACAAAAAAGCATTCAGATGCCCCTCGACAGACTGCTGAAGATCTTTGATTTAGTTGAATGCTATTTCTCCTTAGGGGAAGAATTAAATTCTGCTAAACACTATTTTACAACCATCCAGGCTTATACTGGCATTCAGAAGAAACCCCAAAAGATACGCTTGGTGGAACAGCCACTGTATTTGCATTCCTTGCAAGTGTGGCAAGACTTGTCATGGGACAGCTGCAGCAGGAACCCCAAATGAGAAGTCCTGGTCATACACAACAGCCTTGTTGAGACCAGCCCTAAGGAAAAGTGTTGCTGGGAGGTAGCAGTAGAAAGAAGGCCTGGGGTAGATCCAGGATCTCCTTGCTCCTGCTGGCAAGTGCTCCCTCACTTCTGACAACTTGATTTCATGGCAGTGTTGAGCTTCTAGAAAACAATACCATGCAGTAACAAACTGTCCCTTCTGGCTCATGACCACACTTGGCATCTCCTGGCATCCTTTGCCCAAATGTTTGCAAGGGCTTTTCAGGCTCTGATTACAACACTGTAGCACTTGGGAGTGTCACAGACATGAACCTGGCCACCACTTTTTCCTATTCAAATTGTTCCATGAAGTAGGGTCGTTTTTGAAGTTTTCCATTGCCATTTTAATGGTGGAAATGGTGGAAGTGGAGGAAAACATGTCATGGAGAATTAGTGCAGCTCCCCTTAATCTATTTGTATTAGCAACTGCCTGCCTTTTCTTAATTATAAAGGCAAATTTTAAGGAAGGGAAAACTATTCTTACGCTTGTATCTGTATGAAATGTTCTTTATCAAACTTTATATTTTGTGGGTTTTTGTTTCCTTTGCTAAAGCAAAGAACACCTTGAAGTTTTTGAGGTAGTATTACTTAGGATAATTTATAAGTTACTCTGAAGATAAATAGTGTGTCTTACTTTCCAAGATTAGCTGAACATTCATGTGTTACATTGCCTCTTTGACCTTGTAGAGAGCTGTACATATTCAGATTAGTTTGGAATATTTGTATGTAGCATTAGAGATGCTAAGGAACCTCAAGTCATGTCTGTGTGGTCTAATGAGAAAAACAATTTTCAAGACAAACTAAGTCAAGACTTAAAATAATCCAACTCTTGTGGCTTTATGATTTTTAAAATGAACAGTCAGTGCATTTTTAGGATTTGCATACAAGAATTGCCTGGATGGATGCCAGGCTGCTTTTGCTGCAGGAATCAGGGTAGCTCTGGCTAGTCTAAGATGGCTTTTCTCTCCGGGTAGCTTTTAAATCATCTGCAAAAAATAGTCTTTAGTGTGGGGTCCCTACCTATTCCAAATTATGTCCTTGGTCGAGGAGACAAGTGCACAAGACAAAGAGGCAGATATTCAAAAAACTAAAATAACATTTTTATCACCTTTTTCATGGTATGAGAGGAAGAAGCAGAAGGGTGTACATGTAGACTTTAAGGAACTGGGTTTTAAGCCTAAATTTTGTAATTTCAGCCATGGAAAAACAGGCATCCCAGCTTTTGAGTCTGTGGCATCAACATGCTCACAGCTGCCGCTGAACTCTGTAAAGCTGTGAGTTCCCACAGTGGCACTGCAAGCCAGGATGTTTTTTCCTCCAATGGAACTCTGTCTGATGTAATTACATAGCCTATTTTCTCTTTTGTGTTTCTTACCACAAATACATATATGAGCACTTCCTTTGCCCCCATGAGTCAGAGGGGCATAACATTTCCTGTGTATTATTTACTTTTACACAGTTAACAGACAATATGCACATATATGCTTTTAACTCTGCTAATGAAGCTATTATAATGTCAAATAAAATGTCACCGTGACCATGCCTAATTAGCATTACAAATTCGGTTGAAGAGATAAATGGTCAGATCCTTCAGGGTATAAGTCAGCCTAGCTCCAGGCACTTGTGCTTACAAGATTTACAAAGCCTAAAAGGATGGGTTTGCAGACTGCTGAAAATGGAGGCTTGGAAAATATTGCATTAATGAAATGCAAACTCTGTTTTAGTTGTTAAATGAACCTGCTCCCTCAGGTGTCTCAGGCAATGGAAAAAACTGTAAAACTGCTCTGGTTGGGATACAAAAAGCAAATAGGTTGTTACAGCCTCTGCTGATGGACAGGAGTAGAAACACATCAGACCATGTAAAGCTTAATATTCCATGAATGGCTTGCTCCAAAGCCCACTGGCAGTCAGTGGAAAGACTGTCAGTGTCTGATCCAAAGGCGATTAGTCAGAAATTAAGGATTCAAGTCCCGTTCTTTTCCAAGTGAACAGTGAAGTCAGGTGATCATGGCTGGTTTATAAAACAGGAGCTAATGATGTCCAATAAATAAGCAAGCTCTCATGGACATAGAAAATGTTTTTCCTGGTGACACAGTATAAAAGCAAACACAATATTAAAAACATATCACAATTAGCATTATTCAAATGAGGTTTTGTTTTTTCTGTAATTTGAACAAAAATTGATGCAGGTCATATCATCTTTGTTGACAGCTTAAAGTCAACCTTGAACACAGCAACTGAATTTCCACATGAGCTTTACTTAACAGTTTAACTGAAATAATCAAACTTTACTCATTTCCAGAGTGACTAAAGAAGGAGTTTGCCCAAGAACTTTATTAAGGATAGATAGGCACAGTTCAATATATAGATACTCTCTCATAAGTCTCTGTTCCATGATAAGTACGAAGTTATAATGATCTAAACTATCATTTAAGCTGTCAGAAGCCTTTGTGATGAAGTTACACTGTCTCAGCAAATACTAGTAACTACTGAATATTTGAATAAATAGTTTGTGGAAGTTCCTCATTAAAAAGCAGTAATTATTTACTTTAAAGAAAGACAAAACAAAAAATATGTAAAAGCATTAAGAACACTGTAATATCAAAGGCTGTATACTGAAATGTGACTTCTGTGTATTTTATTTTTCAATTGCAGCCTACAAAGGGCAAATAAGCCTTTCAAAATGTAATTAAGAAAGTATTAAATCCAAACNNNTCCAAACATCCCCAAAAAAGCGTTCCTTTTCCTGGATCCCAGTACAACAGAAACATTGATTACTGTTCCTACCCCATGTCTACAGGGGTGTTCTCATGGTGTTCTGAGAATTAGCTGAAAGCTGAGCAGGAGTAACACCTCATGACTGAATTTTATGTATGTTACTGTATCAGAAAAATCCCAAAGACAGAATTTCAGTCCCAATATACTTAGTAGAGAAAAGAAACTGTGTGTGTTGCTTTTTTCAGGGCTGAATGTTTACCTTTCAAGCACCTTAGCAGGGAATAAATTACAGTGATGATAAGTGGTTGTGTCAGTGCATCTGTGGGCTTCTGAAAGTGATGGCTGAAGCACAGATGGTCTCACGCTGAGAAGCACTTTTAATTGCAGGCTCAGTCCATGCCAGGTTATCCCAAATACAGCTCTATTCAGTGAGGATTACTGTCTCAGTACAAGAACAGTCTGTTGGACCACACTGACACGTCCAAGTGGACGTAAGACGGGGACCAATGATGGAGCTCCTGAAGAATAATTCTGTAGTTGTGGTTCTGTAGGGGAGTCCAGCTCTGCAACTGAGAACTCCCAAATCAGATGGAAACTGCCTTCCCCTGCACTGCTGAGTAAAATTGAACCCATTTTTCTGGCCCTAAGCAGAGTTTCACTTCTGTGGACGATGTGTACTTGGTGCTACATTAGCTCTGGACCCAGGGTAATGCCCAGGGATCCTCAGGAGTGGATCTTTATCAGTTCAAAGTGTTTTAATATTGGAAGAACTGTGCTGTAGAGGAGCAGAAGCAGCCTTGCCTATGTGAAACTGCATATATGCATTGGATTTAGCACGAAGACTTAGAAGTCTCCAAAGATCTAAACCAACTGGGTGAAATGAAGAAGCAGTGCTCACTCAACCTTATCCATACTGGGATGCTCCTGGATACTCCTACTCTTCAAAATGTGCTGGGACCCAAACTGCCAGTGCAGGGTATGAGCTTGTTGGCATGTGCCAAAATCAGACCTAGGACAACCTAAGCCGTGAAAACGCTCAAGTTTGGGTTTTGTTTTCTGCTACTGCAAACTTCTGCCCCTCATAAGCATGTGGTTGTTTTTCTGCATCCAGTAGAATTTTTTTGTTAATCCCTGAGCCTATAGCATAATATCTCTAGTAGTGTGGTTAGGAGCTATTATGCTCTTGAATATACTGAAGATGTTTGCTCCTCCTTGTATGGGTATGGTCAGGTTGTGTGCTATCATTTATATATGCACAGTGTATGTTCTGTGTATACTGAATAACTCATTTCTTCTCTAACACTCAAATTAACTAGGGCTTGCAAACTTTTGCTGATTGAAGGCAGATCATTACATAAAAAAAAATGTTCATACTTCTACTTGAACAGAGAGGACACAAGGAAATTCATTTTTAGTCCCATCTATTTGCAGTGAGAGACAAACTAGAGTTAATTTACCCCACCATCTCATAACCATCTCATAAAGAAAAAAAAGTTTTCTGTGGTTCAGTTTGCAGAGACTAGTTCATTCAAACCAGCTTGCCAAACCCATATGTTATGCATAGTGCTGTTTTTTTCCCCCTGAACTAAAAATGTATTTAATTAGTAGGCAAAGATTTGCAGCACACAACTCAGAGATTCTGCACAGGTTAGCTTCTTGTGTGTTCATTAACTTGTCCTTAATCAAAGAGTCAGTCCTCTTGTGTCTTATTGGCAGTACATGATATGCATCAATCGTGGACAGCAATCCATTTAATTAGCTTTTTCATGTGTCTGTGTAAAAAAAAAGGACCACAGGTACCAAACCCAAGAGATAACAAAAAGAACTGAGAACGTCTTCAATTAAAATATTCTCTTTATCAAGCTCTGAATTTAAACTGTCTGCCCTGTAAAACAGATGATTAATTCACGTAACTGCAAATTAATACAATGAAAGCTTGCTGCTTAGAAATGCATTTTGAGGGGGTTTTTTGTCATTTCACCCCATTTCTGTATTGGAGAGCCCACGGTTTTATTTAGTAAAACGGATGTAATTGACCAATTACCATATTATTCCAAATTCAGAATGACATTTCTTAAATCCATACCAACCGAAGGCTATAATGAACAGAAAAATACTAATAAAACCAAAATGAAAGCATTTTATATCAGCTTTAAAAAGGCTTGTTCCCATGTATAATACATGCTAACTACTGGAGATGTAAGAGAAGGATGAACAGACCTGAAGTGTTTAGTAATATAATGGACAGAAAGATAAAATCCAGGTATCTGTGTGGGATAAGATATAATTTGGGGGGCATGAGTGCAGGCAAATGTTGACATGAAGTCACAACAAAGATTTCACAAACCAAAAGATGTACTGGAACAGGCATCACATTTTTTGAACAGTCTCATGGCTGGAATCAAATGCCAGTGTAAAGTAATATAGGTTTTTTAGGAAAGCTACAGTGAAGACTGTCAAGTTCTCAACTAAAACCAGAAGTTGAAACAGTATATAATGTGCTAGGTGAAAGCCTCATAGAAAGATTTTGGATGGGCAGGGAATTATTTCCTAGCAAAATTCCAGAAACTGCTTGGATCCTTTAACATTTTTCTTCATTACTAAAATGGTAGATAAAATTTAACTTTATTTTTGGGACCAGGAAAGGAAGAGGAATGAGATTAAGGAAAAAGAATGAATTAAATCATAAGAAAGAAAGAAATATTCACCTTCAGAGAACGGAGGAACTAGCCTCACATCCTTCCTCCATTTCTTTAAAAGATAAAGCCAAGGGCAATGGTGTTGGGAAATATAATGGGTTAAGTTCTGTTATATCATCAATGACATGGAAATAATTAGTATGGAATGGTTATTTATCAAGTATTTTTCAGCTCAAAACTCACAGTCTACGTATCTTAGCCTCTGGTGTATTCAGTAACTTGTCCTTTACCAAAGAATCCATTGTGTCTTGTTTTGTTGGCAATACATGATGTTTCTTGATCATAGATTGTGTTCCAGTTTGTTAGGTTGCTCATACATCTGTTGTAAAAAAGCCCTCAACTACCCAACCCCCCCCCTCAAAACATATAACAAAAAGAACTGAGGGGGTTGCTTTCTTTTTCTTATTGTTTACCAAAGAACTTTTCAGCGTACATTTGTAAAGGGTTTGGCACAAACCAGGGCTGAACCCGAGCAGTAAGGAAATCTTCACTTGAGAATGCCCGAGAAATCCAAAAGGACAAACAGATAGAAATACAAATTCTCGGAAACAGGCTCATTAATGACTACTGAACTCGAGTCAAACTCTAGCTGAGGAAGGCTATGAGTCACAGTCCGTTTAAGCTCAGTGGGTATGCATCTTCATGTTTCTTACACAGTACTCTTGTTTGACAGGTGGTTACTCTGACCTAAAGGAGTGAATAAAAATTAAGCAAATCCGTTAACTTTTGTTTAGTATATTTCTAATCAGCTGTCTTTCATATTTTTAACCATAGAATCCCCTTCACCTGCAGATGAGTTTAGAAAACTCACTGAGTTCTGATGCTGATGTCACTTTCTCGATCCTTGCAATGAACAACTGGTATAACTTCAGCCTGATGCTGTGCCAGGAGGAGTGGAACGTCACAGATTTCCTCTTCCTCACACAACAGAGCTCCAAATTCCACCTGGGGTCCGTTATAAACATCACAGCAAACCTCACTTCAACCAGCGACCTTCTGAACTACTTGCAGCTTTACCTGGAGAGCATCAAGGATACAACATCCACCATGGTGATGTTTGGATGCGACATGGAGAAAACACGGAGGATTTTTGAAATAACCACACAGTTTGGCGTGATGCCTCCAGAGCTTCACTGGATTATTGGGGATTCACAGAACGTGGAAGAGCTGAGGACAGAAGGTTTGCCCCTCGGTCTTATCGCCCACGGCAAGACAACAGAGTCAGTCTTTGAGCACTACGTGCAGGACGCGATGGAGCTGGTAGCCAGAGCTGTAGCAGCAGCCACCATGATTCAGCCTGAACTAGCTCTTATTCCAAGTACAATGAATTGCATGGACACAGATGAGAGGAATATCACTTCAGGACAGTATCTGTCAAAGTAAGTTTTTCCTTCTTTTTTGGGGGGGGATTTTTTTTTTTTGGGGGGTGGTGTTTGGGGTTTTTTTGTGTGTGTGGGGTTTTTTTTGTTTGTTTTTGGTTTTGTTTCAGTATTTCCTTCTGCTTCTTTACTTCTGGTCAGGTCATGAAACTTAAACTGAGGCACAATGGGAGAGTAAGCCAGTTGTGGAAGACGACACTGTTCCATGGAAGTGGAGATCATGTGGTAAACATAGGCTAGGTTACAGATTATGGTCTGAAACTTGTATTTATTTTTGTGCACATAAGAGGGAAAACTCCTAGGGCTAGTGTCAAATCCTCTGACATTCTGAGGTTCCCAAAAGTACACAAAACACAGAATATTTGCACTATCAAAGCAATCAGACAGTATAAAGGTGTGTAGCCCTTGTTGATATGCTTCCCTGGAAAAGAGATAAAAAAGATGCACCTTGATCATCCCAGAGGCTGCTGCTTCTTGTGAGAGCACTCAATACTACAAAGTGCTCTCTCTGCTGCATGTCACTATGTTGAAACTATTCCCAAAACTGTTTGGGGGTTCATGTCTTGAAATATTCTGGTTTTTTGAGAGGAAAACATACATGGTTCTTTCTGAAAACAAACAAACAAAAAAGTCTTGGTTAACTGTTTGAATTCATCATGTAATTTACATCCAGTGAGTGTTGCATGTTTTCCCCCCAAAGCGTGGTTTTCAACCAATAGGTTTTGTTGAATGGAGTTAGGGTAAAAGTTCTTGAGGTTTTTTGTATGCAGCTTTTTTTGAAAAACTTAACTTTTTCTCAGATATGTCTGCACCATAATGCGTTAACAGCACTGCTCAAAACACAACCATTCGAGACCCCAGCAGTTCTTTAGTCGCCATGCATCCATAACTCAGAGGTCAAAAACTCACTGCTTCCTAAGAGTGAAACAAGGCTTGGGAGTAAACACTGGACTGACTTGCAATATTCCTGGTGACTTGTGATAATAATTTTGTCTCATTATTCTGGATATTTTAACTAGATTATGCCTGAGAAGTAAAATTCATAAAGAGGCTTCTTAAAGTAAGAAGAGGACAGCAGTTTTTTGAACAGCTTTTTGAGAGTTAAGGAAGGGATAAAGAAAAAGAAAGGCAAAATTAAAACACTTCATTAATGAAAAATAATTCATCATCATTGCTCTCTACAGAGAACTATTAGCTCTTCCATGAATAGTGACTGCTCTACCTTTTGGTATATTTTGGGACACAATATGCAATTTCACATCTGTGAAATTTTTTGTCCCTTCATATTGGTAAGGGTACTGTGGAAATGAAAGAAAGGATCATACCCTTTTTTCCCCAGGAATTTGTTTGTGAACTCTATTAAATACAAAATAACAGGTTAGATAAAACCGCAGGTTAGATATATCACCGCAGCTGGTTTTATAGCGTACAAGCAAGACAGACACCTGACGGCCAGAACTGATGTATTTGTGTCAGCAGCACAACTATTAACTCTGAGTGGTACCATTAAATTCCCAGGCGTGACGCACTGATAAGTGGCTTCACTGTCACCAGCCCTGTCCATCGCACCGGGGCTTTTAAGTTTGTGCCTCCAAAGATGAAACTTCTCTCTGGTGCTTAATTGAGTGTTTACCAAAGTGGGCGTTTTTCTTTCTGAATGAACCCCTCTGTCTTGAGATGTAGCCTTGGAGCTGCGTTGGGTGGGGATGGAGAAGGGGATGGAGAAGGCACTATGCGCAGACCTTCACCTCCCCTCCCTGCAGAGAGTGGATGAACAGCAGCCCCACACTCTGGCACAGCCCAAGGTTTCGCTGCCAACACTGATCTCATACCTTGGCTGTGCAGACATTTAAATGCACCCAGCAGCAGAATAATGATCCAGTACATGGCGAGGCATGCTTGTGTCTGTGTGGATATGGATGTAGATGTACAACCCCTTGAAGATCATACTGTTGAAAGTCACCATCCATCATTCCTCTTACTATGAGATTGATCCACTCAACCATTCTTGCCTGCTCATGGAAGCATCCTTGTTGATGGAACAAGGCATTAAGATTTCAAAGCCTTATCTTGTCTTACAGCTTTAATTAGTCTTACAGCTTTAACTCTGCTTCCTGGGTAATTTCATCAACCTGCTATTTCACAGATCCATAAAATCCTGGAATAGTTTGGGTTGGAAGGGACCTTAAACGTCACCTCATTCTACCCACCCTGCCATGGACAGGAACACCTACTATTGTGATCAGCCTGTTCAAAGCCCCCTATAACCTGACCTTGAACACTGCCAGGGGTGGGGCATCCACAGCTTCTCTGGGCAACCTGTGCCAGTGCCTCACCACCCTCACAGCCAAGAAATTCTTCCTAATTACTGTCTAACCCTGCCCTCTGTCA
>JAWWLV010000100.1:11219982-11234768 GCA_035041135.1 Platyrinchus mystaceus | reverse complement strand
CCTGCCCTCTGTCAGTTTGAAGCCATTCCCCCTTGTCCTATCATTTCTTGGCCTTGTAAAAAGTCCCCCTTCAGCTCTCTTGAGCCCTTCTAGCTACTGGAAGGCTACTACAAGTTCTCCCCAGAACCTTCTCTTTTCTCTTGCCAATCCCATTTCTTGCCTCAAGTAAGCTTCCCAAGAAAGATGTGGAATGACCAATCCACCAAGCTTGAATGAAAATAAAATAATTTCAATACATCATTCTTACATGTAGAACAAAGATACTACTGCTGAAGAGTAGTACTACTGCTGAAGAGTAGTACTACTGCCAAAGATCTAAGGAGCAGCTCTTACAACAAAGCACATGAGAAACAAATAAAGTTAAAATGAGTAAATGAGACACTTTGGTCTCATTCTTCAATCTGAACTGACTATAGTAGAGCTTTGATGCAGTTGTCACAGACTGTCAGCTCACATAAATTGACCCAGCATCAAGGAAATTCATTCAGCAGTCAGACTCAAGGACCTGGCCCTTCACCTTCTGAAATTTGTATAGGCTGTATTTCCATACAAACTTGTCAGTAGCACTATTGAAATAGGACTTCTCAGATATTCCCAAAGTGTCTGTGCAATACCCAGCACTTCACTTAAGTGGTATAGTCAGATCCTCTTATCTGTTCCCTAAAGTTATTGAGGAAGGGAATTTTTAAAATGAAGTTTCCAGCGTGGATTTCACTGGTGCTTCACACCGTGCCTGCAAATGCTCAGCAGCCACAGCTGCTTGCATATAAAACAAAGTGTTGTTAAAACGTTTCTCCCACATGGTTCCCATCACTTATTTTGATCCATGTCCTGTCACTATGAAAAATATAGAACATGCAAATCAGCTGCAAAAGTAAACCACTAACTCTATAACTTAGCAAAGTCACACATTTAAATGCTACTAAATCTCTCGGGTACCTGCTCCTAACATGACCCCAGGACAGGTACAGAGGGCTTGTTTCGCTGTCCCAGGCCTTCACTTATTTCTACAATGAAAGTCAGAGAACACAGTGCATAAATTCCACTGTTCTCAATCTACCTTCAGAAAATTAATCCAATGCATTATTCCATAGCTTCAATTACTCTCAAAGCACCTGGTCTGCAACATTCTGATATCCAGGGTGTACTGTATTAGCAACACGGGGAGGAATTTCATCAGAACTTTGCAAGCATATTCCACCTGAGGACTTGCCTCCTTCAGTTTTGGCATTTTGTGAACTGCTAACAGTCTTTTACACACAATTCTTTAAAAAAAAATTTCATACAGACCCATGTACACACACAGAATGGTTTTACTGTTATTGTCAGAGTGATAGCTTCAGCATATATGCCCAGCAAGGCTTGTAAAGAAGTTGCACAATTTTTTACGGAAACTGGGAGAGATAAAAATAAGAGAGATAAAACCCAAAAAAGTTTATAGGCACATAAACCTTTCTTTAGTGCTTAAGACTGCCTTCTCCTATAAACTTTGTCTTGATAGTGTTTGCATATGCAAACATGAAAGTACACCATCAGACAGGAAGGAAACATAGCAGGAAACCACTGGGCAAACAGGGGCAGACACCACTGATTAATGAAGTTATGGTATCATTTAGTTGACACTAGACTAAAGGGTAAAGGATTTAAAATACGAGAACCATGTTTATAATTTATAAACATTTATATTTATATATATATATGCATTGCATTTTTAGGCATAATTTCCAGGCCCAGACTAACACATGTACAGAACAATTGCTTTTGAGATTAGTGTCTCTATCATCTTTCTCCAAACTCCCCCTACTGCATAAGAACAGTGAAGCTGTCTCAGAGAAGACTGTCACACACACAACCACACTCAAAACCAAAATACTCACTTTGATAAATTTCTCTTTGCAGAGGGCAAACATTTATATGACCTTGAGAGTTTTAACTGCTGAAACTCCATCAAAAATCCTGATAACTCATTAAAACAAAGGGTAGAGACTGAGGCAGAAGTATGCATGCACACACACTTGCAATTGTGCATATGAAAAGGATTTATCTCTTTCAAATAAATTTAAGGTTGTTTTTTATCCTCTGTAGTTATTGATAAACAATTAACACTAATTAAAGGTTTATGCCTTACTTATTGAGACTGTAATGACAGCTATAGCCTTTATACTTCTTTCAACACTTACTTTCATCCAATTCTCAGGACTAGTGTGAGGTGTTAAATAGTCTGTCTTCTGAATGCCTTTTAATGAAAAAAAATGCACATCTTACAGCATATAAACAGCAATCTCATTCAGGTGTTTTTTAATGGAATCACCGTACTAAGACAGCCCCTGCAAAATGTGTAGCAACTTTCCTATTAAGAGCACACAGTTCAGCTGGTCATGGTGCTTGCCCTAAAAAGGATTTTCCGCTTCTAACACCTAATTCCTGATGGGTTCCCTGCTCCTTTATCCTTGTCATTTTAGCCTTTTTGATAATGACTTAACGGAAGCTGAACTCCACATACAGGGAGGACAACTACTAACAAACACTGGCTTCCAATACAAATACTCAACTTTATTGTGAATATCTGGAATAGTAGCAGCTCAGCATTCTCAATGCAGTAGAAAACTGGCACACTTCATGAAATCTGTTACAGTGACAGCATGGCACTTTTAATAACATTAGTTTTGCACTTTTTAAAAAAATTACTTTTTCTTGGTTTTTTTTTTTTTTCATAATAATTAAAACTGACTGTGCTAGAGCAACCATCTTTCATTTTCTTCCCTTACTTTATTCTGAAGTGGCTAACAGTGATTTACCAATGCCAGATTTGCATTTTTGAATCCCGATTGGTTCACTTGAGAGTGCTTGAAAGCTGTTGACAGCACTTCAGTAGCCCCTTACATAAGCTAGATCTTACTGAGATTATAGCATTTTTTTTGGAAGGACATTTCATACATAATTTCCACTCTCCCATTTTCATATATATTTTTATCTAGGAAACTGACAACAAATCTGGTGAGTTCAGCCTAGAACTAACCTATGCTTCATCAATTTATGAGGCAACAGTAACTGAAAAAAATTACTGTCCTTGTTCTCATTTTTTCTTGTAAGTAAAAAGGATATCTATCCTGTGGAGTTTTCATTTACATTAGATGTGTAGGGATGTAGTTTAGTTGTAAATTATGTGACTGATTCATTGTGCCATAGGAAGACTAGTAATGATCAAGGTGTTCAGTAACATATCCAAGTATTCTCTGGAACATGAATTCATGGTTCAGGTGCCTGCTTCTGATTACTCTGCCTTCTCCCTCCAACAGGTTTTTAGCCAACACAACTTTCGATGGTCTCAGTGGCCGCATTAAGGTGAAGGGCTCCTCCATTGTCAGCTCAGAAAACAACTTCTTCATCTGGAATCTTCAGCATGACCCTGTTGGGAACCCAATGTGGACACGTCTGGGGAGCTGGCAAGAGGGAAAGATAATCATGGACTATGGGATATGGCCGGAACAGGCACAGAGACATAAAAGTCACATGCAGCACCCCACCCGACTACACCTCAGAGTGGTGACTCTGATTGAGCACCCATTTGTCTTCACAAGGGATGTCGATGATGAAGGTCTTTGCCCAGCAGGGCAGCTCTGCCTGGACCCCTTGACCAATGACTCAGGTGTCCTGGATAACCTGTTTGAAACCCTCCAAGGGGGGAATGACACCGTTCCCATTGAGTTGAAGAAGTGCTGCTATGGTTACTGCATTGACCTGCTGGAGAAGCTGGCTGAGGACATGAATTTTGATTTTGACTTGTACATCGTTGGGGATGGAAAATATGGAGCTTGGAAGAATGGCCACTGGACAGGGCTGGTGGGAGACCTTCTGGCTGGCACAGCTCACATGGCAGTGACATCATTTAGCATCAACACTGCCCGCAGCCAAGTGATTGATTTCACCAGCCCTTTCTTTTCAACCAGCTTGGGCATCCTGGTGAGGACCAAGGACACAGCAGCTCCTATTGGAGCCTTTATGTGGCCACTGCACTGGACTATGTGGCTGGGTATATTTGTTGCTCTTCACATCACAGCTATATTCCTCACCTTATACGAGTGGAAAAGCCCTTTTGGGATGACCCCTAGAGGAAGGAATAGGAACAAAGTCTTCTCCTTCTCCTCTGCCCTGAATGTCTGCTACTCGATCCTGTTTGGAAGAACAGCTGCCATCAAACCTCCCAAGTGCTGGACTGGAAGGTTTTTAATGAATCTCTGGGCTATATTCTGCCTTTTTTGTTTGTCCACATACACAGCCAACCTGGCTGCTGTCATGGTAGGAGAGAAGATCTATGAAGAGCTTTCTGGAATACATGACCCAAAGGTAAAGCATGTCTGTTAACTCAGCCTTTTCTTCTTTCCACTCAGAATTTGCTGCTGCATAATTTATGGTTTCTAATAAAATCAGAAAGCAATTTGTGTGGAAAACAGTGGTTGCACTACAATTAGTTACCACCTGATGGCATTTTAGTAGGAAAGTTCAGCAAGAGAGGGCTTTTAAACACCTACAGAAGTGTGGGGGGAAGGATTTCAAAGATTGAAGGTGAGGGGGAAGGTGAAATATTTTGGTGTTGCCCACTGCAGAGACGAAAAGTGGCTTTGACATGCAGATAAAGGGTTTGAGTTCAGATCCAAGACCCTTTGACAGTAGTTGTTTTGATCAGTTGGATAATTCAGTTCATCATGACAGCTAATCAAACAAAACAACTGTGCAGCTCAAAGACAAAACCATTGATGTTCTCTAGGTAGAATTTTGCAAGAATTTCACTGGTCATGATGCTGCTGACAAAGGCATTCCTGGCAAATTCCCCATGAATGCTAAATGAAATGTAGCAGAAATGAAATATTTTTAAAAATCCTGCCTTATGCATCAAAACAATGGAATTCACTTTACAGGTAGTCAGGAATTTGATTTTCAGTGTTGTTTCTGCTAGAGAGCAGTCATGGGAGGAGATGAATAATGTTGTAGACAACCCCTCTGCAAAGAGGTCAGACTTCCTAGTACTGCCTCCATCTGCTCTCTCCCCTTTCCCAAGGGGTCTTCAGTTGGAGTTTAAGTCCAGTCATTTTATAAGACTATTCTTATTTAATTTGGCACTAAGTAGTGATCATGAAAACATGTGTCAGAATGGTTTGCAGAGAGAATAGATGGCTGCAGGTGACACAAGAGCATCCTCTTCACCTGACAGTCACTCTAAGGGACAAGGTGGCAACAGCAAATTTCCCTTGTTCGTGTGGCACTTTCTGCAGTGAAGGTGGGATTGTATCATCCACAGTTTTATACTCATGACCTGACTACTGATACAGAAAACATTCACCATGGTGACTGAATTGATACAATATTGTGCCTCTTCAAAAAGTAATTTTAATAACTCAAGAACTGGACATATATTTTGATTTTGTAAACTGTGTAAATAAATGTTACATATGTCCCTCCAGGCAGCAAAGGCCAAACTCCATCTGTTACGTTAGTAAAACTTTGCATTCAGACTGATGATCATACAGTTTTGACTCACTTCTTTCAATGTTAACTAGATTGTTTCTACCAAAAATATTTTAAACCGAGAACAATAGTTTTTGTGGTTGGCCTGAGGCAGCCTAAAATTGATTTATGGCTTAAACCAAATTGCTTCTATTAATCTGCCCTTCCCCTCCTAGAAAAAAATACCATGAATATTACATGAATATCTTTATCAATGTAAGGCACGGAAGTCCAGGAATCAATGTACATGTTTTATTCAAAGCATTCTGAACAAGCAAATGAGAGCTTTCAGCTGAATTTCCCCACCTTCAGGCATATCTCTGTTGCATTGTTGTGTGAACCATAATGTTGGCTTGAAAATGAGGTTAGTCCTCTACTGTTTGCATGGCAACTCCTCATCCATCAAATCAAACTGCATCAGACTGCATCCTATTTTTCAGCATTACTACTGTGACCACATGTGGAGTTTTTAAAACAGGTATTGGGAAATTTCTGCGACTGCAAGAAAACCAAATTATTCTAAAGCTGTGCTGCAAACTTGTGTGTTGAGTTACAAAATTGAACACAGAGTGTTGAAGTATGTCAGGGGCTGCAAACACAGGTCTTGGTCCAGAATAGGAACACTGACAACTCATAGCTAGTAACCTCAGTGATTCCATTAAATCAGTGTGATTACTGGCCTTTCCTAGACAAGCTCTCCTCTGCTTCATAGACCAGACCTAAGCTTCTGAGCCATTACCAGTTCCCATTGTGGGAATAAAACAAAGTAGATTTTAGGGAAGAAGAAGATTCCATGCCATTACATGAGCTACAAAATAGTTTCATGTATTTTCCTCCACAGTCTTAGTCCAAAAGAGCAGTAATAATAGAAAATGCACTGATTTAACCTTGCTCGTGCAAAGCCTGAGCTGTGCCTATTCAGAGTTCTAAGAGTTAAAGCTTAGGTTTAGGAAATGTTTGGGGCACAACAGTCACAGAGGTACAGGCACCACATTTTACTTAATTATTTAAAGCATTTCATATGTGATTAAAAGATTTTATGTTTGGGGTTTTCTTCCCAAATCTGCTTACCCTTTTTTGGGAGACTCATTTCAAAAAGAAGGCAGCAGGAGGCAGAAATAATCTTTTTAATTTAAATATACTTTTAAACTTATACTTCTAAACCTTTTTCTGCTGCTCTCAGTATGTATGTGCCCTTTGTACTGTGCTTTTGAAATTTATTTAAAAAACAAAGACCAAAATAGAGGAGAAACCTTCTTGAGGTGATATAAGACATATAATTTCTTCAGGCTGTCAGCCATAAATGGCAAATCTCATCTAAGGTACGGAATAGTCAGGAAGGACAAAATTAGAGCTCAGTTGGACCTCTAAATGCACTAATGATGCAGAAGAGAATATAGAACTATCATCAAGCTCCTGAAAGAAGGAGCAGCCAGTGAGGCAAGACAAACCAGGGCAGAAGGCAAGCAGTGAGAGGAAGGAGGATTAAATTCCTGGAATATGTGTTGAATTTGGGGAACTTCATATTTATTTTCTGTGTAAGGATCTTAACAAGGGTAGGTCACTAAAGCCAAATGCCTGCAGAATCCATCAAAGCTGGCTGCCCCCTTTATTGGGTCACATTTCAGGTGACCTTTCACAGTAAGAGCCAATAAATTTCAGAGATATTGAGACAGTGTCCTGCCACCTTAAAATCTAATTCTTTTAAGAGAGTGGGCAATTTTTGGTCCCCTTCCCTCTTGCCCCCCTCCCCCCATTATCTAACTGTAGATGTTTTAGACATAATCTCTTGACAGTGGAAACTGGCAAACACAATTTTTGTGTTCACTGGAACATGTTCAGCCTGCCTTGAGAGCAAGAGGATAGTTACAGGATGAACATGCTGGCTACCCAGATGGAAGTTGCATCCATGTTCTTATTCCCTCTTAATAAGCTCCCTGAAGTACATGGCAAAGAAGTTTAAAAGCTCTTCTGCAGATAGAGGAGATAGAAACAAAAAAAACATTGTGTTTGGATCATTTCATCTGCTTTTATCCCTTCTTGCATCTGAATCACAGAGGCTTATTTTGATTTTTCTTCTAATGTCACATCTTTAAATGCACAAAAAAATTATGACATTCTTCTTTGTCAGAGTGCCTGGAAGACCAGGTACACTGTTATATGAGTTGATTCTTTACAAGGTCAGTTATTCAGCCTACAGGCATGATCAGCAGCCTGCCTTTGGGCTGGTCTGATCATAGAATCACAGAATGGTTTGGGTTGGAAGGGGACCTTAAGGATAATCTTGTTCCTCTCCCCTACCATAGGCAGAGACACCTTCCACTAGACCAGGTTAGTTTCTAGAAATAAAACTACTTATTCTGCCAAACAGCTCATGAAAAGTGCCCCAAGGATTACAATAGAGATACCTACAGCCACTCTGACAAGTCCCATCCAGCAAGTCCTTTCTACAACCTTGGTGTGCTTTGGGACTAGTCCTCAGAAACCACTGCTCTTCTCCCTATCCAGTGTCTGAACCCTTGCTCTTATGAGCTGTCCATCTTTTTATTACAAAACAAGCACTTTGAATAATCCAGGCAAGGTACTTCTGAGATTTTGTTACTCAGGGATTATGTATGGTCACACAGATTTTTGATTCTAGATACAAAATACAAAACATGAGGGTGCAAGCTCTTATTTCTGATTTATGAAAATCTCAGTTAATTTAGAGCCCCTGTGGCCAATTATTGTATCAGTTGAATACTTTGTGTTACTTGTATTAGAGCTGTCCATAAATACAACTGACAAGTAGCTGCAGATGAGCTTCAGCAACACCAAACCACATACAGAGAAAGATCCATTCACTATATATGCCTTTTTCATCATTAGAGGCATGATTCAAATATTCCTGCTTTTAATGACATTTTCCCTCAAGTTTACCAAGCTTTAGAGCGAGGCCATAACTGTTGTGTGTTTATTGATATATTTTCTTCCTCAGAAAAGGAATTTTTGTAAGAACTACACTAAAGGAAATTACTGTCATGGTCTCACTGCAACAACTTAAGATGAATTATTATAAGGGGCTCCGCTTGCACTACTATGTATTAAACAGATAATGAAATACCATTTATTTAAATATGCAGTAAATGCATTAAATTGTATAGCAAAAAAAACAAGCTACAAACTCAGTGAAGTTCACAGAAGTCTTATTGCTGCCATGTGGTTTATTATTTGCAGATGACTGCAGGGTTCTTTTCTTTTTGCAATTAAAAGAAGAATCTATGGAGCATGTATTTCTGTGCAGGAAGTCCCTGGGCACAGGAAGGTCATGATTCACAGCATCACAGCCTGCTAATTAATACATGGTACTTTTCTGAGTATTAATGAGTCAGTGAAGGATTTGAACTCAAGAGGACTTTAAGCATCACAGTGACCAAAGTGAAAAAGTCTCAGACAAAGGTGAAATCGAGTATCAAACTCCGGTCAGAACAAACAATTGCAGAGCCATGTCAGACGGGAATGAAAGGCACCTACAATTTATGGAGGTGAAATCATGGCTTCAATGGCTTTCCCATGCAATTTATTGGGAACACTGGACTTGTCTGGCTTCTCCATCACCTTGTTAAAGATTTCTTGTAAAGTTACAGCTTTGGATCCTCAGAATCTGTCCAGTTCAGATTTGTATCATTCAGATATCCAGTTTATCAGACAATGCACTGCAGTGTTCTACAAATCAAATTTCCTTTCCCATTTTATGCCTTATTACCAACAATTATCTTGTTGGTATCTTTGCATATTAGCCCTGCTGCTCCAGATCTTCACTTGCACACAATGACTTGTACTGTCACCAAGTGCCTTGGCCACTCCTCACCATTCTGTTTGATCCAAAGAGTTTAGGGGTAGGTGCGGAAGAGAAGTCTTGCTGTCTTCATTCCAAGTGATGCAGGTGATAAAACTTGTTCCTCAGCACAGAAGGAATTAATGTGGTTTAGCATTTTGCTATCTGTATTGCTGTCAGTTTCTTACTCTCAACCTGTGTATACCTATATGTCATATAATTTTTTTGAAAAAGGGAAGTGATCCCACCATCAGAAATAGTGACTGCTTCATAAGTGGTGCTCAGACCCATGCTAGAAATAATGCAAGTGGAGAAATACAAGAAGAAGTTACTGAAGTAACTGGCAAAGAGGAACAGAGAATGGTAAAGATGCACGAGGCTGATCTTACCACCTGGCAGGTGGAAGATCATCATATAGCTGACTTAGCAGTATTGAGGATATTTATTATTGTTCACAAAAGTCAGAGACATTGTGATCTACAGAGAGCAGAATACTAGTCTGACTCACCTTCCTGGAGACAGAAGTCCTCAGTCAGCTCCCACGCTAATCCCTTGGTTTCAGGACTGATAAGAGTCCAAGCCCTCTAGAAAAAAAATGGTGGTTTTCGTTGAGTGCATTAAGATTTGACAGAACACCAGGTAAAGTCAAATACTGATGTCTGTATTTCACTGTGCAAGAGGTCAAAGCATCCAAATGTGCCCATGATTTTTCTTTTACACTTCATGCTTAACAGATTTGTCACTGTTCAAACTGATTCCAAGAAGAAAAAATCCTTTTTGTTACGATGTTGGATCTGTCAGTAATAAAGGACTCCTTCTGATTTACCTCATTTGATGCTCTTGAACCAAAAGCCAGTAACAAATAACATACTTATGAAATCAGGACTGTGCAGATGGACAGTTCCACCATCTACAGTGGGAAACTTCTTCATCCTAGTAACTAATATACAACACAAACCCATTCTTTGTTCCTTTCTTTGAAACCACAGGACACTAGTCTTGCATCACCTGTTTAGGCAGAGGATTTTTTTCAGCCTTGGTATACAGGGGACAACTGCCATATGGCCATGGGGTAGGAGGACTGACCTTAAACCAGCAACAGCTGGAGCAGAAGAAATTTATGAGAAAAAGGATTTTAAAGATGACTGTTTTTAAGGTGAGGAGACTACCTACAGTTCAAGCTGCTGCCACATTAGGTTTCCCCCTCCAGCCCTCAGTGGCTTGTATAGATCTGTGATAGCTTTTCATCCACAGACCCAAGACTTAGGACAGAGGGACAGGATGGATTCTTTATCCAGAAATCTCCCATATCTCTTGGCTTGAATATGTTTTCAGCCAAGCAGCTCTCCTTCTCTTGCTTCTAATTTGAAAATTATTTCACCTGCTTGAGAACAGCATTAGCCCTCTTTTTCAGGTTACAAGCAGAAGAACTTGTTCAAAGAAGTGATTCTATCTGGAGCATTTTTACAGCTGCTTTGTGCTTGTGAAGTAGAATTGGAAACAGTGATCTATTGCCTTTTGGGAATTACATCCATTTTTTTCCCTCAGTCTACCCATTTTTTGTACAATAATTTACTTTTACTATCTTACAGTTCTCAGCTCTCCTGGAAAAAATCACAGCTTTCTCTGTCCAGAAAACTCTTAAAATGCTATTAAGAAACAGAGATAAACACACCTGCAAGTTCATATTCAGCAGAGTGCTGTTTTATGGAGCTTTTTGCACTGCCCAGCAACTCAATCATCAGGGTAACCCTCAGAAATTACCCACAGATCTGAGTGCCCAGTCTCATTCCTGAGCTATTGCAGCACACAGAGGAGCAGAACAGGTCTTGCAATTAATAATTATCACTCACACAGCGACCATCAATACAAAGACTTTATACTTTTAAACAGAGTCCTAAGTCACAGTTTCTTCTCATGTATTCTCTTCTTGCAAGGAGGAGAAAAAAACTCTCAGCACTGAACTGTGCATTTTTTCCAGATTGAAACTGTTCATTGACTTCAGTGCAGCTGTCAGGATTTATACCAGCTAATGAACCTGGCTAAGTTGGATTCAAAGCGACAGAATTTTAAGAAAATCTCACATTATCCTGGCAAGCCAAGAATCAGCTCCACTGACACTATTTGCAGCAGAGCAGCAGAATTCTTTCAAATGTATTCTGCAAACACCCTCTCCTGGAGGCCCTGGGAACGTCTCTGCTTCCGAAGTTTGAACATGTGTGACGTTTTTTGATGAAAAACCTCAACTTCCAGAAGTTGAGCTGTGATTTTCATCTGCTAAAATCTGAAATTCATGTGCTTCACTGTGAATATTTTTTTTCTTTCATCTCCCTCTGCACCCCATAAATATTCACTAGTTAGTTTTCAACAACTCTTGAAGATAAGTAGGGAAAGCCCATGAACAGAGTTTTACATAATTCTGGGATTTGTGTGTGTGTGTGTGTGTGTGTTTTTTTAATTTCATTTGTTTTGTTCATTTTCCCCTGAAACTTTGCTTAGCACTACCAATTGCATTTATTTTATCAGTGGACCATGAGGAATCTACTAGCACCTGGAAGACCACCTACACGTATAGGTTACATAAGGCAAAGTAAAATGAAGCCAAAACCAGAAGTCTGAGTGTAAAACAGCAGTCTCTCTAAAAGCATGTCAGTTCTTCACTTAATGCTACCCTTCTCCAGTGATTAGCAATTGAAACTTGAGCAGATTTTCAAGATTCTGCAGCCATTCCCTGGCAAAGATTGTGCTGGCATGAACAGCAATTTTGCTGATATACCAGGTGTCCAGTGAACAATGCACTTCGTGTCACACCAGGTAACCAGCACTGTTGTGGTGAGCTACTGAAACCTTTTGCACAACAATTTCTCCTCAGAATTTTTTGTAAAAGTTAGGATACTGTTTTCAGCCACGTTCCTTCTTTCTATACTCAATTAAATTGAAAAGCAATATTGGAGGTGGTGGTAAAAGCTGAATCCACATTAACTCTGCAACTGTCACTGCAGAGTACAGTCACAGGCACTGCACCCAGCTGCATACCGGGTTACCTTTTCCTCATTTCCCTCAAAAAATAGTTCATAAAATTGAATTTGGGAGAGGTTTACTGAATGAGTGATTAAATACTTATAATGATTTCAGATCACAATTAGAAATGGAGTTCCCAAAGCATTTTTTTTCCAGTCATATACTGAAATGCATAGAATAGTTCTGATTCAGTGCCCACCATCGATCAAGTGCTGAGAAAGCATTTTCTAGATTTCAGTTGCATCATTGCTTATAGGAAATAGACACAATTTCCCTTCCCAACAGTTGTTTAGATCTTCCTTGTCTCCTCACAGCTTCCAGCAAACTCAAACTCCATGAGATCAGAAGGCAATTTTGTATTGCCTACTTTTCTGAAGCTGAGACTATATTTTTTCTGTATTTATATTCTAAACACCTGGGGTTCTTACACATTGCAAAAATCCATGACAACCAAGTGTGATGCAAACCTCAGGATGTTAGTAAACATAACAACCAGGGCATCAAGAAGAGGAAAGGTCTTTGAGGCAAATCTTCTAGCTTTGCAGAACTGAAAAGTCATACCAGAAGCCAGAACCTGCTAGAAAGCCCTCAAAACTCCACAGCCCAACAGCTTTGAATGTGTCAAGGTTAACTGCTGGCAGCATCTCATGCATTTTCTGTTTCAAATTCCAACCTGCATAGGCTGTTTCTAGGCACGTTACCTTTCAAGTTGGAGTCTAGATGTTCTCAGCCTCGCTGGTGCTGCTCAATGCAGTGGCACTGTATTACATAAAACGGAATGTGCCAAGTAATGCCAAATCCCTGTCATTCAGGATTGTATTTTCCTCTTTCTGCTCTTGTGGTTTTATCACATTGGTATTTTCATGCATAATTGGCACTCCAAGCCATAAATGTATGCAGATGCCCAGTTCTTCTCAACATCTTTCCAAATAAAACAAGTTCTCTACTTCCCACTCAGCAGATGTTTTAACAACAGGAGACAGAAACCAAGAAAATCTAGAAGTAAGGGGCCAAGCCGAGGGAAGTGGTAGCTGCAGTGTTTGCTTTCAGCAGTAAGCAGCACAAACATCATCAGTCTGGTTGCACCATTTTATACAAGGTACAGAAGACTTTGAGAAGTTCCAGAGCTTTTCCTGACACTGTCAGAGAAGTTGGATGTACTGTAAAGCCCTTGAGTTTCCTTAAACACCAAATGGCCTCCCTGTCTCAGTACTCAAGTGACTCAACAACCATTTCATTGGAAGGATTCACGTTACCACTGCTGTGAGGGCTGTCATGACCATCTAACCCAGATCCAAATGGAGGTCACAATGTGTATCACATGAATGGCTTTAGATGGTTTTAAAAATTTGAGGTGTACCTAAGTAGTGTGAACATTCATGGTATACACCAGTGCTTCAGGTATAAAACTCAGTTCTCTCATATGAAAGCCATGATTTCTAGTATTTGAGATGCAAAAATGATACTGTTATCTGCTGGAGCTCTCATCTTCTTTAGGAGGGCCGCTAACAAGCAACACTAAATAGCTTTTTAATGCCTTTTAGCTTTTAATAGACAAAATATCAAAATCTATTAATAGCTAATAGCTTTTAACATTGCTTTTAATACATCCATGTACTTGCTGTTACACTGCCCAGGCCACTGGCATTCCTTTGCTCAGCCCACTTGGTAGCTCAGCCAGCACAGTTTGCAGTTGCTGATGGTGCTGTGGTGGCCTTGCTGTATAACATTCAAAGGGCTGGTTACTTGCTAAACACTAATGGATCATCAAAAGGGAGATCTAGGAAAAATGTATTCACCATAAGGGTTGCCAGACATTGGAAAAGGCTGCCCGAGGAAGTGGTAGAGTCACCATTCCTGGAGGGATTTAAGAAATATGTAGTTGTGACACTGTGACACAGCTCAGTGATGGATTCAGCAGTGCTGGGTTAGCACTTGGGCTCAATGATCTTAAGATTCTTTTTTCAACCAAAATGATTCTGTGATTCAATGACCTGGCAGTTAAAAAAACTTAAATACCTTTATTTAGGATATTGCTATTTTGCAAAATCTGTACGTATAAGTATCTTCACATCTGGTTCAATGAATTGTCAAGCCAGGACTTTACTGTTGCCTCAGAGCCTCTCCTCAGGTTAAAAAAAAACTTTGTTCTTGCCATTTCTTACAGCCATAAGATGTCTGATGTTGGAGAGACTTTGTAAAGCTATCTAAGCTGAGTGGCAAGAAGAGTCATGTCAGGAAATGGATGTGAAGCTATTACATTCATTACATTACTCAAAATCTCCAGCCTTTGTTCTCATGGGTGACTTTAACCTGCTGGATGTCTGCTGGGAACTCCACACAGCAGAGAAGAGACAGTCTAGGAGATTCCTAGAGCATATAGGGGATAATTTCCTGCTCCAGCTGATAAATGAGCCTACTAGATATGGGGCCCCACTAGACC
>JAWWLV010000100.1:11205100-11216337 GCA_035041135.1 Platyrinchus mystaceus | reverse complement strand
AACGCAAAGTTTCTTCTTTAAGGAGTCAGTAAAAGACATTTTACTGCAATAAATTCAGACTGTCCGTCCTTTAATGGCTACCCAGAGCCCCAGGAAGCTGATTGTAGCCAAACCAGAGGCTGCTCATAACACTTCCTGAAATGTCACCAGTTTTAAAGATAATCCCAGTATTGGTTTGGGTGTTCAGAGCATGTCATGAGAGATGTTTTTAACATTTGAAGAAGATCCTGAGAGTTTAGTCACCTGGTAAGTCTTTTCCAAGTTTTTCTGGGATTTGGAAAGGGGACCAGAGGCAGGCCTGTGAATGCTGAAAATTTCTGACCAACTGTTCACATGTAGAAGACCAAGACACCAGGTGTGATGAAGGCAAGTGACTCTGCTAATCTTTTCTGACTTCCTCTCCTCAGCTCCACCACCCATCCCAAGGGTTTCGGTTCGGGACCGTGCGGGAGAGCAGCGCAGAGGATTACGTGAGGCAGAGCTTCCCAGAGATGCATGAGTACATGCGGCGCTACAATGTCCCTGCCACCACAGATGGAGTGGCATATCTGAAGTGAGCCTCTGCATGCAGCAGCATATCTGGTCCCTTGGCCAGTGAGGTGGCATGGCAGTGAGATGGTGACGGGTTTCCTGCTTGCTGTGTCATTTATCCCACAAAACATCACAGCCCAAGCAAAAGCTGCCAATGAGGTTCCTCGGCATGATGGGAGGAAAGAAGGTTCTCAGAGAGGAACCTTCATTTGTCATTAAGATGAATAAAAGAAGCATTAGTCTGCTAAAAACTAATAAACACCAAGTCTTCATGGTTTAGGGAATCATGAGACTTTAGTGCTTGACATTCTGGGGTCACACAACTCATGCAGGAAATGGAACAGCTGATAATAAGCCTTGATTTGTCTTATTCATAGAAGTTGCCTAATAGATGGCCTGAGAATTTTTCATCAGTTGTTTCCTGTTTACATATTTTTCCCAGACCTGTCCTAATGATAATCAAGGTACATGGCACTTCTTTGAGTTACACTGGAATCAATCCATTGAAATCAATAAAGTAATCACATCAGGAGAACACCCAGATTTTTAAGGGGACAGGAATCAAGGGTGCAGTCTTTGGATCAGATGAGAATAGGCACTGCAACTGTTCTTTTGTATCATAATTTTATGCAAGCATGCTGTTCAGAAATTATTATGTTAGTAAAATTCCGTGTTCATGGAGAGTGAACATAGAGAAAAGCTGAATCGGGAAGGAAATAATTTACCTCATATTCAAGGAGAGAGGGGGAGGAATACCTTTGAGTGAGTTATCCTCTTGGATTTTTGGTGTAATGCCTGTAGCTTTAACAACACAAATCAAGACAGAAGTAGTATTTTAACAATTTCTGATCTTTTCCAAAAAAACTTTGTGCTACCTTTCACCTGACTTGAAGTCCAACAGATTGCAATGTTTTCCATCTTTCACAGCAGTAGTATTTTTTGGGAGCAAAGTAAGTCCTAGACTGTCTGTACTGCCCTAAATGCACAAAGTTTGCATTTCATGCACAATTCCCTCCTTCAAAATATAAATCAGTTTTCATTTTAAGTCCAGATCTGCAAAAGACTGCCCTGGTCTCTGTTTTCATACAGGAATCTTGCAGAGAATTGCATAGATAAATGTTCAGTGAACATCACTAAGTAGACTGTGAGATGATTCTGACTTTAATATTGAATACAGGCATGATCCAGAGAAACTCGATGCCTTCATCATGGATAAAGCACTCCTAGATTATGAAGTATCAATAGATGCTGACTGCAAGCTTCTAACTGTGGGAAAACCCTTTGCCATTGAAGGTAATAATAGTTTTATAACATACTGCTCTGCTTCTCATGTGTCGCATGTGCTCTTTTGTGATGTGGTATTCTCAGTGAAAGTATGTGGGTGAAACTGTGGGAAGATTATGGTAAAACCCTCGGTGAATAAGCAGAATGAAAGCTTCAGCCCTTTTTTTATAGTTTTTGAGCTTTCAGATCTCTTATACCATTTGTTCCAAGGCTAGGTTGGATGGAGCTTTGAGCAGCCTGGTCTAGTGGAAGGGGTTCCTGCCCGTGGAAGGATCTGTGCATGAGCAGTTGCGTGTTTCACCATATACCTGCAAACTGATAAATCTTCCCTTTCAGAAAGGTCAGCTCTACTGAAGGAAACCAAAAGCTTCCACAATTTTGAATCAAGTAAATCAGGTTTCAGTATAGAAAAAAAACCAACCAAAACCACAAATAAACCCCAAACTATATGATTTTGCATGATTGGACTTCATATCACCCAATTACAAAAGAAGTATGCAGAAAAAGTGATATTCATCCTAGCTGTGCCTTCTCTGAAGCAAATCCTTCAATGTTAGCAAATATATTCAGGCACAATTCAAAAAACTCAGTAGCAAGGGAGATTATTGCATTGTAGATAAACATATCAGTGCATCTCTCATTGAAAAGCAAGCCACTGTCATGGCAAATTCACTACTTATGTACTTGCAGGGGTGTTTTCTTTCTTCCTGTGTTGTTGAGGGTTTTTTTAATGAGATAGTCTGAAATTCTGAATTCTTAACTGAGAAACAAAAATCCACAGTGGACTAGGAAGAAATCTCTGCAAGCAGTTGACAGGACATCTCTGCATGCAACTGCACGTCTTCTGAGAATGAATTGTATTTGTTTAGAATTTCTAAAGTCAAACTCCAGATTCTGCAAATAGAAATATCATATTCAGAGTTAGTGAATCCATTTTCACTTACACTGAGTCCTTTACCAGCACTTCAACATGGTGAAAGACAACACGTGGGTTAAAAGCTGTATTTATTAGTATCTGAAGGTCCCTGTCACAGCCAGAGCAGAAGTGCATGAACTGAAAGCATAGCCCCCAGGCTTTAAATTGCTGTCTGATAACAATACAGACTGCTCTCATATACATTTACATGCATATGACTCCTCATCAGAAAATGCGTAGGAAGAAAATGTCACATCTGACACCACAGTCAGATCCACTGCTCTGACAATGTAAAGGCATTATGGAGTAGTTTATGTGACATTGAGGCCCTTTAACATTTCTAAAACAAGACAAAAAAAAAAGAACCCATTGCAAGAGCGTGCAAAATCTGTGTTCCTAGAGACAAGACAGATTTATTTTTCCAGCTGTACCTCCATTTTAAATTTTTAACCTCCAGTATTGCATATTGCTTTCATGGCCTTAATAATTTTGAATTTTTATATCCTATTTATATTGAGTGACTTTATTTTTGCACAGCAAAAGGCCTTGTCTCAGCATTCTCAGTCCAGAGTAAGCCAGTATCCAGGTCTGAACTGGCTGGCTGAAACAGAATGCCAGCTTGATCTTCCACGCTGAAATCAACATCACTTAGCAAAAAGCAAGCAAGAAAGCGAGAGATGACTGTACTGTTTTTCCTTCTAGGATATGGCATTGGCCTTCCCCCAAACTCTCTGCTCACCTCAAACATCTCCGAACTGATCAGCCAGTACAAATCCCACGGTTTCATGGATGTTCTGCACGACAAGTGGTACAAGGTTGTTCCGTGTGGGAAAAGAAGCTTTGCTGTCACGGAGGTAAGCAATGAACTTGGGTCACCCAAGTGAGGATTTGTCAAGCTGGCAACTATTTTCCCTCATTCGTAATGTGCAGTGGACATGCCCATGTGAGAGAGATGTGTGGCAGCTGAAGGGATGTGTGAGACTTCAAAAGAAAGAGCTGCTAATCCCGGCAGAAGTCAGAGCAGAGCATGAGAAAACATCGGTGAGACTGTGCTGCTAAGTTGGGTGTGGAGCGTATGTGTCAGAGAGCTCTTCTGGAGACAAATAGGGGCATTAAAAACCATAATGTGGCACACTGCATAGCAAACCTACCTGATTCCACTCAGGTATGTGTGTATCACCATTTACAGGGAATTCAGTACATCCCAAATTTTTAATACATCCTGACCACTTCCTAACATGAAAGCTACTTGTACCAAAGAGAGAATTTCAGCCTAGAAATTATGTGCTAAGGTACCATGCTAAGCACAGAGAGGAAGTAGGTCTCAATTCTATGTAGATCTAGAAGAAATGGAAGTAAATCTCTATGGATTTATGTCCTGGTATCAAATCAGAGGAGTTGTGTCAGCTCATGGCAGCTGAAGATGTAGGCCATTATTTATGAGAAAAAGAAGATTCTTATCAGAGTATCAGGTTTTTGTTAAGTTCTTAGACTATCAACTAAAAAAAGATGAAGTACTGAGGAATCAAAAGTTCCAGCAATGTCTGAAGCTTAAAGCATAGACCTTTAGCTCAAGGTCTGCCAGAAGAGGTAGGTTATATATTCTCACTACTACAAAAACACAGTGAAAGCTCTGCTCTCCTTCTCAGAGCCTTCAGCCAAATGCCAAACAAATGCTCTGTGTTCTCTGAGGAGGTGGTGGCATGGCCATTCTCCCATAAAAGAGAATCCCAGTTTCCTGGGGCTCTGATGCCCACTTTTCAATGGTCACCTGAGCATCTTGTCTGCAAACCTCTGGCTGCTGACTAAATCACTAGAAAGCCAGCATTTTTTTAGAGATACAACAATGGAAATTTGTATTTGGAGTTTTTAATACATAGATTGTTGGGGTATTTCTGCATGTCTTACTACATTTTTTACTTTTTCATTACAATTGTGTCAGTATGAAACAAATTATATTTTAACATCAGACATTCATAGAAGAAAATTCAATTTATTTTTATTCAATTTATTAAATTTTTTCTTTCCTTTTTTGTGATTAATTCAAGACAAGAAAGCATTTTTAAAAAAAGTGTGTATTCACTGCTATTTCCAATTTAGCTTATTCTGAAGATTATATTATCATCTAACAAGGGAATTGTCTTTTTATAATAGCTGATATATCTGTTCATGTCAAGCACTTCATTCAATAACCTCCTGTTACTCTATATTTTAACATGATCTTTTGAATTAAATCTCTTGATAATTGCCAGATGATAATGGTATTAATTACCCCAACTGTATTAAAACTCAAAACTCTTACAGCAGAGAAAACTTGCCTCCCTAGTAATTCTCTAGAGATGAGACATAAGGAGCTTCCTCTGATCATGACAGTCTTACCCTAGAATATGTATCGAGGGCTGTATGTTCTGTATTCCTATGGAAATAGCTAAGACAGAGAATAAATTCCATTTAAAAACACAGTTTTAATTGGTACTGGTTTTCTCCCAGAATATATGTTTGCTCCTTCAAGCTAGTGGTCTGTAGAGTTGGTTGGATGCAGCCCCTGGTGGAGGGCATGAGATGATTCCCTGGGCTACAGGAATAAAATATTAGAAATTGAGTTTTATATATATATATATAAAAATTGTAAATAGTTATAAATATGGAGGGATCCATGCTCAGAAAGTTACCGACTGAGGTGTGTGATCAAAAACAATTTGAACACTACTGCTCTTAGCCTTGAGTTCTCATGACTGTGTCTGGAAACAGAAACTATTTTCCTGCCATAGCAAATACTATAATACAGAAAATCAGCCCTAGCTGGGTCAATTGCAGAAGTCATATTATAAAAACAATTGAATTTGTGTTTTTGTGGAGAAAAGCAAACACGAGCAATGAGAGAATAAACCTTGCATTCAAACTGGAGAGAAAAATATCTGATAGGTGGCATGTCATTTTTGCAGCTACTCTTCTGAAAGACCTTTGACATTTAAAAATAGGAGGCAATACCATACCGTTTTCCTGCACAGGTATGGTTAGTACATGATCTCTGAGGCAAACCCAGTTCTTTCAGTTTCTTATATTTTCACAAACCCCTTAATGTTCAGTAATGCAATACTGGGTGTCACTGTTTTCTAGGTAAGCCTTAAACTATCCCATGTTCATGGCCTGGAAAAACAGTGACATGATTTAGGTACTCAAAGGTTCCTCAAGGCCCACCAACAAAGGGAGAGGAAGTGGGGAAAAAAGCTGCTCCATGTTGAAAATTCAGATTTTGTCCCATGAATAGTCCTATGGAATTCCTTTTTTCTCAGTGTTGAGTAGGTTTTAAGGACGGCATTTAAAGAGAGGCTTTAGGCAAGGGGTCACAGCTGGAAGACATGTTGTTCTTTAAAGTAATTCAGTTTTTCGAGTGTAACTTCCATGTGATGGCCAGAAAGAAGGGCAGGTTTGGCTGCTCCAGGACTGGTTATCAGATCATAGTCCTTATTTGATGTACAATTGCATTAACCCAACATGCAAAACTGAGGTTTTGTTCAGAAAATAAGGTCCAACAGGCTGGTTCAGGTGACTGAATTGAAGGGCTCAGTTAATGAAGTACAAAGCCAAGTGCAAGGTTCTGCAGCTGGGTTGGGGCAATCCCAAGCACAGGGCATGGAAGAGATTAAAAAAGAGCAAATGGCTTTTAGGTGAAAGAGGTAGATTTAGATGAGATATAATAACTTTTTTAGGTGGTGAGGCCCTGTCACAGGTTGCCCAGAGAAGCTGTGGATCCCTTATCCCTGGAAATGTCTAAGTGCAGGTTGGACAGTGCTTTGAACAACCTGTTCTGGTGGGAGGCACCTCTGGCAGGGAGTTTGGAACTATGCGGTCTTTAAGGTCTCTTCAAAACCAAACTATTCCAGTATTCTGTGAATCTAAAAAGTCACTCAAAGACCTTGAACAATTCCTCACTTACTGAAAGGTCCTTTCGCAATCAGAAAGAGTGAGCAGAAACCTAAAACCACTTGTAAGTCTGTGCCTTAGTAAGCTCTGCTAAGTCCAGATCTTCATTTGCCTGAGCTATCCATCTTCTGACACAACTCCCATGTGCATCCCTTCCTCTTCATCCACTCCCTCCTGACTAAGAACTTGCAGATTTTAGGACGTGCTATTTCATAGCTGGGGCATAGTTTAGTAAATCTAAACAGCCAGGCAGTGGACACTCTAAAGCTTATCTTCCCCATTGTTACGTCAAAGAAGCATGGGAATTATTCTGGGACTTATCTTTGTGTTGGTTGGTATCATTTAAACTCCTGTACAGCCCAGAATCTCTGTTATTTAACTCCCTGCTGTCAGTCACAGTAGCATTTAACAGATTCACTGAAGTGTGAACAATGTTCAACACAGAAACAGATAATTAATTTTTGAAAAAGTCTCAGCTTCTCAGTGGGTAGTCATTCACAGGGGTTATATACCAAAGTAAGACCCAGCAATTGCCTTTTGATAGCTAGGGTAAGGCTTAGTATTTCTCTATGTCTCTTTGATAAATTTGGTCTGTGACACACTGCACCTGTTGACCAAGAGTAATGACCCAAAAATGGGAATATATGTAAGTGAAATACTGAGCAGTATAGCCTTTAAATGGGTAGAATATCCATCATCCCTTTTTGTCATTATCACTTTAAGCTGTACCTGAGACTACCTGCCACTCCTGCCCACAGAGGTTAATTTTTCTTTTGCTTTATTTTGAGATTCATTTTCCTACTCATAATTTTTTTACTAATCTTACACTGGGAAATCATAGTTCCTGTGGCAGAACTCACTGCCAGCTCTTTCTGTCTCTCTCTCTCTGCACAAGCACTTTGCTCATCGTTAAGTTGCACTTCAAAACAAAGTTGTGAAAAGGTATGATTCAGCCTGGGGCTGGAAGATTTGAGGTGACTCCTCAAGCTGAGAAGCCAATAAAGATGAGTTTGAAAGTGCAAAGGTCAGAAGTGCTTGAGTCTGATGTTTTGTATGAACCTCTTCAGCAAAACCACTTACCCAAGGCACCCATTGGATCATTCATGGGGAATGCAGCTAACTCAAGCTTGGAATGAATTGCTGCAATGATTCCATCTTACCCTCTCCACCACAGGTAATTGCGGGTAGCAGTTCATGTTGAGTGCTAGTCACAGTAACAGTATTTCTTGAGTACTCTTGATTTCAAGTTGTCATACTTCAGTTTCAAAGGAATTCCTTTGTGGTAAAATTGGTAGGTCCCCACTTAGGGCAGAGCATGGTGCAGGACGGAAGAGGGATTGGCAGAGTTGTATTTGCACATGTTACATCTGGACATGATCAATGTAATTGGTTTTCACTTTTCATACAGTACACTTAGCCCTTCCTCTACCCTACTGTTATACTCACTAATGCCTCTTCAGAAGGAGCCAGGATCCTGTGACTTTTCCCTCCATCTCATTAACTCCACCCAGGCTCAGGAGAGACTGCAGGAAGAAGGTTTTTGTAGTGTGAGTGGAAAAACAGTGCCACAGGTTGCCCAGAGAGGTGGTGGATGCCCCATCCCTGGAAGTGTTCAAGGCCAGGTTGGATGGGTCTCTGAGCAATCTGGTCTAGTTAAATATGTCCCTACTTTGGGAAAAGCTGTGTTCACAGTGTTTTTCATTTAGGTTGGCAACCATCTCTAAGATCATGCAGTCCAACCATTAACCCAGCACTGCCAAGCCCACCACTAAACCATGTCCCTTACTGTCACATCTCTGTCTTTTAACTCCCTCCATGGTTGGTGACTAATACTCTTTTCATCTCTCATTAATGGTGGGACCCACCGATGGCTCTTCTCTGGAGTCTTTAAAGGAACTTGCTTAAACTCACCATGGCTTCTGCCTGAATTGGTGATCTTTGGCCTCAGTATCACATGAGAGGCACAACCAGACAGTGCCTTGTTCATCCTGCCATGATTTTATCCAGTTGTCACCCAGCAAATGTGTCTTTCTGATCTGCATTTTGCCTTGTCCCCTTAAAGTTCAACCATGAGTTTCCTTTTTTTGTTAACACCCATCACCTGACGACTCCACAGTAACTTTTCTAGCCCTTACCTTGAAGCTCTGGTTTAATTTTTTTCCCTGGTTCTCTGCAGGTGTCAAGGGAAGGACATACAGACACTTTCACAAAGGGAAAAAACTGCCCTGTGCTCATGAACAGCAGCTGCCCATCCATCACCTTTCACAGTACTTTGTTACCAGAGTGTGAAAAGCAAACACAAATAACAGGAAAAAATCCTGAAGCCAAGAAAATTTCTTCAGCCTGCACATAAGGCTTTCTGGGGAGGAGAGCATATTTAGATTCATCTGTTGAAACTGAAAACAAACAAACAAACAAACAAAAACACAACAAAAAGAAGTTTGCTGTCTGAGGAGATACTGACTGGGCTTAGAAAAAAAGATGAATTGAAAGAAAAACATTTATTACAAAATGGAGTATTTTTCCAGTTCTGTGCCAAAGTCCTCAAAACAAGAGGGAAAGGAGGTTGTCTTACTAATGTGAAACAATGATTTACAGTATCTTGAAATTTGGCACTTGAAACTCTAAAGTCATGGTCACCAGTCTTTGCTAAGGATAATTTCCCTAAAGAGATTAAATATGTATTATCTCAATCCTGCCACTTCTTTGAGAGCACAGAAAGCCATAAGAATGAAAATCAAGATAAAAATACTCCACAGCTACAAGAAATGCCACAATATGGAGAGAGAGAGACATGTTTTAATACCAGTTAGTTGCCTAAACAGAAGCATTACATTGGTAGGATTTTGCAGTCCTACTGAGATGTGTAAATGAGTTTAGAATTCTGCCCTTCATACCCATTTATCCCTGATAACTCCTTCTTCACACAGGTGCTGCAAAATTTACCTTCCTGATATCAGCAAAGCATTTTAAAATCCTTACTGGGGAAATTCAATAAAAATATATAACTTATTATTACATCTAACACACACATGATACCCCTCTTTAGTGTTTGGGCTCAGGAGTGTGTAGCACCAATATCTCTGCTGTGCCACCAACCTTCAGAGTATCCACAAAAATCTTTACAAGCTGCTAATGAGTCAGAGCTGGCTTTTTCAGTACAACCAGTGACAGTAAAGCATTTACAATCTCTTGTAATAGGGAGTAAAACGGGAGCTTTTCCCATGAAATCAAATGCTGAAATCACTGAGTGCTGTTTTTCATTTCTGCTCCCTGCCCCAAAGCAAGCACAAATATCAGAGTCTCTTTCTCTCTATCCCCTTGTTTCTCTTCAGGGCTCAAAAAAAAAAAAAAAAAAAAAAAAAAAAAAAAAAAAAAAGGCATAAAACTGCAGTGGAGACAGCAGGAAATGTTTAGATACCAACTGCAGATACGGGTTGATAAATTGGAAAAGTCTCTCCAGGGTTATATTAAAAAAAGAAGATACCTCCAGTTCCGCTCTTGTATTTGTTGCTTTCCTGAAACTGCCAATTTCCCAATTTGCAAGCGGGAATCAACTTACAGGCTGTTGCCATTGCAGTGCTTAGCACCCATTAGCTGTAATCATCACAGGATTGACTAGGGTTGCTTATTGCTCCGGAACGACTACATGGGTGTAATTGAGTTCCTTGTCCTAAAACACAGGGAGCTACCTCATGAATTTATCATTACAAAGTTGGAGCAAGGACTGTATTTTGATCCTGGCTTAATACAGAATACACCACATTATGGGCTTTCCTTCCTTAAAAAAGAAAATGTAGTAAGATATTGCAGTAGAGAAATTCATTGGTTTGTTTTCTGTTCCCAGTACATACCCCCAACACACACACATCCATTCCTCTGGCCCCTTCAACTTCAGCAGAAAGGAATGCAGTGATGCAGAGAATCTAGTTTATTTCTGCCCTTTCCACATATATTCTATATGTGCACCTAAAAATACACACCTAAACTACTAAATAAGTAGTAGGTCTTGCTGCTCAAATCTGCTTGAGGCAATGACAATTAAAGATGCCTCTATTAGATGGTTTCCTTTATGATTTAACGTGTATCTACAGTAATTATGAACAGCTGATAAACAGCCGTTTTACAGTAGTATGTAAATGTGCTGAAAGTGCTATAAATAATCACTCCATACACCATAAAACACACTGTGCTAATTATTTCTCCCCTACCTGTTTTCCCACTTAATTTAGTCTCAAAATTTTCCCTCTACTATGCAACCTTTGTCAGTCAGCTCTTTCAATGCATTATCAATACATTATCACCTCTATTCCTGCAGTATCAGGGATGAATGAACAAGGAGAGGAGTAGGAGAACCCATCTCATCAATAGGTGGCTAAAGGATTGGTGCCACAAGCAGAATTTTGGTTTTTTGACCATGGAGCAAATTCCATGGTACTTAGTCTCCTCAAATCAGATGGGCTTCATCTGTCTAGCAAGGGCAAAAGGACTATATATAGCCCGTAAGTTGGCAGGGCTGATCAGGAGGGCTTTAAACTAGGTTTGAAGGGGGAAGGGATTGAAACTGGGCTCTCCAGAG